>VWZD01005530.1:1148-14739 GCA_013396695.1 Sakesphorus luctuosus | reverse complement strand
ACAAACAGAGACAGAAACAAAACAGAGGTGTTTAATGCATTCATTGCCGCTGTCTTCAACATGGATGATTGACCATGAGGGTCTCAGTGCCCTGAGCTGGAGTACCATGGCTGTGTGCAGTGATCAACTCACAGTAGAGCAAGAAATTGTACAGCATCTGCTGCTCCAGCTGCATCCCTACAAATCTATGGGGCCTGATTGGATTCATCTTCGAATCCGAAAGAACTGGCTGATGTCATCACAAAACCTTTCCCAATGATTTTTGAGCAGACTTGGGAATCCGGCAGGGTTCCAGAGGACTGAAAGCTGATGAACTTTGTCTTGATTTTTAAGAAGGACAAGAAGGAGGACCCCAGAAACTACGGGCCTGTCAGTCTCGCTTCAGTGCCTGGTGAAATCGTGGAAGAGATTCTGAGAGGCACAGAAAAAACGGCTGAGGACAATGCAGTCATTGGTCACAGCCAGCATGATTTCATGAGAAGAAAGTCCTGCTTGTCGAACTTGATTTCCTTCTATGACAGGGTAATCCACCTAGCTGACCAAGGAAAGTCACTTGATATAATCTTTTGGGATTTCAGCAAAGCTTTTGGTGCTTTCTCTCACAGGATCCTTCTGGACAAAATGTCCAGCACACAGGTGCATAACTGTGTTATGCAATGGGTGAGTAATTGGCTCACAGTTGAGGCACAAGGAATTATAGTGATTGCGGTGACAGCAGACTGGCAACCTGTCACTAGTAGGGTTCTTCAGCGCTCTGTCCTCAGTCCAGTTCTCTTCAACATCTTCATTAATGACTTGAATGCAAGACTTGAAGGAATGTTAAGGAAGTTTGCTGACACTAAATTAGGAGAAGCTGTCAAATCCCTCAAGAGCACAGAGGCTCTGCAAGAGAGACCTTAACAAGTCAGGTGGCTGGGCAATCACCAACTGTATGATATTTAATGAAGGCAGGTGCTGGATTCTACACCTGGGACAGGGCAACTCTGGTTGTGTGTATAGACTGGAGAATGAGATGCTGGAAAGCAGTGCTGTGGAAAGGGACCTGGGAATCCTGGTCGATGGCAAGTTGAATGTGACTCAGCAGTGCCCTGGCAGCCAGGAGGGCAAACCATATCCTGGGGGCATCAGGCACAGCATCGGCAGCTGGTCAAGGGAGGGGATTGTCCCGCTTTGCTCTGCACTGGGGCAGCCTCACCTTGAATATTGTGTGCAGGTTTGGGCACCACAACACCAAAAAGACATTAAGCTCTTAGAGTATCCAAAGGAGGGCCATTAGGACAATGAAGTGTCTGGAGGGGAAGCCATATGAGAAGCAGCTGAGGGCACTTGGTCTATTCAACCTGGAGAAGAGGAGACTGAGAGGAGACCTCATTGCTGTCTTCAACATCCTCATGAGGGGAAGTGGAGGGGCAGGTACAGATCTTTTCACTCTCGTGACCCATGGCAGGACTTAAGGAAGTTACATGAAGCTGTGTCAGGAGAGGTGTGGGTTGGATATCAAGAATAAGTTTTTCACTCAGGGAGTAGTTGGGCACTGGCAGAGCACCCCAGAGAACTGGTCATAGCACCAAGCCTGGCAATTCAAGAAATGTTTGGACAATGCTGTTAGGCACTTGGTGTGATTTTTGGGGTGCCATGCATAGAGACAGGAGTTGGACCTGATGATCCTGATGGATCTTTTCCAACTCAGCATATTCTATTACTTAGGAAAGTCCATTTGTCAAACCTCAACTCTGATTCACTATCCACAGTTTCTCTGCATTCATGGGACAAATGCCTGTTTGGCCTGTCCTTCCCTCCTCTTAGTTGATCAGTTATTGCTAAATTTTTAAGGAAATGTTATTTTTCCTTCCTGTCTTTTATAGCCTCTTTTTACAGTATTGTTTTTTAACCTCAAACAAAATTCTGAGTTCATGCAATTTTTGTTCAGCTCTCACAACAGAAATATTTTTCAGAAATTTATTTGAAATATTAAATGCTAGTTTTTAGAGTGTATGAATATTGTGTCTGAAAGTCCATGTTTTTTCTTTAACAGATTTTCTCTAAATTTGGATATGTTTTGAAGATTGTCATGTTCAATAAGAACGATAGATTCCAAGCTTTGCTCCAATATGCAGATGCAATGAATGCATATTATGCCAAAATGGTAAGTGTAGTGTATTCAACTTGATATTTTTGTTTGGTTGGGGTTTTTTCCTCCCCTGGTAGAGGGGGAACATTAGGAATATGGACAATATATATTGATCAGTAACTTCATCATTTCTCAGCTGTTTCCAGCACTCTTGATGCACGTGAATTACTTTGATATCCCTCATTAGTTAAGAGGACAGCACTGTGTTGTCCAACTGCAAATAAATGTATAGCATACACCCAAGGCCTGCATAAGTCTAGAAAAACAAAAATTATTAAGACCCCCTCTCAGCCTTCTCAAGGCTGAACAGGCCCAGCTCCCTCTGCTTTTCTTCGTAAGAGAGGTTCTCTAGTCCCCTCATCTTTGTAGCACTACACTGGACCTGTACCAGGGGCTCTATGTTTCTCTTGTACTAAGGAGCCTAGAACTGGACACAGCACTCCAGGTGGGCATCACCAGGACTGAGCAGGAGAGCAAGGTCACCTCCCTCAACCTGCTGGCAGTGCTCTTCCTAATGCACTCCAGGAGATCATTGGCCTTCATGGTCACATGACCATCCTGCTGGTTCACAAACACCTTGTTGTCCACCAGGACCTGCAGGTTCTTCTCCACAGAGCTGCTTTCCATCAGGTCGGCCCCCAGCCTGTGCTGGTGCAGGGGGTTATTCTTCCCCAGGTACAGAATCCTGAGTTTGCCTTTGTTGAATTTCAGACAGTTTAGCTCTGTCCATCTCTCCAGTCTACCAAAACAAAACTCAGAACTGTCAGCAGAGATGAGTAGTGGGAACTGTAGTTTACCAAAAAGATTTGCCTGTCAAACAATTTTCAATGAGGTTGAATGCTGAGAGTAGTGTATTTAAAGGCCAAGAAATAAGATGAATATTACGTGTTTACTTGCTTGAATTGCAATGAGAAATTTACAGTAACCAATGTTCCCATCTTAAACTTCTTCATTTCAAACAAACTGTACCCTGACTTTTAAAATGCATATTCTCACTGAAGAAAAGCTCACCTCCTCATGTGTATTTTGTGGTTGATTAACTTCATCTGGCTGTGAAGAATCCAGCAAACTATCCCTCCCCTTCCTCAGGAAGACAGGGGACAAAAATAAGGGTGAAAAAGCCTGTGAGTAGGGCAGGGAGATTCCTCAACGATTACTGACATAGGCATACAGGCTCAACTTAGTATAAGTAAGGAACTAAAACAAAAGTGAAAACAGCTTTCCCACACCCTCATTCCTTCTTCCCAGACTCAACTTCACTGCCCGTCTGCTACCTCCTCCCACTGAGCAGTGCAGGAGGATAGGGAATGGGGGTTGTGATCAGTCCATAACACTGTCTCTGCTGTTCCTTCCTCCTCACACTGTTTCTCTGCTCCAGCTTGGGTTCTTCTGCCAGGATACAGTCCTTCCTTAACTACTCTAGTGTGGGCCCATCTGTCATGGGCAGAATGGAAGCTTTGGACAAGATTTATCAGAGAGACCCTTCTATTGTGTCATGAGGTGCAGAAAGGGCCCACTTGCGTTCTAAACTCCTCAGAGAGGAGTCTAAGTGCAGCAGGATCCAACCTTAGCCCCAGACTTGGTCAAGAGTTTGTGTTTAAAGGATTATATTAGTGTAATCAAGCCTTCATACAACTTTGTCCCACTGGATTAAGGATAGCAAAACAAATATATTAATAAGATAAATTATTTATTTAAATTTATAATGATAATATTTAGATTAAAATTCATTAATCAGAATTATTTAGCACACAATGTAGATATTACTAAAGTACAGTGCACTATTTATTGAAAAAATATTGAAGCAATGATACTGAAGCTAGCAAAAAATTACTATGTAGCAACAGCTGAGGGCAAATATCTTTTCCTCAGCCTCCAAGAGTAACCTTGAGGGGAATCCACACCCAGGCGAGGAATCTACATACATGCTTCTAGAATGGGTGTTAAAAAGTGGGACTGGGCTTTTATAGTATGGAGTCATCGCCTGTCAGTCAGATGTCTCCAGGCCAGCTGTGTCAGCTCAGCAGCTTTTGATAAGTTATCAGTAGGATTACTTGTTTGTTTCTTTATCAGGTACTTTGTCTGTACACCACATCCTCACTAGTGCCAGTTTCTGTCAGGGAACATTGTTCTTCCTCAGAACGTTTACTTTGGAATTGATGAGTCAGGCTGGTCTCAGCATCCTTCGCCACCGAAAGCAGCATGACTCCCTTCTCCATCCATGACTGGTAACTTTGCAAATAGGGTAAAGTTCAAGCTGATTACCCTCACTTAGGCAGAACAGCCTAATACACTGTTCCACAGGCTGCAAGTGGATGGATATCTGTTCCACTGTAGGTCTCCGTGGGCTGCGGGGGACAGCTTGCATCTCCAGGGGAATCTCTGCTCCAGTGCCTGGACCACCTTCTCCTCCCCCTCTCTCTCTGACCCTCACATCTGTAGGATTGTTTCTCTCACTTTTTTTTCCTCATGTCTCATTCATCTCTCAGCTGTTGCACCATGTTTTTTAACGCTTTTTAAACATGTTATCATGGAGGTGCCACTGGTGTTCTCCATTTTGGGCAGCAGCAGGTACTGGTTTTTTGAAAATACAGAATACTTTTTTTATCTAAACAACTTGTTCTAAAAATTTCCTCATGACAACTAAATATATTGATTTCTAAAAAATACTGTTAATTTTCTCAATAAGAAATAGTTTTATAACTAAATCTTGAAAGCTGAGTACTCAAGGACTTTTGCAGAACGTACTTTTGCAGAGCTGTGTTTGAATGGAGACATTAAATGGAACTTTTAACTTACTTTTGTTATTGAACTGGTCTTTATTCTCAGCTTCAACATTAAAGGCTCAGAATATTTTCCTGTTTTTACTGTGTGTTTAGAAATTGAGAATATATTGGAAATTAGTAAATCTAGTTGGGTTTTTAGCCTGGTTGTTAGCAATAGTATCTTTTCTTAAAGAAGAGTATTTATAATAAATTATATCTTACTAATGATTTCACAAAAATTAAAATTTCAGTCTAAATTATTTTAAATAATTATGACAAATCAGTATTTTTTTGCATGGGTTTTTTTCTTCCTTCATCCATCATGATTTTTTTGTATGGCTGATGTGGGCAGAAAAAAACACTTCAGTGATCTTTCTGAGCATAGCTATTCCTAAAAAGATGGATTTTATGGAATTACAGAATGGTTAAGGTTGGAAGAGACCACTGGAGGTCATCTAGTCCAACCTCCCTTCTCAAGCATTGTTCCCTGGAGCACATAGTGCAGGATTGTGTCCAGATGTCTTTAGAATATCTCCAGGATAGGAAACTCCACAACCTCTCTGGGAAATCTGTTCCAGTGGTTGGTCACCCACACAGTAAAGAAGTTCTCTCTCACATTCAAGTGGAACTTCCTCTGTTCCATTTTCTGCCTGTTGCCAGGCTTCCTCCCCTTGACACCCTCCCTGCAGATACTTACAGACATTGATGAGACCCCCTCTCAGTCATCTCTTCTTGAGGCTGAACAGGCCCAGCTCCCTCAGCCTTTGCTCATAAAAGACATGTTTCAGTCCCTTAGTCATCTTTGTTGCCTTCCACTGGACATGCTCCAGGAGCTCTTGTCCTGAGGAGCCCAGAACTGGACACAGCACTCCAGGTGAGTCCTCAGCAGGGCTGAGTAGAGTGACAGGATCACCTCCCTCAACATGCTGGCAGTGCTCTTCCTAATGCACCACAGGAGACCAGCAGGTCAGTCCCCAGTCTGTGCTGGTGCATGGGATTATTCCCTCCCAGGTGGAGGGTCATGCATTTGCCTTTGTCAAATTTCAGATGGTTATTATCTGCCCATCTCTCCAACCTGTTGAGGTCTTTCTGAAGGGCTGCATAGCCCTCTGGGGTATTGTCCACTCCTCCCAGCTTTGTGTTGACAGTGAACTTGCTGAGGAGGCTTCTACCCCTTCATCCAGGTCATTGATAGGTAAGTTCAACACTACTGAGCCAAGTACTGAACCTTGTGGTACACCACTAGTGACAGGCCTCCAGCTAGACTCAGTTCCCTCTTTGTCTGCCATTCAACCAGTTGCAGTCCACCTCACTACCCACTGTGTTGTTCCTCCAAAACATGTCAGGGTGGCTTAAATCTCCTGTGGCAATCAGGGCCAGTTACTATGAGGCATCTTCTAGCTGTCAGTGAAAGGCCTCATCTGCTTCTTCCTCATGATCAGGCAGTCTGTAGCAAACACACACAACAGCATCACCATTGCTAGCTTGTCCTTTAATCCTAACCCTTAAGCTCTCAACTTGCTCATTACCCACCTCAAGATAGAGCTTTGTACATTCCAGGTGTTTGCTTACAAAAAGGTCAACTCCACCACCTTGCCTTCCTGGTCTGTCTTCCCATAAAAAAGAGTTTCATGACAACATCCCAGTCATATGAGCTGTCCCACCACAGCTCTGTAACGAAGAGGAGATGAAGCCTTATGACTTTACATTGACCTATAAATGTCCCTGTTTATTTCCCATCCTATGTGCATTAGTGTGCAGGTATTTCAGTGTGGTATTTGGGCTTGTCCATTTCCCAGGAGGAATGCAACAGGATATAATACAGTCATGTCTGGTAGACACTTCCTGGGCTGCATGCACTTGGTGGAACTGTCCTCACTGGAGCCTCACTTTGATTCCCTCATCTTTCCTAGTTTAAGGTTTTCCTTACTAGGTTGGCTAGTCTATTGGCCAAGACGTGTAGCCCACATAAGGAAGTGAATGCTGTCTCTCCCAATCAGCTTGTGATCTTCAAACAGGGTCCCATGGTTATAGAAACCAAAACGGTGTTGCTGACACTAGTGCTTGATCCAATTGTTTACTTGGTGAATCCGTCTCATCCTTCTCTTGTAATTTACTTTAACTGGCAGGATTGAGCAGAAAATGATCACACTCCAGAGCTCTGAAATGCCATCTGATAGCTCCCAAGTTGCCCTTGCTGTGTTTAGTTCTCATATGAAAGGAGGTAATAGTCAGATGTGTGGAAAAGCCTTAGCAGTCTTTCCACACCATCTGTGATTCAAGCCCCTCACAGACAAGAGACCTTTTTAGGCCAGCATTCAGGTCAGCAGGTGGGTATCTCTGTCCTCTGCAACAGGGGGTCACCCACAACAGTCACCCATCACTTCTTCCAAGCAATCTCCGTCAGAGGGTCTTGAGGTCATGGCCAACTTAAAAGGGTTTACCTCCAAAAAGAGCCTTGAGGTCATTCAGTGTAATGATAAACTGAACACTGCCCAAGTTCACCTCTAAACCATGTCTCTAAGCACTGTATCTTCACATCTTTTGACTTGCTCCAGAGAGGATGACTCTTACTTTCCTGATCCAGCATGTTCCAATGATTGATAACCCTTTCGATGAAGAGATTTTCTTAATATTCAGTCTTAATCTCTTCTTAAAAAACGTGAAACTATTTCTTCTTGTCCTGTCATTTGTTACATGGGAGAAGAGACCAATCCCCCCTTCACTACAGTCTCTTTCAAGTAGTTATTGAGAGCAATAAGGTCCTCCCTGAGCCACCTTTTCCGCAGGCTAAACAACCTTAGCTCCCACAGCTGTTTCTCACAGGATGCTCTAGAGCCTTCACCAGCTTATGTAAGGGTGAATTCCATGCAGTAAAAATTTCCAAATTAGTATTGCTACTAGCATGTGATAGTGTGTGTTGAGTGAGAGACAAGTAGGATTAGAAATATAGAAAGTCATGTCATGCTTCAAGCTCTGTTTTGTCCAAGTGGCATGAGGTAATATAATACTTACTAATTAGTGGACTACACTGGAACTCTACACCAGATTTTTAGATAAGGGTAGTGGCACCATAATTGTCTGCTTGGTGTTTGAAAGCAGCACTTTAAAAACAGAAGATGAATTACTGTTTGGATACAATTGCAAGACAAAAATCAGATAGTCATGGAATGGTTTGGCTTGGAAGGCACCTTTAAAGGTCACCCAGTCCAACACCCATGCAATAAGCAGGGACATCCTCAACTAGATCAGTTTTCTGAGAGCCCAGTCTAATGGGCATCAATCGCCTCTCTGGGCAATCTGTGACATGTTTTACCACCCTCACTGTATAAACCTCTTTCTCATATCTAATCTAAGTCGACCCTCCTTCAGTTTAAAACCATTACCGCTTGTCCCATCACAACAGGCCCTGTGAAAAGGTCTGTCCCCATCTTTCTCAGAGTACTTCAAATACTGGAAGGCTGCAAATAATAAAATAAACTTACAGCGATGGCTGTGGCAATGTGTTTTGAATCTGAAAATGTAATTGTTTTTCTTCAGTATCTGGATGGCCAAAGTATCTACACTGGGTGCTGCACTCTGCATATTGATTTCTCCAAGTTAACTAGCCTAAAGATAAGGTACAACAATAACAAAAGCAGAGATTTCACTCGCACAGATCTTCCTTTTGGTGATGGGCAACGAGCCCTGGACTCATCCTTAGCTGCTACCTTTGGTAAGAAACCTTCACTTCTAGTGCTAAATACACACTAAGATCATAATTTTTATGTTGCATTTATGGTCTGGCTTCATATCAAGTTCATAGAAGGGTACATTGTGCATATGTTTCTGTGTCTTAAGTCCAGTAAAATTTGTATGGAAAGTAGAAAGTTCAACTCAAGATAAATGAATATCTGAAACTGTAACATAAGGAATGAGCAAATTCAAATTATTGTCAAAAAGCTACATTTGTAAAATGCTGTGAAAGGATATCATTAGTACAGGTAATATAATAAATGTTGTATATCAGAATGGTTAGTGAAAGTCATAACAAATTGACACTGGTTGCCTAAGAGTGCTTGAAAACAAGTGTTATAAGGGTCTTAAGCTCTTATTTGTGTATACTTTAGGATAACTGCCTGCTGTAACAAAAAAAACCTATAAGAAAATTCAAGATTCTGCGCTAATTTATATATGTTTGTAGTTACCTTCTAAAAGATGGAACTTCAGAAATTTTCTTGAATATTAGAAGTCACTTCCATGGCAAAGAGGAGAGAGTGTCTGCTAGCAATGACACTGGTGAAGCCCTTGTGGCATAAATGGCTCAGCCATGCTCATTTAATCAACTCTCATAATAATGCAAATCACCAAACATGAATTTGGTGAGTTCAGCAATTTGAGCTATCTGTCTCTCTAATGATAACCATTAGCAAGAATACATAGCTAGTAACTGCCTTAGCTGTTGTATAAGTATTTATGTGCTGTCCAATTAGTTAGTACAGTAGAAAGGGCAGGAGAATAATTCCCTTTTTCCCTTTAGTTTTCTATAATGGCTAAGGCAGATAGTGGGTTTGGTTTAGTTATTTGAATAGTTTAGTTATTTTAGATTAGAATAAGAAAGGGAGTTGCACTCACTATGTTCTTGGTTGTTTTTACTGCTCCCCTCAAAGGCAGGCCTGGATCTTTATGTAATGTGTAACTGTCTTTATACCCTGGGGCAGAGTGAGGGGAGTGGAATTTGCCATACAGCATTATACAAATGTCCTCTTATAGATCTCATATATTCTGATTAATTAGGTTTGCACTATTTGAAATGTGACTGGAGGGGGAAAGTACAGTTAGAGTAGATTAAAGACAAAATTGTTTGTAGGACAGAGATAACTGTATGCTTTTGAAGGATAACACGTGAAAGCTGCTCTATCTCTTCACCTTCACTCTTCCAAGCTTCTCATCACTAGCAGTCTTGCTTTAATTTACTGTAATGGTAAGAACAGCAGAGGTGCTTGTGTGAAGAATGGAATGATGCCTGTGCCAAAATTGCTTTGTAGTGCAGTCAAAGTGAAGCAGCTGCATAGATATTTTTCTTTTTTTAAAAAATAGCTGTTTATGGGGAGAAGCATGCTTCCAGCCTTTCTCTCAGTGGGAACCACATGCATGTGTTGCCATTGGCATGTTCTAATAGGCCTGGTTACAGAACATGAGAAAAAGATGCTGTGAGTCACATCAGCACTTGCACTTCCTATATTGTTACTGGTGGGGGTAGTTTTGATGGAAAATTATTAGATAAAGCAGGTAACTATCCGAATAATACATCCATTTTTTCCTGTAGAGTTGAAGTTATCTTAGTAGCAGAACTGAACTGTTCTTGAAACTTGTTTTTCTCTCTCTAGTTTTTGTTTGTTTGGTTTTTTTGTCTTATTTTATTTTGGTTTTCTTGGAAAAAATTATAAATGAGCAGATCTGTGAATATTTTGCATTTGAAGAGTTCTTTCACCCAGTAAGCATAAGCAAAGATGCTTGAATTAGCTTGCTTTGAAGGGTAGCTGCTACCCATGAAGCAAATTATTTTACATTAAAAAAAAGGCAACAAAGAATTCCAGATCTTTCTGCACTGGCTCAGTTTGACAATTTTTACATGGCTAATTCTGGTATCAGTGTGCAACAGGCAGGTCTTATTTGGCAGAATGAAAGCCCCTCATTTGTTTCTTCATTAATGTTTCCATTACCATTCTTGGATTGTGAATAAGTGATTAATACCTATATTGCCAGAACTTGTCAGTATAATGCACCAGTGCCTGTATTTCAAGAACACAATTACTTGGTTGGGTGTGATAAATGTGTTCAGTTGCCTGTATGAAAGACACTTCATTGCCACTGATGAGAGGAAGTGTAATGTGATGCAATATTCATGAATACTTGATCTGTGGTGTCTGTTCCATTTGTTGCTTTTGTAATTCATTATGTATACTTCTTATGGTATAGCATGGCCCTTATCAATGATGATTTCCTAGTGAATGTAGCTGTATTTTAATCAATGATGGAGGTTTGAGTAGTAAAACATAGTACCAAGATTGTAGGATGTATTTCTTGATTATATGTACCCCATTAAAAAAAAAACAACAAACCCACCAAAACTGGTATGTGCTAACAAATGGAAGAATCCCCGACTCAGACTTGTATCTAACTGCTTGTAGAACCCAAGTTTTTGTGCTGCCCTGTGTAGGACTTAACTCCACATACTGATGTGGAAATCACTGAGGTGTCTTTGAGGCTGGGACTCTCCATGTGTTGTTATCCCAGATCTGTTTGATGTTTGTGATTTCCAGGAAAACCATAAAAACACTGATTATTTATGAAGTTATGCAAACTGGGAAAGTACATCTCCTTAAAAGGCAAAATACAGGTACTTTATGTATCTCAGCAGCTATTAAAATTCAGTATCTCAGGTTAGTTGTAGTTGTTTGTTTAGCTTATAGTCCTTTTAGAATTATCCAGGAAGTAGTTGTATCTTATCATTGCAAAACATCTTTGATTGTATTTACTTCCAGAAAATTTCTAGAATGCATGTCTGTTGTGTGAATAAAAACTGGTGAAGACCACAGGCATACTAACTTTCTTGGATACTAATCTGTGTTGTGCTTTCCCTACTCAAACTTGTCTAACTTAAGTTTTGTCCCAACTTCATTTTAGAGAGGGACATTAAAGCTGACCAGAATATTTGCCCTCAAAAGTGGCTGAAAATTGCCTTTGTAAAACATAGAATCTTGGATTTCAATGAGAAATTTTAACCCAAATGTTTTATAAGAAGTGTAATCACAGATGAAATCAGAACAGGAACACTGGCAGCTGCTTCTGAGCCTTGAAATCTCTTCTGTCTTTCTAAACATTTAAAATCTGCTTTAATTAGATGTATTTGCTCTCTCTAGCCACCCAAACTACCATTTTCCCATCGTATGCAGGGGCTGCTGGGTTTGCCCCTTCCTTGGGCTTTCCTCAAGGTGCTGGTAAGTTTGTTGTCTGAAAATGTGGTTAGTGGCTAGTGGGCCATCTGAATACACCTGTTTAGAGCAAATTGTTTTCAGGTATAGGAATAATTCTGATTTTCTTTCTCATATAAGTCAGCAAAACTACTTCATGTAATAAAAACATACACTGATGTAGTTAATAGCTTAATAAGCAAAGAAATTAAATGCCATTGTAAAGACTACCTGCATAAGAAGAAATTAAGCATCTGTTTTTCTAAGAATCATGAGACTGCAATGACATTCAAAGCAAATACAGGAAGTCTCCCCTTTTGTGGCTATAAAATGAGAAATAAATAGTTTTTTAGACTGAGTGATCTTTTCCTTCCTAGCACAGGATAAACTCTGGTGCTGAATTATTTTTCTTCTTTCTTGGGCTGCAATTTATGTCCCCTTTTGGTTTGGGTCTGTGTAGCTGAATATTTCTGCACCTCTGAAAGGGAGGTTGCTTCCTGCTTTATTAATCAGGTACTCTTAATAACTAAACTCCTTAAAAGCATTTTTAAATTGAATATTGATGTTTTTGCCAAACATAACCTGCTTTTGTCTTCTTCCTTTTCCAATTTGAGATGTCAAGTTATGCTATTTATACCCTTCCAGGTCTTTCAATTCCAGCTGTTTCTGGAGCGCTTGGTTCTCTCACAGTGACCCCATCAGCAGCATCTGGACAGATGACTATTCCTCGTGTTACTGGTATTCCAGGAAATTCTGTTTTACTAGTCAGCAACCTCAACCCTGAAGTAAGTTTGATTGGTGGAACTCATGCAAGTATCACCTTGTACCAACTACCAGCATCCTTCTTGCAAATTGATGTTAGCTAAAAGAATAAGGGACATTTAAAAAATAACTCTATACTTGAGGTAGTTTGCAATATTGATGAGCTTGAAAAACTCCACCCATCAATGAAAAGCTTCCTAACACAATTTAGTGTAGGAACTCTATGTTAGCAATGTAGCTAATAATTACAAAGAAGTCTGTGTAAAATATGCAAAATGTTTGAAGATGTAAACAACATACATTATGGGTAGAGGTACTGGTATCTCTATTAATATGACTCCTCTGTGTGCTGCTTTATCTGTAAAGAGGGCAAAGAGTTTTTCATTTATTAAAAACCAAGGAATTAGAGAAAAAGGAGGGAAGAGAAAAGAAGATAAAAGCATGCCAAATCAAGTACCTTTATAAACATGCATAGAATCTTTCTAGTTTTGCAACTTTTCCCAGGTTGGAGAGGAAGAACACAGGTATGCTTCATTATTAACATCTCTGTGTATATGTTTTTAAAAGTTAATAAATATACATGATCACTTTTCATAGTACTACACAGATTTTTTTTTCATATGTTGGCAGTAAAATTACTAAGGACAACTTGAAAAGTTATTTATAGTGGACATAGACTGATAATCTTACTCCTGTTAGTCAAACATTACACCCAATCTGTGCTTAATTAAAAGCAATGTACCTCTTTAAAAAAAGAAACAACAAAAAAACCAAAAACCCCAAAAAATAAAGCTGTACTAAGGCCATGACTTAAAACGCAATTCTACTTTACTGTTGATAAGCAGTCCTCTTGCAGCAATGTAAAATTCTTGTTGTACACACTCAATACCTTCATATTCCAAGGTTTAAAATCCATTGACCAGTTTCTTTAAGTAATTGTTGTGTTTCTGTTTTTCTGCTAACTGCAAATTCCACAG
>VWZD01005528.1:340374-456889 GCA_013396695.1 Sakesphorus luctuosus | reverse complement strand
TCAATAGTTTCTTTCTTCTTTTTTCCTGATACATCTGATATTCCTTCTCCTTTACGACTTATATATTGTGTGAAAACTGAATGATCTCTCATCAGCCCTTTTTCAAAGACATCTCCTTTGCCACATGAAATATCCATTTAGGTCATGTGGGTCCATGTGCTCAAAAGCACCATGTTCCAATATTTCTTGGATTGCTGTCTTGGTCACAATTGATTTTTGGACTTTTGTTTTGGCTTTTTGTGTCTCCAGGACTGATTTCTCTCTGGAGGGAATTTTCAACCTCTAACAAGTGGCACAATTATTTTTATTTGCATGCCAATACCTATCTGGCCTGCCTAGCACAGTGGACAAAAAGGCTGTAGATTTCTGTAATTTTTCTGAGCAGAAATCTCTTTCCATCTGAAAATGCCTGACAAACCTCTGGAACTTTCTATTTGATACGCTATGATCTGAGAAAATATTGTTCACTGGTCATGTGATAGGAGTAAAGCTGTACCTCTCTGTCTTCATGCTATGCTGATGCCTGCTCTGAGAAGTGTTTCTGGTGTGGATTTAGCTGACAGCATCAGGCCATCAGGGAGTGCATGTGTCTTTTGAGTGGAATGGCTGCAGTTCTCGGCTCTAATAGCTTTGGCTTTGTGGGGTTGTCAGTAGGAGAGCAGTTTATTCTCTGGGCGCGCTTGTGTCTGGGTGTCCTTTCTGCCTGAGATGGATCCTCCTTCCACCTTTTGTTTGTGATTTTATGCCCCCTTGGTGGATGTTCCTCATTCTGGAGTCTCTCTAAGGCTATCTAGTCTCTCCTGCTATCAAAACCTGTGAGGAGTCCATTAACCTTCTAGACTGTGAAGGGCTGGAATAGACCCACGGTGCGTTTTGATGGCTCTTCTCAAGGGACTGTGCTCTTTCTTGGGACTGCCAAAAGGGCTTGCATCTGGCTATGGGTTTGAGGAATGTCATGATACTGTGGATTCATACATTCGCCTTGCACTCACATCCATCTCTGTGGCATGGGCATGCTCAGGATGCTGGTGCTAGTGGACTTGACTTTCCTGGAGGAAAAGTGCTTCTCAAGAAATAACAACAAAATCTTGGTAAAATGAGCCATGTCCTGACAGCTCCAGGGCCTCGTCATGATGACCCAGAGAAAGCCACCACCCGAGCTTGGTGGAATCCGTTCCCTGATCACTGGTGGTGGTCACATCCTGGAGAGAAGACACAAGAACCCACGCAGGCAACCAAGGGTAAAGCATGTCATGCTGAGTTGGTGCTTTCATTAGGGGCTCAAGGGGACAGAGTATGGTTAGTGCTGTGAGTGTGCAAAGGGTATCATGTTAGGGCAGCTTCAGCAGGGCCAATGCAGAGTGTCAATAGTTTCTTTCTTCTTTTTCCCGTCACACCTGATGTTCCTCCTCCCTTGCCACACATATATTGTGTGAAATTGGTTGATCTTCTCATCAGTTATTCCTCTTTTGTGATTGGAAAAATTATCTGAGGTCCATATTGATAAAACTAATATTCCCTCTATTACTACTTAAAATTAGCATCACAGTTTCAAGCCTCTTCAAATGTTTTCATTCACTCATGTTTTTCAAAGAAGAGAAAAGTTTATCTCTCTTTCTAAACATTCTTTTTAAATGTTAAAATAATTCTTGCTCATGCTACATATAATTTACAGTTGTTTAGTACCAGACTTTCTGTCTGTGGAAGGTATTCAGGCACAATTTGAGGAGGCCAAATGCCAAGTGCCTTTTTCTTTGGGTAGTGTCAACGAAACAGTCTTCTATTTGCTACCTTCTACACTCTTCCCATGCACTCCTCTAATATCACCCCATTTGTTTTCTAATGTCAGATGGCTAGGCATGACCCAGTACCACAACTGAGATATTTTAATGCATAAACTTATTTTCCTGATATGAATAATCCTACAGTGATTGTTTGATAACTCTTTTTTAATTCAAAAGCCATCCACACTTGAATTGTTTTTTCAAAAGCTGGTACACAACCATGCAGGAAGATCAAAGTCAAATGCTGTGTGGCATACTTGAGTACTTGACTTCATGACCAGGGAATGGCTGCAGCCCTTGGGGTTTCTCAACATAGAAGTTGCTGTTAATGACTATGCTCTAATGCTCTTATTTGTACAAAGACAACCATCTGTTCTATTTCTGTAATTTTACTTAATCTAAGTGCATTTTACTGTGTCTGTTGTCTGTGCTCTTATTTATTCAGCAGTGTTTATAAATCAATGTTTATAAGCATTTTAATTTTCTGGAGATGGTGGAGTATTTCCCTTTTTTTGGCAGTGATCTTTACTTTTAGAAGAAAATGCAAAAACAGCAAATCATCTTGCTTTGGGACTTCTTATTCTTTTGCCTCTGTTTTGGGTATTTCTGATATTAATTTATTTATCTTTGAGACCCTTCATTGGTAACTTATTTCACAGCTGTATTGCACTCCAAATACTTTCTATGGCCTAGTGGTGTCTGCATGTTCCATGGGTGAAAGTGTATGCAGCCTGCTATCACAGACTCTTGTGGAAGTTTTATTGTATCTTTTTAATTGTATTATAACTTCCTTGACTACATAGCCTGTATTGGCAGCCTGTATTGGTAGCCTGGATTGGCTACCTGCTGATTGTCAAGGTGCTTTCAGTTTTTTGCTGTTCCTCGCTTTTGAGCTCAGTGGTGGATATTCTAACATGGTGCTTTTTGAATACTTCTTGGGTACTTAACAAGCATGTTTTACATGTATTGAGACATCTACCACATTCCTTGGGTCTAGCATTATTCTTCAAATGTGAGTTTAAATGTCTTTAACTGCTGTAATGGTTTTGCATTACTTCTGCAATACGCTATTCTTCTGTTACTTGTTTTCCCCATTCTTCTTGTGAAAGTTTGCATTCATCCATTGGGGGGAAAAGAACAACTGGTTTGATGGAAAGGGATTTGATAAAAAGAGTAGAGAGACTATAGTTAGGATATGAATGAATTTCCATTTTCCATCACCTTTATGGCACACATGAACAGTAGTTCAGTAGTAGTAGACTTAGAGCACAGTCAGCGATGAATCCTCCGTTGTCCCAACAGCTGTGGACTCACAACACGAAACACCTTTGGAAATCTCCATACAAGATCATTGGAATTCCACCTTTACAGGAGAAGAGGAGCAGTATCCTAGCTCTGCTACCAGGGGTAAAGCAATATAGCATTTCAGATAATACTCAGATTTGTGACAATTCAGAGGAGTGTAACACTCATGTTTGTAGTTCCCATACGATTAGCCTCAGCTCAGTGTAATACCTTTACATTATTTGGACTAGAGCCCTCAGAGGTAGCATCTATAGCATTCACCTGTCATTGCAACTCTATCTTTTACATCTAAAGTTCATTAATTTACACTTTAAGTCATGTTTCTGGTATTTTTAAATTTGCACTGCTAGCAGTGTAATAAAACTGAGCAGACAGTAACTTGTAGCGACCCACACTGTTGAGAAAAAAATTCCCTTTTTCCATTTCAAAATTTCTGTTGTAAAATCTGAAGACAAAACAAAAATGGGAGCTAGTGTTTCAAATACATGAAATTATCCTACAAAGGATACATAGTGCCTCCAGATCAATGTGAACATTTTGCTAGCAGTGTTAGCGCCAGTAGCCAACTGAGATTCCAAAGCATTCAAGCCTAAAAGCTTCTGTGGGCAAAGGCTTATAGAGTGCATTCTCAAGCTATTTTTGCTGTATCCTTCTGGTTCTGAGATTGTTTTGAACAATAAAGGTTTATACAATTGTCATCAGAACAGGCTTGTAATCACCTAGAAAAAATTTTTGCAGTAATTTTCTCTTATTTGTGACTTATTGTTACATCAGTTGTATTCATACATTAGTTAATATTAACTTTTTTAAATGAGATAATATAGATGTATTAAATTTTATTTAAAAATAATGGATGACACATGCTTGAGTGCTCTCTTTATGAATATTTAATTCCCTGAATGTGTATAAATATTTCTCCTGTTTTTCTCTTTTTGAAAAATTTCATAGATTTTTCTTGCTGGTGACTTACACCATATATTACAAGTCCAGCACATTCTTTGCGTGCTCTGATTGAGGACCTTTGCTTTACTTTCAATATACCACTACTGGAAAGGTTCAATACCTCAAGAAAATCTATTTCCATCTGAGTTCTCATGCTCATCTTCAGTTCTCTGGTGTATCTTTTCCAAACCTGTTAATGATTAATAGATAGAAAACCTCTTATGGTGGTGGCACTTCAGCTGCTTCCTGTCTGCATCTTCTGCTGTGTAAGCAAGAGCAAATTAAAGAGTGAGCAGTAAATTTATTGAGTGAGCTTTAATTATTATTGAGTTGAAAGTAAATTTGCTTATCAACTTCAAATATATGAACCTGCTTATTTCATTTTTCCAGTCTCAGAAGAAATTGCAATTTTCTTGGTGCAAGATTTATAATTGTGTAGTTGAGATATCAACTCAAAAGAGGAAGTTCATCAACTTTTTCACTTTAAAAACTCAGAATGCACAGGCTCAAGAGTTAAGTTACTTTTAATGAATATCGCATAGAGATGCAAGCTTTTTGTTTCTGTGTGCTCTTCTGCTTCTCCAATATCTTTTCTCTTCCATTGGTCATTGGGATCCTTACAGGCACACTTAAATCTTCTGGTTCTGGTGATGGTTTCGTGTAATAGGGTTTCCAAAGGACTATTTGCTTTTTCATCTTTCATTTCACATCAAATGCAACAAAAAGAAAAAGCCAAAATGCAAAAGCTTGGCACCTTTGTTATGTAATCATGATATGAGAATAATATGATTGATATTGGGTATTTTGATCACTGATTCAATCATCATCTTATCAGCACTAGTTACAAGTGAAAATGAAAAACATCCAGGACCAACCCAACATCCACTATTACACAGCGTTCATTCTGGAGGGATCAGTAGAGAACAAAATCCTGCAAGTACCACTGTGAGTGTTGAACAACATGAGTTCACTGTTGCAGGTGAAAATTATTTTGAAAAGGAATCCTCTCCCACAGGTAATATTACAGGTCATATTTTAGAAAATTATGAGGGCTTTTAAATATTTAGGTTTAGGATTTTTTAAGTAACATTTTTGCATTCTGAGGCCATAACACAGATTCTGTGAATAACCCTGATGTTATATTTTTTTACATTATTTTTTAATTATTAAAAGATAATTTTGGTTTTCAGTTATTCTTCAGACCTGACGCTGGGTGCTTGTTTCTATTTTGTTTGGCTTATGTATCAAGACCTTTAGTATTGTAACCTTCTGCAACTGTCTCCTGCCTTTTGTGTTGTATGCCATGCAGTCACAAGCTTTTAGCAACCTGTTTGCCAGGGTTTTGTCTGTAGGAAACAGAGAAGGTTTAAATGGGAAAATAATAATGTCTCTTGTATATTTCATTCACTGGGAACTGTGTTCACTCCCATGTTGCCAGCTATTATTGGAACTGGGATTTTTTTCATTTGTTTTTAATATGGAAATTACATCTAAAAAAATTGTCTAAAGTATCTACTCACCCCACTCTTGAACTATGACAGGATGATACCAGTGATGAAGGGAAAAAAATGGAGCATGATACAGAATAAGAAAGAGGCTTCTCTCCTCCATTGGTTGAATCAATTGAAACATAAAAAATCAAATTATACTATAAAGCTAGTAACTGAAAATTGGCATATATTAGTTTCTGATCCTGCAAGTGTACCAAGCTTACTAGTGAATGGCAGATGTTTCGTACTAAGCACTGCCAACAGTGAATGTCCCACAGTTATTATCTGCTCTTGCAGATCAATAAATATATGTCCCTGAAGAGAAGCATATCATAAACATAATTTAGATGTTGTAGAATGTAGTTCAGTTCACTCAACTAAATGTAATTGTATTAGCAACATTTTTGTGTAGCTCACTATTGCAGTAGTTCCTAAGTCCACATTCCTCTAAGATATCAACCCCAGATGTGTCATCCATCACCATCCTTTAAAAATCTGGTGATGCCGTAAAATGCAATGTGAGACAGAGAAAGATACATATGTAAGCACCGTACCGTACCATACTGTACCAGACTACACAGTACTATACTACACTGCACTATATTATACTACACTACTATAGCAATGTGTGGTGGCCTAGTTGTAATTAAACACTGTGGCAAATTTCTTAGGGTGGAAGGGGCTAAGGAGGGCTATGTTCCATATAAGATTTGGGTACCCTTTTGATGTGACTAATAACAACTACAGATTGGTTGATATGGATGATTTTTTTTCTAAATAACTGCAATAGCAAATGATCTCCAGTTGAATGCTGTCTTATCTATTGTGTGCATTGTTCACAAATCTGTAGCATGTGTTAGCATTCCCTTTTGTCATACTTCCTTGTCTGTTTCCCTGGAGATGCTGCAACTTATCAAACGGTAAAATTTTGAGGGGGAAAAATTGAAGATAGTCAATATGCTCAAATTCCATTATTAAGATCTTACTGATGGATCATATCCATGCAGTTATTTCTGCCTTTGAGGTTCTTAATTTGTATCAGTGGATATTCATTTGATATTCAACCAGTACAAAGTCAACAGCAAGATTCAGAGCAATATTTTAGAAAAATAATAAGATACCTTAACTCTGAAAAGCATATGCTCAGTTTGGAGAAGGAGTTGGTCCTACTGATAACAGTTGGCAGCTTTTCTAAACATAAATTAGGGTGAGAAGAAAATCTACTTTACTTCTCTTTGCGATTAAATGTGGTAGACATGTGAGCAAGGCCTGTCATAGCGACAAGACCTGAAGAGGAGAATAATATGAGAAATGGATCTTTGTATACTGAGTTCATAATTGCTTCACCATCATCATAACAGCTATGGTCTCCCACCATGGGGCCAAACAGAACGACTCAACGCAAGACCTGTTGGTGTATCCAGGTTGGGACAACAGAGAAGATTATGCAACACAGACTGCTACAATGGATAGAACTATTCCTTCCAGAGGGAATAATCATGATCAAGAGCCTTCCACTACAGGTACTAGTGATAATGTCAGTTATGTATATTTCATCACTTCTGTCTCTCTGATGGTCTGTCCTGGAAAGATATTGCACATAATTGTAGAGAGGAGAAATTACTGATCTCTTAAAATAGCAACTTAAATTGCAAAGTGATTCATTTTCTCTGTGCTCCATCTGGATGGTGGTGAGACAGAAGTTTTCAGTTTTAGCTCTGAATGAAACATTTGTTCTTTTCCTGCCAATGCCACTTTTGGTACTTTCCATTCCTTGGTGAAGCATGGCTGTGAATTTTCATCCAGATGATTACATAAGTCATATTATTTGGTGTTGCCAAACTGTTTTTATCTTAAATTTTAATTCATGCTTTTGTATATTTGTACATCAATACATTAATTAATTTAATATGTGAATATTCACAAGGAGAAACAGTGTTAACTTCATGGATTTTATCAAAATATTTGTTCCTCTTGTTCATAGAACAATGAGAGAAAGGAATATATGAAACTGGCATGACACAACATCATGATGCAGTCTCATATAATATATACTATTCATAATGTCATAATAATGTTCTAAAAACATGATATTGCCTCCTCTTCTGAAGGCCTCCCCTCTCCACCTGTCACTGGGATCTGCCTATGTAGCCAACTTCTTGCTTTAATGTTATGAGCATAGATGTGTTGACTAAGCATCTCTCAGAAGCCAATGACAGGGTGGAAGAAGAAGGAGAGGCCTTCATGTCTTGTCTCCTCCTTCTGTATTTCAAATGAGGAAGATGGGCATTCTCTCTGGCTTGCTGTGGCATAGTATGGAAATACAATGTGGATCAATATGGGTGGTGGTTTTGTGAGTGCTCCATTTTAAAGCTCATCATGCCACCATCACAGAGTCCATGGAGGATGTTAACCAAGAGAAAACAACCAAGGAGCCACTGGTACCTGGCACTCCACCTGGAAGGGAAACAGAACAAGCAAACACCACAGATGGTTCCCATGTTAGTTGGATACCTGAAGTTCTTCCAGACATTGAAGACCATCTTAATCGATTGCAGACCCCTCTTACTACTAGTAAGAACGATGAATTATAGCAATTTTCTGTAACTCATCATAACTTATAGGGTCTTGAGTAACAGTAGAGAATGGATACTTCTTTATTGTCAGTATCGATATCTATACTGTAAAACATGCTGTAACATCACGTGAGAGTGTTCCAGCAGCTGCGGCTCTGGAGTCAGCCTGGGATGCAGGTCAGGGAAACCTTGTGACTGCTGTGTCCCTGTGTCCACTGTCCTTAGGAATATTTTTAATTAAGTAAAAAAGTGGAGGAGAGGAGCAAATGAAAATGTCTGATCAAAACCTTGACAGAGTAGTGGTGATGTACAGGACAGGTCTCCCTTCCTCCCCTTTTTTGTGGTGAGAAAAGGGTAACATGGCTTAAGATGAACAGGAGACTTGAATGAGATTGGGAAGGGGAAGGCCACAACAGCATACAGATGGAATTCACAACTGATTATATAGTCCATATTTAAATCATCTGTTATTAAACCATCGTAACAGCTGTTGCCTCTCCTGATGATGCCCACCACAAAGACCCAACTCAAGCACCTCTGCCTTCAGATAATAAACCAGGACAGGGCTCTGAAGGCATCACAAATCCCACCAATACCCCAGGGGATGAAGTCCTCCACAGGACCACAGCCAGTATGATCAAAGCTGATAATGACCCTCCTCTGACAGGTACCGGTAAGAATAATGGCTCATACCAATTTCTCATGCCTGTGTGGAAATGAGGCATTATTTCTTCTGAAGCTGACTCCTTTCACTGTCTTCCTAATCTTGGAGATCTGCATTCTTATTGTGAACTTGCAGTGCAAATGTTTTTATGATTTTATTGCATGTGAATATCCCAATAAGAATTGCTATTTATTTTAAGGATATTTTTACCTGGGTGCCCTGTTTCACATGCACTCCAACTTTGTTCATGTTTATTTGCAGTAGATGGTGATACTGAGAAAGCAATTGTTTTGTGGAAATGGCCAGTGGTATAAATAAATCATAAAATTAGTTTTTCATGTCTGATTGTTCCTGGTCTTGATATTTCCACATATTCTCTTAATCCTGTAAAATTTGAAATAATGTATTGGAGTTTGTTCACGTTATTCTGCAAGGTTCTAATTTAAATTCCTAAGCTCTGAATATTATCCAATTGAAATTAACCTTGTTCAAAATAGTGATCTTTTATTTAATACAATATAATGTATTTTTATGACATCATAGTGCTTTGGAACTTTTTGTATCTTTTTTTCATTTTCTAAAAAAGAAATTCTATCAAAAAATTGGCATTTATGCTTTGCTTTTTCTTTTTCAAAATCCATTTTCATCAGGATTTTTTAATCTGCAACATGTAGGATTTGCCAAAAAGCTATGAAAACTAAAGATACAGTTTGTGGATTAGAATACAGTTGTATTCTCTATCCCCTACTCCAGTTTTCTAAATATGATGGAGATTCAATAAAGCTTCACAATTCATTGTTTTTTAAGCTTTATGTGGTTTGACAGTTCAATTCCAAATATGAAAATGCAAGTATGATTTAGCAATTTAATCAAATGCTTTAAATTAAATCATTCTAATATAATTCCTGTGTATCAACAGGAATTCTTATGTTTATTTTATTCTGAAAATAGTATTACTATTTCTCTCTTATAAGTAGAGTTTACTAGGTGTTTTCAAAACTAACACTTGAAGCTGCATTATTTGTAAATTCATGTTTAGTTTCTGATTTTGCTTAGTGATGTTGACTTTTGGTGGTGTAATTTTAAATTGATACTAAACCTTATTATTAGATTATTAGTGAAGGAACAGACAATTTAAAAAGCATGACATATACGGAAGATATTTCCTTGTGGGTTTTGGTTTTTTGCTTCTCACTACATATTCTACAAAGGCTAATAAATAAAAAGTAGAGATTGCTAAATTAAATAAAGATGGGGGAAAATTGTAAGATGCAGTTTTTAAAATGTTTTTGACGTTAACTTAGCCATAATTACAACAGTCCCAGCCTCCACTGATGTTCTGGTACCAGAAGATGCAACCCAGGAAATATTGGCAACTCGCATCGTGGTACCAGCTGTTGCCTCTCCTGACAATGCCCACCACGAAGACACAACTCAAGCACCTCTGCCTTCAGATAATAAACCAGGACAGGGCTCTGAAGGCATCACAAATCCCACAGATGCCCCCAGGGATGAAGTCTTACATAGGACCACAGCCAGTATGGTCAAAGCTGATAATGACTCTCCTCTGATAGGTACCAGTAAGAATAATGGATCATACTCATTTCTCATGCTTGTGTGAAATGAGGCATTATTTTTTCTGAAGTTGACTCTTTTCCCTGTCTTTCTCATCCTGGGAATCTACACTCTTGATGTCAACTTGCAATGCAAAAATCTGTGGTATGATCTCTGGTCAAGGCATAAGGGATTCCTTGCTGCTACACTTGCTGGTTTCTGTCCTTTGCTGAAGGACGTCTTTGGGTGACCTCCTAACTCTTCTGCAGGACATGCACGTTGGTGATTCTGAATCCTCAGCCTCTTCTTCCTTTCTTGTGCATCAGTGGGATCAGGCTTGATATGCTTTGGCACCGTGATTGGTGTGGTGGACGTGCTCTGGTAGGTTAACCAGATGACTTCTCCTGTGACTCAGCAGCAGCACCATCGTGGGGGAGTGGTATCTCAGTGATATGGGCAGGGCAATAAGAGCAGAATTACATCCCATATATTCTGCCATCAGTTTCTTACTTCTCCTGTGGATTACCAGGCAAGACTGACACAGGTCTGGCTGCAGTATGGCCTCTCATTCCTGAATTACAGGGTCAGGTGGTTGCTGCTGTGGTCTCCTCTTCTGAAGGCCTCCCCTCTCCACCTGTCACTGGGATCTGCCTATGTAGCCAACATCTTGCTTTAATGTTATGAGCATAGATGTGTTGACTAAGCATCTCTCAGAAGCCAATGACAGGGTGGAAGAAGAAGGAGAGGCCTTCATGTCTTGTCTCCTCCTTCTGTATTTCAAATGAGGAAGATGGGCATTCTCTCTGGCTTGCTGTGGCATAGTATGGAAATACAATGTGGATCAATATGGGTGGTGGTTTTGTGAGTGCTCCATTTTAAAGCTCATCATGCCACCATAATGGCAGTCACAGAGTCCGTGGAGGATGTTGACCAAGAGAAAACAACCAAGGAGCCACTGGTACCTGGCACTCCACCTGGAAGGGAAAGTGAACAAGCAATGACCACAAATAGTTCCCATGTTAGTTGGATACCTGAAGTTCTTCCAGACATTGAAGACCATCTTAATCGATTGCAGACCCCTCTTACTACTAGTAAGAATAATGACTTATAAACATTTTCATTTATCCATCAGTAAGTTATTATTGTGGACAATGGCTATTGTCCAAACCCATGTGTGTTAACCATAATTGTAAATTGTTGTCATTGTAAGATTTCCCCTTTGGGTTTTTTTATTGTTTATAACCTGCTGATATGGTGTCATGAAGGGTAACTCTTCCTACTAAAAGTATTAAGTAAAACCCTGTAAGTACTACTTTGTAAATCACTTTGCATTATCAGTATGGAGTAATACAACTATTGAAGTGAAGAAGTGTAAACGGTCTTCTCATGCCCATACATTTGTGATAGTATTGTATCTTTCACTTTTTTTGCTGGGCACAAATGATAGCTATGAAACCCTTAAATATCTGTCGCTTTTTTCCATCTGTAACCCTCCTACATTTGTTGAATATGTATCCAAAGAAAGATAATTCTTTCAGACACCATTTTTAATAGGTGTATTTGCTGTTGATATCTCGCCAGTGATTAATTATAGCTATGTTGGTGGGCTGTAACTGACTTGTCATTTGAGAACAACTTATCTTAAAAAAAAAAAAAAGGTTTATTCTCCTGATAAATAACAGTAACAATGTTTGGTTATTATACTATACATACTAGCCTTTGGTATTTTTTTATGAGTGGTCACATGCTAATTGTACGGGAAATTAAGGGATTTTCCTTATTCCCAAATGTCGTTTCCATACAAATAATCATCCTAACAGTAAGGTTTGGGGTTTTTTCCAAATGCAGCTAATCCAGATGCAAATTTCATGTACTTTCTTGGAAGTTATTGAAACCATTCCAGAGCAGAATTTGGCCAATGATTTGTGGACAGTGTTTGCACATAAGCAAGATTATGTACCTATGTTTTTACAGAACTATATAGCAAACACTTTAAAGATAATTCTGTTATTAATTAATTAATGATAATCCATACATTGTGAACTAGAACTTGGTCTACTATTTTTTTCAAGAATTTTGTATAAATTCAACTTTGCCTGGTTATAGCACAGTTGAATCAAAATTGCCTGGTTATAGCATTTTGACAGAGGCATAGCACTGTAAATACAAAGTATGTATTTGATAGAATTTTACTGGAACGATAAATCTGTTTTTCGTAATGGCTGCCTACTACAACAAACTGATTTCTTGACTTTCACTGGCCCCAATCACTTAATTAATCCAAGCTGCTGCCTTGATTTTATGTGCAGACATTACACACTATGAAAAAATGTTCGCTACCTTTCTCTTTTGAGCACATAAAACGTGTAAGAACTGGTTTGAAGATCATTTTCAATGTGAATACCTGCATTGAATCTGTATTGTCAGTGCCCTGGTAAAAGGTTCATAAGTCCGTTTTCTCAAAACTCTTCCTTTTTAAATTTACCTTGTCTTGGTGCTTTTTAAAAACACAATACAATGGAATTACTAGGACATTATTTCCATCAAAAAGCTTATTTATTGAATGCTTCGTTCATTTGTGATGTTGTCCCATATGGATGGGAAAGATTCATGAATGCTTTGGCAGAGTACAGTTAAAAGCTTTCTCTGAACAGATGAGTGGTTAGATGTAGTATACTACTTTGTTTCACTTGCTTTTTTTTCTACAGCAATGTTTAAGCTATGGTCTGACATCATACTATATGTCCAAGTGTCCACAGAATAACAAATCAGTCCACTGAAGGAACCCAAAAAATAATTGTCCACAGATAAAAAGATCGAATATGTTATCCAAAATGAAATGTAGAGAGCTTTAAGGATCCTTCCCTGCCCCTTGCAAGCACCTCCCCAGAGCTGGAGCAGCAGGGGACAAGACTGAATACTCCTTCACAGTGCTCAGGAGAAGAGCAAATGTCACAGTTCTCACACATTTTAATAAATGTTCAAGTACATTTTTAAGGGGCTTTGTGAAGGAAAAGCTCTGGCATTGCTCAAGGATTATATAAGGCACCTTAAAAAAAGCTGCTGAGATGTGGGGTAGACAGATTAGTATGTTCCTCTTGGTGAGCTTTCTTTGATGCTAGATCAGGACCCTTAGCTGCTGAATTATTCTCTGTCCTTTGTTGTGAGATAGCACCCAACAACACAACAGTCAATAAGTTTCTTGTTAATAGAGAAACATCTGGAAGATTCATGAACTGCTTGCTGGCTAAGCTTAACAGAGGGGGAAAAACATGCTTCTCAGTTTTCTATTTGCCAGCTGTTATTAGAAAATGAGATCAGAAATGCTGGATAGAAGTGAGTTCCAATGTGTGCTACAAAAAAAGAACTTTACAGCTGATTAGAGTCAGTGCTTTATTTACTCTTTAAGAGTCTGGAAGGGTTCAGAGAAGTGGAGATCTGCAATATATTTTTTGTAGTGATAATGAAGTAGTATACCCAAATAAAATTACTGTATCTATATTCTGCAGATAATTTTATCACTTGGGATACCCTTATAGTAACAGTGTGGGCCAGAAATGTAGTTGCATAAAAGTTTAAGCAGTATGGCCAGGACAGAAAATACTAAAATCTAGAAGTATAGACTTTGATTTAAGATCTCATACCATCTTAGAACCAAATCACACAACTTATCAAAAAGGACAAGAGGATTCAAATATGAGTTTGCAGAGAGTGGAGAGCATTTTTTTGTCAGGAAAAAAATATTCTGAATTTTTATAATCCCACTCCACAGCTATCAAATTCACAGCCATTCAGAGAACTATCATTCTATTGAATGGGGGCATTAGAGTTTTAACATTCAATTTTATCCTGGGTTGGAATAGAATTAGAAGTTTCAAAACTTTTCCATATTGGTCATATTAGGTTTAAATAATAAAGTAAAATTCTCTCTCCTTTTCTTGTTCTCTTTTCCACATGGAATAGACCAGGTGTTTGACTTGCACAACAAAAGCCTCTTCAAAAAGTTATCACTACTCATGTCTTTACATTTTCTTAAGAAAATTTCTAGATTATCACAAGCACAATTTAGTTCAAAAAAGATGAAACACATGAGGGAGATAAGAAGGGAAAGCCATGAGCTTTGCCTTTCAAAATACTAAAGCTATCCATAGTCCAGATGAGTGTGATGATTATAGTCTATGTAATAGTTTTCAGCATAAATACTTCAATACTATAAGTTACTTCAGCATGAACTTTCTAGAATATGTTGGGTTTTAATTGTGAAAGTCATAGTCTTTGTGCCTCACAGTTAAATATTCACTAAGCTTGTTTAGCCTAATGGATCAGTCTTTTTTTTTTCTTTAGGCTCTACCTCTGGTGTATATGGTGATGAAGGACCACGCAAAGGACCTTATGAATCCACTACTTTCCGTGGAGACACAACACCACCAAAAGTAGATTCCCAACCAAGGTCATCCCATGTACCAGGTAGGTTTTTGAAGTCATATGTTTTAAAAATAAAAGTCCAGAATTGCATTCATATGAACTAAAGTAAGAGATGAAAACGAGGTCAAGCACAGTTGTACAAGCTTTATTCTGAATCAAATAATATTCAACATTTCACTAGTAGTCTGGTATGGAACATGCAACTCACATAATTTTCCAGCAATATTGAGATGAGAGAAACCATGCATTGGAGAATGGAATTAAGATTCAAGTAACTTTTATAAATTTATAGGAAATCAGGCAAAACTTGCTATAGATCTATACAAAGTATCATATACATGAGAATGTTCAGTAAAAATTATAGCTGAGAGGAATGTTGCAGAATAGAGCTTGCAGATTAAAACAAAATAAAAAGAAGCCAACACCATGATACAGTTGCAAAAGAATGCTAATATATTCTGGGACATCTTAGCTGTAAAGTAATTTTTAAAACAGAGAAAGTAATTATGGCATTCTACTTAGACCTACCAAGTCCAGAGCTGAAGCTCTGTTCCTGTTCAAGGCATTGCTCACTCACACAGGAAAAAAATGAAGAGCACATAGAAAATTTTGGAAAGGTAACCTTTGACAAACCTTTTGAAGAACTCATCATTTTCAGAGCAAACTGAAGGGAGATATAAAAGACCACACTGCAAAAAGAATGCTTATCAGTTTTTTACCACAGATTAATAATAATTAACTAATTAGAAGAAGTCATGTGTTTCAAATAAAGTGTATGAGTCCTGTTAAACAAGGGAGACTTGTTTTAAACAAACAAAATAAAAGAGTTATCTCTTTGTAGAGGACCTCTGCAAAGGTAGAGATAATGGAAGTAGGGCTATAATGGTAGCAGTGAATAGGCTACTGGGAAAATCATGAAACCTCCTTTACAAAAAATGGACTTAAAGTCATCCTGCTTCTAGGCGTGGGATTGTAAGTGTGTCATGCCAAGCCTTTTCTTTTGCTCTTGGAGTAAATCAGTGATACAGCTTCTTTTCATCTATGCCCACCAAAGTGCAGTACTTACAGGTGATAACAATGGGATATTTAATCTGAGCTGGCAGGTGTGTAGTTGAATGATGAAAATGTATTTGATTTGCACAGAAACACTTTGTGAAATGAACAAACATTCATGCAAAATAGGAAAAACGTCTGCTAGTTCAAAGAAAGTAGAGGAAATTGTGTTCTTGCAGTTCTGTGAAATGGCAAAGCTACATGAGATATGGTAACATGTTCTTCTCCCCTCCCTCATCTCTCCCTATAGAATGGCTGATCATAGTTGCAGCTCTCGTGGCACTTGCATTGGTTCTTGGAGTGTGCATTGCTGTTAACAGTAGGAGAAGGTAAGGTCCCATCTTTGCATTTGCAAAATACTCTTCCTTACTATTTTCTTCATTGGGAGGCTCAAAGCTTGGTCAAAAAGCAGAGTAACATAACACAGGAAAGAGCATCCTCTGCAAAGCTCGGTGACTTGGGGGGTGAGGACCCAGGTGACCATGTCCTGCACAGGTCACACATCAGCCTCTACACTCACATAGAATCATGTGAAGTCAGCAGCTGTATAAACTCCTTGGTCATGTACGTGGGAATTAATTGTATAAAGTTCACAGAAAATTAATTATTCTCCATCTATTAGTTATTAATGGGAAAATCTTGTTCACTGAGAGTGAAAATTGTGAGATGAACATAGACAGAAGCAACCACAGGTTGAGAGAGGTATAATCCTCCACCATTTAACAATGTTGTCTGTGTACAGTGTAAAGAGCTGTATTAGACAATCCCTATCACAGGATTAATCTGTGCCTTCCAAACAGGAATCAGTATCACAGCAGACAGTCACAAGGATATATTCTAACATTGCTATCAGAGCTCTCAGTAGCTTTATTTACTCCACTTTATAGATGAAGAAGCTGAGCAATGAAAAGATGTAGTGATCTGTGCAAAGTTCACCAGGAAATTTGAAAAAACCCTAGCCTAAAGGATAGGCTGTAGTTTTCTTATCTCTTTCTTTTCTCTGAGGGCTGTTCTGAGGTTACTTAATTGTCTTTGACAGCTTTTTGTGACTGGAATGGTAAAATTGAGCCCTTTAACATAGTAACTATTGAATGCTACTTGAATGTTGAATTTGAACTCCTTTTTTTTTTTTTTTTTTTTTTAATCATAGTAACCATACAATATGTGGAGATTTTTGTTCAGGAAACAGTGAGCAAATTTTTTCCTAGTCTCTTGGTTGCAGAGCACTCTGAGCTGCTCTTTCAAGAGGCTGTGGAGCTCCACAGCTCCTCGCTGGTATCCTTTGGCATTTTATGACTTCAGAGCAGGAAATCATTCCCAAGGATGTGTGTGACATTAGCACAGTGAACTGAGCTACTTCGGATAGGGCATCTATGATAATGAAGTAAGCTTGAAAAAAAATAGTATTTCAGAAGCATAATAGAATTGAACTGCCGAATTAGTAATTCAGGCAAAATATGCTTCATTTTAGAAGAAGCACTTAAAAGTATAACCTGACAGAGACATGGTCCCTCTTAGGGGAGCTGTACTTTGTATATTCAGTTCACACAAGGCTGTTTGAGAACAAGTAGGACGTTCAACACTGTATAGCCGTAGAATCATCTCAACATTTTGAAGCAAATCTGAATGCTGTGTAACTAGTGCTTTTTTACCACATTGAAGAATATACAGCCCGTGATGATCAGCATGCATCAGTTTGGGACTGATGACTTTTTAAAGGAGTGTGTGTGTGTTTTCATTCAGAGCTGCACATAAAGTTTATTGGGCATCACTGCAGTGAGTGTAACTTTGCAGGCACAGGACTTGTTTCCAGCCTTAACAACATAAGGAACTGTGCTGCAGATGGCAACAGGAGTAGTTGTCTATTTTCTCAGTGCTTGCTGGCTTCTAGGCCTGACATGCTAATACAAAGTTACAAAGGAGTTGTCTTGTATAATGAGGTGAGAAATTGATCCAAATTTGCTACTCTCTCAAGAACTCCTGTATTTTCAAAGGTGTTTAGAAACTGTCCTTATAGTGGGATATATACAAAGTTCATAAATGTGGATATATTCAAATGTTAGGAAAAAAATTTCAAGCATTCAGTAATGAATGTTGTTCCTATATGTAGTAACAACAGATATAAATTGAATAAGTGAGCTCCTGACAAATTTTATGCATATAATGGTGGATACTTTAAAAAATAAAATATTCAATGTGAAGAAATGAGAAACTTTGCAATTTGCATGGTATAGGTCTGCATTTCCTAAATATTGACCTTTCTTTTTTTTTCTTATTTCTGTTAGTCTATATTAATAGTATTTTATTTTTATTTATTTCTAGATGTGGGCAGAAGAAAAAGCTAGTGATTAACAATGGCAAAGGGGCAGTGGAGGACAGGAAGACAAGTGCATTAAATGGAGACATCAGCAAATCACAAGAAATGGTGCACTTGGTTCATAAAGAACAGTCAAATGACAGAACACAAGCATGTGACGAATTCCTGACTGTTAATGAAACACAAAATCATCAGGAGCTTGACATGAAGACTGGAGTGTAATGGTACCAAATTGCCAAGTAGATCAGGGCTGGGGAAATCAAAATCATGCGGAACTTGAATAGGAATTCACAGATGCACTGTGCTACTGATGTCTTTTGAACATAAACATAAATTTTATTACTTTTTAATCACTTCACAATGTCGTCTGAGTTAAAAAATTGACCTGTGCTTTCTGAAATATGCCCCCAAGAGTTGCATAATGTTCTCAGTTCCCAGTTCTTACACAGAGAACTCTCACTGTGTCCTGGATGGCAGAAGGCATACAAGTTTATGTCATGTTCCCCAGATGGAAGGTCTTCACTGTGTGGAGCTTAAGAAGTATCCAGTCACTCCGTCTTACAGACATTTAAGGTACTAAGTTTGCCATGGTACAAGAGAAAGTGAGATAAAAATGTCAAGAGTAACACTCAAATTTAAACTCACAAGGCATGCTCTTCAATGTCTGAAACATCAGAACCCTTCAGAAATGCCTTCCAGCCAGGAAGAGTAGAGAGTGCATTCTGAATCTGCCAGTATAAACAAAAAGTGACATTTTATAATTATGTATGGCTTGGTCTGCAATGAGAGAAACACAGAAGGGAAAAAAATTATTTATATCTATTTTTAAATGGTACTCTGGGCATACATCAGTTCTTCTCAGGAGTGGAAATAAAGAGGTGAAAACATGAGCTGATATATAATAAACTTCTATACTTTATTATCCTAACAAGCCGTACAATATCCTTGAGCTTTTGAGACGTTCATTGGTCTTTTCCCTCCCTCATTCATTGGTCCAAGTTTGTGCATGTTTTTCATGAGTCTGTTAGTTAAGATAATGAATGAAACAAAATGACCCCAGCTCTATCACACATGCACAAATCAAGCAACAGGAGATCATTAGGGAAGATGACAGGATTTTATTCCTGAAGAATAGGTCTCTATTTTCTTAGATATTTTACTTTTTACTCCATTTTATTTAGGAGATTCTGCACCTAGTAAAATTGTTTCCCCTATAACTATTATGTTACAACGGTTTGCTGGTATTTTAGAAGTTGCTTTTCTGAGATCTCACTCATTTTCTCAGAATTCTATTTCATCTACATTTTTTCAATCTGCTTTTTAAAAAACACCAAAAGAAACATTGCTTAATTATTGGTACCAGAAATTTAAATTCTGCAGAAAAGATCAAAGACAATGAAAGGAAACTCTCCCAGCCGTGTAATATAGTAGAGTAGCTGAGTTGCATTGTTATATGCTTTTGTTTTGTCCTTTTGTGTCTGTTATGTGAAGTATTTGTATTAAGCTATGATGCTGTGCATTGTATTGATATGAATTGTCAGAAAAAAAATTTATTTACTACCAGTGGTCTGTGCCATTTTTAAGCACACATTTTGGAATGGAGGGAGAATGATAATTTCTGATTGGGCTGCCGCAAGAAAATACAAGTAAAAACAATTTAAGTAATTGCAACCTGTGGTCTGTGTCAGCTGATGGGGATGGCCTGGAGCAGGGTTATGCAAGTGTTCCTGTTCACTGACTACAGTATCTGACTCTGAAACTGTTCTGCTAAAGTATGTTCTCCTTCTGAAGAAGTTTGGAGGATGAGTACTCAGCCAGCTAAACACTAACTTTGGCTAGCACTGATCTTCACTGGAACATAAAGCACGAGACTGTTGATTATATTTCTGAGTCACAGCCCTCCAGCAGTTTCCCATGTGTTTCATTGAGATGCTCAGTGCCCTGGTATCTGCAGGCAGATCTCCTCAGGGCAATTTACAACTGAGCAAAAGGTCCCAAGACAAGGTGAGGTTTTAAAATGTATGTAGGATTTTGTCTGACTTTCTGCAGGTCAGCATATTTCATCTATGAACAGTGCCTTGATTTTTGTTTAATCCCTGTAATGTTATTAAACAAGCTTTTCTATCTGTCACTATAAATCAAAATGATCTTTTGAAGGCTGTATTTAAACTGATGTTAGGTACTCATTTCACTAAGTGTGGAGATCCAGAGTAAGAATTATTCCTCTCTTTAAACCCTATTTGAATATAAGTCCTAATGAAAAGGAAATATTTCATTGTCTTGGAGGCTAAATTTCTCTCTTTTTTAAAATAAAAAATAAAAAGGTCTGTGACATTATTCATGTCCTATTCAGATGCTGAATGAAGAAATTCACAAACTTCTTCCTAACTTACCTTATGTTCAATAGCTATAAATGCACAGATAACACTGGTTGGGTTCTTTATATATTTTTAAATAGGGAGATGCTCAAGTTGTCTTTACAGATGCAATGCCATTGTTTTATATATGCTGGTTCTTTTTAGATTATGTCCTGTGATTCATGTGTAATTATTTCATTATAGTTTCAAAACTAGATGGCCATTTCATATGTGTAATATAGTACATATTTTTATTAATCTTGATTTTATTATATGAGGGGTTGTTTGTTGTGTGTATGTATTTTTATATAGAGCACTTGATATATTTGCATATTTATTTAACAGATTAATCAGAATGAAAGAAAATATCATCTCTAAATTGTAACTAGAAAGAGTATTGCTAAAAACACATTGAACTGTATCATAAGCTTCCAAAATAAACTTGATTCCATACTGAGGATAAAAAGTAAGACTAGCTATTAGTTGAAGAGAAGTAATTACCAGCAGAGTAATGTTGGTCATTTTTAATGCTTGCAAATTCTAAGCCAGGCTAAGGTGAATGCAGTGTGACCTTGTCTGCCCTGCAGCCTCCTGCAGGCTCCACAGATGCTCTGGGAGTTGGAGATCAACTCAGCTTCCCTCCAGAAGCAGTCAACAACTTGGTTCAGTGTAAGATCAACCCAGTAAGATCTTGGTGACTATTCCTGGCTCACTGAACTAACAGCTTTGGAGAGCACAGCACTCAGCAAGATCCAGCCTTTCCTTCAGGATGCATGCAGACAAATTGGGTCTTGGTCTATCCTGGGTGCCTAGGAAGTATGAGGATTTCTTCTAAAAGTGCTGAGGAGGTCAGACCCTGTGATCAGTTTGTGTTATTCTTTTGTCATGAAAAGCTTCAAATAAATGTAAACCAGACCGATGGAAATGCTGTAAAGCAGCAGGCATATTTGAGAGATTGTGTGTTTTATGAGAATATAATTTTTTTCATGAAGCAATGTAGGGTGATTCTGTCATCTGTATTTTCTTGAAGATCTTATAAACAATGTTTGATTAAAGCAGAGAAAGGGTGTGGCCATCACGTCTACCTGTGTGAACGTTAGACCCTTTCCACAATATCTCCTAAATAATTGTATTTTTGCAGTTTTTCACATGATATGGGTATCTTTTGTGTGTCCCTTGTCAATAACAACAATAGCCTCTCTGTACTAATTAGTTTGAAGCATGTTACCTGTAATATTATTAGGAAACAATTACCAAGTGTCTCTTTAGCACATGTAATTCTGATTAGAGCTGGTCCTAATTACTCTTTCTGTAGATGAAGGAAAGAAATGAAATCCTCTGACAACTGCATAGTGCCTCAGCATACATAGATTACAGGATATTTTTTAAGTCAGCAGCTAATGGGTTTATTTTAAGTTATATTAGGCCATTAGACAATAACTAGTTCTTAGTCTTTATTAAACAATTCAAGGGTTTTACTCCTCTGGAGTCTCTGTGAGAGAACTGGTGAGTGAAATGCCAGCCCCTCCAGTAACCACAGGTACTGACTAGTTTCTCTCTGTGGAAGGGAAAAGGACATGGAGGTGGCAGGAAAGGGGCTGTTCCTTGGGGTGCAGTTCCAGCTGTGTGGGAGTGAGTGAAAAAACTCCCATTCCTTAAGAGTGAAAGAATTGTGCAAAGGTGTTTTGGGGCTTGGAGCTCTGGGGCACAAGGGATGGAGGGAGGATGCAATTGATGGGAAAGGAAGTAAAGGGAGAGTGAAATTTCTGTACTGCTACTGGGAAAGTACCTTCAACACCCCCAGACCTCTGGCACTTGAATGTTTCACAGCTCTGGGAAGGAAAAAAGAATTAGGCTTTTCCTGTGAACCTCCCCCACCTCCAAGTCACCGTCTACATTCACCATCTCATTTTCAAACTGATTTTGAATAATTTTCCCCTGGTACCTTATTTGTCATTATTGCTGTGCCATGCTGCATGTGGCACCCACCAACAGCGTGCTGAGAGCAAGCAGCTGTGACTGAGGAGTGAGAGGCAAAGCACAAATTCGGCAAAGATGACTGACAGTGTCTTTGTACAGCACAGAGGCTGTTCTTTTTGTTTTCCCTTTCTCACCCATTTGGGGTAAGTTTAGCAACAGCAAGATTTTGAAAACGTTTTGCTTCTTGCTTATCTTCCTGTTTTGAAAGTGCAAGACTGGTATAGATCTTCACATGGGTCAAATGTGCTGCTGCATAGTTTTTTTAAAAGCTGAAATTGAAGAAGCACATCAATCATCAAAGAAACCCTCCTGACCTCAAGACAGTTGATTATTGTTAAAGTGCAAGTAAAGCAGAGGCAGTGAAAGCTTTATATGTGCTTTAAACACAGCCTTCTTTCAGTTCTGTCTGGATGGTTCCAGCAAAGATTAGAAAGGTTTTGTCTGAGCAACACATTCAAGGAGTCTCTGATTTTTTTATTAAATCTTCATACTCTGCAAGCAAAAGGGTCTTGGATAATCAAGGTGGGGGGATAAAACCTCCTTTCATACATTCTCTACCACAAAAAGCCGTTCATTGAACACTGATGTAAATGTCTTTAGTTTTTTGCTTTCTTTCACTTAAAAAATCCCCAACAAAATATGATGTTTTGGATCAAAATAAGTCCACATAGACTGTCAAAACAGTCACACCGAAACACCCACTTAACTTAGAATTCAGCTAACAGCAGCTTTCTTCTGGTGCTGAAGCTGAGGTCCAGCTGAGGTAAGGGGTGTGTAGGCTGTCAGTGGTAAATCAGCAGACGGCTCCCAGGCAGTGGAGGTTCTGTACATTCCACAACTTTCAGGTCTGCTGAGTTTGTCCCGAAGTCCTTCTAACTCCCAGAGCAACCCAGGACAGAGGAGGATGCAATAAGGCATTTTCAACTTCTCTGAAGGTTGTAAGTTTTGTACCTGGCATCTAAAAGATTTTCATCAGGCAGTCATCCTAGGGTGGGGTCAATTTTAATGCCCATTTTGATAGTCGCATGTTGAATGTATAAATGGTTTGGTAACAAATGTCTCTGGTACAGAAGAGTTTTGTCTTTAAATCTAAATTAATTCGTAGTCATTGGTGTACATCATCGAGGTGCTGGAACCACATACTCAATAAGATTTTTTTCCGGGTTAATCTTAAAAAAAGAAATACTCTGATCATTTTCAATGAACACATTTTCTTTTGCATGAATTGAAACTCCACACTTCTATTTTTCTCAGAACAGACAGTAATAAACTGGATATGTTTTGCCTCATGATGGAAATTTAAGTCTGAGTTTCTGAGTTTATATTCACCACTTTTATCAGCCTACTTTTTCAAAAGCAAGCATCCGGTTCAGCGCTGCTGCTGCAGGTTGCTGGCAGCACCTCACCACAGCTATCTCAGGGAGACAGCTTTCTGCAGCTTTCAGCCTGAGCCCGTAGAATGAGTTTATCTAAGGTAAGCCCATCATGGCTGAGCCCCATACGCAAGACACAGTGATCTCAGCTGACAACAACACACCAAAGGAGAGAAAAGTCTTCCTGCACATGCTGTGGACTACAATCACCAATGACACAAGCCTCAGAGCAAACCTCTGGACAAAGCATGTTGAGTCCCTTTTATTTTTTGGATCCACAAATTATTCTATGTTTTGTTCAAGCATGGCCAATATACATCTAAATACTGCCTGTCTGTCCATATCCTAGTGTGCAAGCACATGGCATTTGTCTTACTGTAAAACTGTTTCACAATCACCCACTCAATTAACCATGTTTTGCTTTGTGGCAGTAGGCCATCAGATTCACCAGTGGAGTCAGGTTCATAGTTATTGGGTATTTTTCTGCCGTTCTTTTGTGGTTCATTTTCTAGTTAATCTTTCTTTCATTAGTCAAGTGAAAGTCTGAAATAAACTCTAGGTAAGGAGGCTTGTTCAGCTAGTGACTTAAAAAACAAACTTAACCTTTACTCAAGAAGGATGACTTCCCTCTTCCCCTGAAGAGGACAGGTATAAAGCCTGCCTTTTACAGGCCAGTCAAAAATGGGAGAAAAGAGGTTCAGAAACAAAGCTTACATGATCCTGTCAATTTAGATAATACCAATAACCTTGATGAAACAATGGAATTAATTGTGAGTGTATTTTCTAGCTTAGTCCCTCTTGTCCCTTCACAGAGTTGGGAGTCAGCTGTCTTTTCTCTCTTGCACATCTCCACAGCAGCATTTCTCAAGTGGTGTCCATAGATCATGGGAGAGCGATCCATGGAGAACCTTCTGGCACCCCAGTACAAAAACAGCCAAATGGACATAGATCAGTCTTACAATGAGTACAGGAAAATCAAACATTTTTAGTTCAGTCATGAGTGAGAATGAAGAGCATGACACTGTGTAAAATAGACCCTCTGTTGCTTTTCTAAGTACTCATCCTTGTACTACAGAAGCACCATCAACAGTGTGAGGCCTCATTCCTCCAGATCCTGTCCCTGTGAGTTTTGGTGGGTAGAAGTCAGCTTTGTAATTTATCTGTCTAGGCAGACACATTTTGCTTATCACCACGGAACCTGCCTGCTCTGCTAACGCTACCATGACCACAAGACCCGATCTCTCATGCAATCTGTTTTCCTTCCTGCTTTCAGGGCATGCTGCACATGTGAGACAGCAGACAGACACCTGCCAAGATTGTGAAGTTGCCTCAGCTTTGTGTGCCTGCACAGGGCTCCACACAGCTTTGGAAGCAAAATGGCACTAAACCCTGCTGGAGCATTTGTACATTCTTGCAGTATAAGAGCTTGTTGCAAATAACTCTTTCTGGCCCAACCCAGTGTCATTTTAAATGTTGTTTTTCCCTAAAGCACTGTACGTTGGGGCCACCTGTTTCTTTCATAACCTTGTCCTGTTTACATGTACTATCTAATACAAAGGAGGAGATTATTTGAGATTTAACAACCCTGAAGTATTATCTCAGTTTTTCTTTCATGTCTAAGAGGAGATATAGAAATATCTCTTAATATGGGTCAATGATTCATGACTCACTATCTTTTATAGCACCCTTTAGCAGATTCTCTCCTCTAGAGAGGGACACATTTCAGATACAAAGACGCTTCTAAAATCTTGTTCTCTAAGTCTGAGGACATGGAGAAAAAGGGGCACACAAGGCTTGCAAGAGCTTAGAGAATCAGCCTTTGGGGTGTGTATTTTCAGAAGGGACAACTTCATATGATTGTACTGGCTCTTGCATGGTTTGGCGGGGGGGGGGTTTAAGCAATTTTGCTGAAACATTGCTTTGAAAAAAACCAACATAAATAGGTCAATGTCAAGCCTTTCATTTTAAACTTTTAGCATAATGTGTAACAGAAGACTAGTCTCCCTGTATGGAAGTGCATATGAAACATGTGAGTAATGGGTGCACAGGAACCAGCTTCAGTGGGGAATTTTACATGAGCAGAATGCATTTATTAACAACACTTGTTGATGATGCCAGATCAGGGCATTTTTGCCTCTGGCAGAAAGCAGCAACATGGTATCAAAATGGTAGCAGATAATGAGGGCCTCAGATTTACTTTTTGCCCAAAGATCCTCCTAGCACCACATCAGGGCTCATTCGTTACTGACTCAGAGGGCACATTGCCAGCTGAGGTGCTGCCAAAGCCACTTCCTGCCGTGTCTGGATTTCTTTGGAAATTTGTCATGTGGATGATTAAGAAGAAGTAAAAGTCCAGGGTTGTGCATACTGTTAATGCTCACAACCGAGGTTTCAGTTATGTGTCTTTATCACACAATGGTAGTTATGCAGTTTCTGTAATGTCTGCTGTTCAGAGTATGCATAAATGTTGGCCCTTTCTCTCCAGTCCACCGCCAGCCCACCAGACCATGTTTTTTTCCATTAGCATGCCTTAATATATGTGTTAAATAGCACTGATTTCTTTACAAAAACTCCAGGAGTTCCGCTACAGGCTTTTTTTTTTTTTAGAAGGACTATGAATAAGAGATTTATTTTTTCGTAGCCAGGGGAGGGAAGTAGGTTTCTAAAGAAACTGCAACCATTGATTTGTATTCTCCTACTATTCTAACATCTCTTTTCACTTCTCCAGTCTTCATTGCCAAGAACTGGAGCTAGTGAATCCTGGCCTTTGTGGGAAATGAGCTCATTTGCAGCCGGCATCCTGGAGTATTTGGAGGATACAGTGAAGGGTGAGGTTTCTAACACTTTGGCAAAGTCAGGTTCATCTTCTACCCTGAATGCCTGAATGTAGTTTTCAGAACAGACAGCCTCTCACATCAGACTGCTTTATACAAACTCCTACACAAAGCATTCCCATATTGAGCCCAGGCCAAAATTAAAAGTCATAGATATAAGCCATGAAAATTATGAATCAACATTTATTGATGATATGTACATAAGAGGTACAACACTTAGTGAAATATTATATTCATGACTATTTCCAGTATAGAAAGAATGTCTAGTTTGTTTTATACATGAAGGTTACAGAAGTCAGTTCACACTGTAAGAAAGCATTAAAAGCAAATGACTAACAATCCTTGTAAAGAGGAAAGGATCTGAACTACAAAAATAGAATCAGTCTACAACGCATTCCAACTACAATATACAAGAACAGAGCCCAGAGTTTGGAGAAATTTTATCATCTGCATTCATTAATTTTTAAACAAACTGTGCTATAGATACTGTACAGTATGTAATTTCAAAATCTCCAGAACTTTTTGAGTGTAAAGAAAGGACCAACCTTAACCCTCTTCCTTTTTATTCTTTTTACATGAAAGATCACAAAACATTCCAGCTCATGCCTGCTCACCTTAAAGAAGGGGCAAGGGATGATGAACAGGCAGCCCACAGTTCTCCAGCATGCAGTTCATCCTGAAGCATCGTAATGGGACTCACCAAGCAGGATAACTTCTGTGCATTGGGCCCTGACTCTCATTTCTTTCTGCTTAGAGGGAATGACTATATTTCTGAAATCCAGGTCCAGGGTATGAAATCAGGAATGAATCAGCTTCTTCCTTCTACATGCTCTTATTTTTTCATAGATCTGAACTGTAATCCTGATTTAAGAAGATTTTTGCCACGGACTATGTTGTTCATATGTCTTTTTTTATGATCAGACATACTTTTGTAAATAACAGGACTATTCAACAACCACAGTAGCTTCAGAAGCTATTAGTTTTGCATTTATTTTCCAATAACTGTTAATATCCCTTTTTAACAGCAAAAGAAACAGTGCCCCTTTGCCTATGAGTGTATTCATCTTTCTCAAAAACTGTTCCTGCTAAGGGGATGAAACAGAGGTTCCTACTTGGGTTTCTCAGGCACTCTGGAGAGAACTGGCAGCCTCTTGCTGCCTGCAGGCTTGCCCAGTCACAGCTGTGGGACTGCACTGCTTTCCTGGCATCTGTTGTCAAGGAGAAACTGGAAGTGACTCAGTGGGATCCTATGATGCCATGATGTGACTAAGGGCTGAATGATGCACAGTAAAAGCAGCCAGGGCATCCAACAGGAATGCAGTTAGGTGGATTTCCCCTTATTCTTTGTGTCAGTTTAAAACGGTGACTTACTAAACTTCTGGTGATAAAGAGTTCAAACGTTTCAAGCAAACAAGAAGAAAACAAAACTTACCATTCTAGGTGAACATTAATTCATTAACATGTCATAACAAGTGCATTCACAAGGCAGCAATTCTATGCTGGGGTCACTTTCACTCACTGCCAGAAAACTACACACATGCAGCTTCTAACACACACCATGCTGGTTAGATAGCTGAAAACTAAAATTAACATATTTACAACAAGCTGGCTGCACACATGATTCTGAATGTTATCAGAACTCGATACCCCATAACAGACAGATAAAGGAGTTACTAAGGTGTGGTACCTAATCCATTAAGTGTCGAAAAGAAACAAACCCAGATACAAATGAAAAACCAAAAGTAGAACAAAATTTTAAAACACAATCTAATTTTCTACTATGGCTCAACATATAGAAACCAATTAAATTAAATTAAAACACTGCTACTCATATTGTATACACCATTTCACTGAAATTACATGTTGATAGCTACATTATCTACACTAAGTGCAGAGAGGCACTGGACATCATGCTTCAACAAAATGTCAAAACTGGTATCAATAAGGTTTTCCAGCTATTAGTAATTCAGCACTACTCTACCTGTGGTTCCTATTAAGATAATACCTGTTACAGCTGATTTAAAATACAATAAAGATTAATATACAAGGGTATATCAACACACTTCCTACATATATATCTACTAGAAACTTAGTCTCTGAAACATCAGCAGAAAACATGGCCCCATAGATTTCTGAAGAATTAGAGATACCCAGTATCAGCCACACTGGGACAGCAGTCCTTGCTGTTCAATGTTTTCTTTGTTTTGAGTCACAGTCAAAGAGCTAGGCCATAGAAGATTTTTTAAATACATATAATTGTTATGAACATTTATACTAATTTATTTTTATTCCTCTAAAACCAATTCCTTATTTATTAAGTAGAAATTATTAGAGCCACGGCCTTAATGCCAACAGGTATTTGCCTAATGGGAAGAGATGACCAAAATGAGAAGTATCTGTCATTTGGGTCAAAAAATATAGTGGTTATTCTCTTTAAAGTACATAAGAAAGCAGGAGGTATTTGTATGGATGCTACCCAATTACATTGGTCCCATGGTGATTCTGTTGGTCCCTTTTCAAGAAGGCAAAAGTAGGTGACGAGATCATAAACTCCACAGGCTGAACTCATACACACTGTATTGTAGCAAGATGGACAAGGTACCTGATAACGCATTTTTTGCCTCCCCAGATCTCCAGTTTTCTATAAACTGCATTCTGAGTCAATCAATTATACATTATCAGGGCCTAAGAAAGAACTGCAGGATTTGGCAAAGGTAACATCAGGAAAAATGATAACAGTGGGGGACTATTGCCCAAGATAGTCAATCTAGAAGATTGCTAAGATCAGATTACTATAACATTGTTCCATAATGAACTGCAGCATTTAAGGACATATTGAAATTACTATTTGCTTCTTGCATTTTGTGCTTGTCTATAATTTGTCACTAAACACAATGCAAAAATATTTCACTGATCCTAAATGTCATAAGAAAATTGGTTTCGCTCTAAGGTATAGATCACCTTTAAAGGATTATCTCCCTACCTTATATGATCACATAGAAAACATTATAAGAAAATATTTGCATGTCTGTAAATTACAGAGAGTAGGTAATTTAATTCAGTCTACACTGTAGTTTCCAGAGAACAAGTACAAACCCCTAAAAACTGTATTATTCTCAACTAAATCAGTGTTCAGCATATAATATTTAACACTATAAATACAAATTCAGCTTTTTCTGATGCATTCTACAAGCAAGAGTTCATGCCAGATCACAGGAAATATGATAAATGCGAGAAAGGAGCAGGATGTGTTGGATGGAAGTGTATGCAATTGTCTTTAAGAAGGAACGACGATCTGTAGTACACAAGAACCCACAAATCCATACAAAACACCAAAAGGGGAATGCTATAATCTACAATACTGACTACAAAAGCAATATGCAAGCACAGTTTGAATACAGTCTTCAAAAGGTGTAGAAAAAAGAATGGAAAAGAATGATACAAAAATCCCTGCAAACTATATTATTTATGTACAAAGCAATATACATATATGAGACAATCCAGGTTGTGAGATGCTGCATATGATGGTTTCCCTTCATGCAATGGTGCATGCCACAGAGTAGCATTAAAAACAGTTGCAGGACTCCTGAATGTTGAAAAATGAGACTAGAAGGATTGGATGCCCTAGCATCGATCAGCATCGGCTCTGCAGCAGAATGTAGTTAGAAATGAAAGGGGATCAAAGGTTGGGTGAAGTGCTAGGTCTCACAAGTCTTCTTGTCTCCCCAAACCTTGCATTAGCCTGCTGATTATTTCCATCCTGGACTAGTAGAGACCTACTCAGTGGCTCAGTCATATGCTCCAGGATTTTTCAATATTTGGAACCTGGCTTTTTTGTAAGACTCATAGTTGCAACTGCACAACCACTTCATCTGTTAGGATTTGTATCAACCCAGTAGTGGGGAGTCATGGGGTTTCCCCTTGAGCAGGGGAAAATGTCTCTGGGATGGTGGGCACACGTGAGGGGCAGTTCCTCAGAGCCTTATGCGAGGGAGCACACTCATAAGAGAAGTAAAAGAATTACCACCACCTGGACATCAGCAGCGGTTTGACTCATTCATAGCAGCAGAGTTCAATTTAACATAAAACATGATCAGAAAAAAAAAGAGGGAGGCAGCCATTTTACAGTCTGTACCGAGACACTGTTCCTGGGGACTTTACCCAGAGTCCTGCCTTAAGTGTACAGACCTGCAGAGTCTGTGCTTTGTCAGAGGACCATGGAGAGATACAGCCTTTGTGCCCATGTGGGAAGAAAGATTGACAACTTTGGAAGGAATATGCACTAAATATACCGTTTCAGAAAAACTGTCAGCAAGAACCCAACATTTTCAAAAATAACATGGCAAAGCTGAACAATTCATTTACAGCTCAACTGCCTTCTTTGACACTTCAGTATTGTAATTCCTTTTTTTTTTCTTTTAGTACTAGAAACTACACTCTATATGGCATTATTTAGACAAAGGATGTTGGGTAAATATCTTTCCTTCAAAGTCATCATTATTACTGGAGAGAAGAAACTGATTCATCTTTCCAAGAGTGCTTTCTGCTGGGAGTAGGAGCTTCTACATAGTGAATTACAGCCGAGGTGAACTGTCCCAATGGACTATACACCCATCGCAATTGCTACTATGAAAAATACCATAATTGTGGCCTTAAAAGTCACAGTAATAAAATCAAGGATAGTCTTTAGGCTCATAACAGAATAATATTACAGTACATTTTTATAAAGTGCCCTTATTTATCCTTCTGTAAATTAATTCAAATGCAGCAATAAAAATAGATGAATGGAACTTAATGAAATGAGAAACAGTTATACCTTTACATCTCCACAAAAGGATCCTTCTGAGCCTGGGACTAAAGCTCAGAGCCTTTTTGAAGATAATTACAGAAGTGAATGTCAGAGGTGAGGTTTAATACTACCTATAGTTAAGAGGATTTGTGCGATTGCTGATGTGTTGCTACAACAAGGCTGCAATAACACAATTGAAGGCAAGGATGCAAAGAAAATCCAGGCAGTCACTAGAATAAATTTGTTCAAATGCTGATGCTGCAGCTTCTCAGATGAACAGTGTACCATTCTGAGTATTTACTGCTGGAAAACTGCTGGAGTGATGGAAAACAAATCAGAAATCTACATTACTCTTACTTTTAAAAGTGACATAAAGTCTGGAATTCCATGTGCTTTGAGAAGGAAACAAAGATCAGCTGTACCTCAGAGAAGACATGGAAAAAACCTGTAATGATACGGATCCTTATTTCTATGCTGAGTTTTAAATTCAGTGCTGGACTTGTAGCATAGAAACAATTAGGTAAAAAGAAGCATCTTGGCAGAAATCTTTGTGCATGTGAGAAATCAACTTCATTATAAATAGCAAAGACTGTTCCCTAGGGTGGGATTGTGAAATGTCTTATAATTTAACAGAGGCAGGAAGGGACTTGATTTTTCCTGGAAGCTTGTGACTCCCACAGATTTCAGGGAGGTTTCATGTAGTCAAATAGTCTAAGCATTGCAGGCACAGGTTTTACTACTGCAAACAATTTTTCAAAAACATACCAACTTTCTCACCAATTCAAATGGAAAGAGCACATCTCATAATACGGTTCAAATGGCTTATCCCCTATCTATTTGAAGCGTCTTCATGTATAAGACCCACACATGTTTCTCAAAAGGCTGGTGCAGCCTTCCTCTTCCAAGGGAAGCAATGAAGAAACAAGTGTCAAAGTGCCCCACCTCTTAGTGTGCTTCAGTTTCAAGGATCAGATACTAAGAGAATGCTGACCACGCTTCAGCAGCAAATGAATAAAACAAGCACTGAAGTATATATTTAATTTGGTTTGCAATTAACTGAGTCTTTTCCTATCTAGACTTTTCCATGTGCCAGTGTGCTGCCAGCAATCCAAAGGCCAAAGGATATCGCAGTTGCACAGACAAAGGTTGGNCACAGGTCTCACACAAGGGCTAACAAACCCCTTTGGGTTTGTACCCCAGGGCACTGGGTTACACTGCTGGGTTCTGGGAGTTGACAGCAATTCCCCTTCTCGTCAGGGTATTTACTGTATTATTATTATTAAATTGTGGCTCTGACTCATAATCTCTCTTGTGTTGAGTTCATTTCTCCTGCTGGTTTACCTCTAAACCAGCACAGAGATGAATGTAGAAGGAAATGTTAATTTGAACTACACTGAAAACAAATCAGTTTCCACTGTGCTTCTCCTTTAACTTTGCCACACCAGCACTGCAAACAGATACAAAAAAATTGTCAAATTCAAATTAATGCATCGACACTTCTAGTGAAACTAGAAGGAGGCTGGCAAGTAGCCAGAACTGCCTGCTGAAACGTGAACCTTGTATTAACTGAAGTGGACTACCACTAGGTTATTTTCTGTTTGTTTAGTTAAGTAGCAACCCAGCCTCATGTGGATTGAGCAAATCAAGAAGTGAAAGCCAAGAGTGAGTTACATTTTCCCACAGAAATGGAAAGCTTTTTGATGATTTAATACAGTGCTGCACTGGAGTAACACTATATTAAATATTCAGTCAGGCTACAAGCAGAGGAGCAAAAAACACCTAGCATTTCTCCTTCTCCTACATCCATATATAAAGAGAGAAATACCCTCATAATTTTCTTTTGAAAAATCCCTGAGTTACTGTATCTAAAGAATTACTATTTTAAAATCACAGTCTACTATTCTAATCCTATCAAAAGATTCAAATATATTCTTCCATTTGTGGGTGGGGTTTCTCTAGCAATGCATTCCTTCCTTCCCTAGTCTCCATCCAAAGAAGCACTCTTCAAAGGACAATACATCCCAAGTGGATAACTGTAAGCATATTCTAAGTGTTTCTCAATATGTAATTTCGTGGAGCTGCCTAGTCACATGTTGCTGACATTCCTATTTGTTTCCAACTGCTAAGCAGTTTCAAATGACAGAAGTACATGGACTGGTTTTCTAAAGCTAATTTCAAGGCAAGCAATCGCTGTGGCTCCTGCTAAAAAACTGCTCTGGTGAAGCGGGTGAAAAATCATCTATTAATGGGTGAGCTGTGCCATGAAATGGCTCAAGAAGGCTGGATACAAACCAGGGTAAACACTGTGTGTTTTTCTTGGATATAACCACCACCCAAGTCACAGCAAATTTCACTTGATGTGAGCCAGCACACTCAGAGTAGGGAACATTTTACACTACCTACACACCATCCCAGGCACATTTCTGGCACATAACCCATTGGGAGAAGCAGTAGCTGCATATAGGTTAACTCTGGATATGCTGGTAACAATGACTAAAGAAAAGAGAACCTGCCTGACACCTCTCTGAATAACTTACAATTCCATCCATCATTAAAAAAAAAATCCTTAGATACTTCAGGAGGCCCCTGGAAAAGGTCTCCACCTCTAATAAATGTTAGAGGCCTACAGAATTCACAGTGGTTCAGTAATTGTTAAATTATATAGGCCGTTTTGCTTAGGATTGTAGCCACGGCATTCAAGTGGTGACAAAAATACAATGGTAAGAAAAATACTCCACAGCAAATGCTTAAATGAGGGATACTCTGACAATGGACTTGATTTTGCACATCATGATTAACCATGCAAGTAGCCTTTGCTGGCCATGTCTGTGTGCGTTTTCAGAGCTATTTATATGAATGCAGATGAACAAAAGCAGACTATATTTATATTTTAATAGCTTCTACAGAGCCAAATATCACTCTACAGTTAAACACATTATTCCTGTTTAAACCCGTGACAGGTCTGAGCACAGACACTAAATGGTCTATTCCCATAAATGTTTCAACTCTGTTTATTGCCATTGTTAAGTTCACCACATGCTCATATTCTGAATCATTCTGAGAACTTCCTAGAGCTCCCCCCAAAATTGCACAAAGCTTGTTCTGTGAGTAGAGCCTTCCAAGGCCACATGGCTCAGCTTTGCTATAGAACTTTGCTAATAGTATAATGGCATTCACCAGTATCTTAAAATGGCTGAATATTAACAAGCACCTTTAAAAACACTTCACAGGGTGATTATTGTAACTGTAATTTCTTCTGACAGGATGAGTCAGATATCATATGTTGACAAAACACCATCTCATTAGTTCAGATGCCATGTTTACTAATAAACATTTCTCTGATATTAGGGAGTTATATGACTTGTTACTCTGCAAAAGAGACAGAGATGTAAATTCAATAAATCCTAAAATTCTGGTTTAGTCTTCATTCAGTTCTAACCCTGGACAAATTCTACGAACCTTATACAAAATTTGGCTTAGCAATGAATTCAGCATTTAGCCATTCACTGAAACAGGTTATACTTGAAGGATGGCTTTCACTTCATAGCAAGTGCTACAGATGGTCATTCAAAAATTCTCTAAGAATGATTGATTCAGAGTTTGTTTGTAGCTCAATCAAGAACCCAGTCATAACATCCATAATCAATCTCAGTAGTACCACCTTAAGTAGACTCATCCACATGAGGAATCTCTCTGACATCAGTGGAGCAGGGTAAACAGAAAGGTACTACCTACTTGGATTAAGAATGGCATAACTGAGTCCATGGTTTTCTGTATTTTGAACATCAGGCAGATTTAGTGAAGGAACTACCATGCCTGTAATTGTACTGCCTTGTATTATATGATGCACTGTGGTCACCAAGGAGCACAGTCCCATCATAAAATAAAGGCTGCACCTGCCCTGGACCATCTGGTAAAAACACACCACATGTACATACAAATTTAAGGTCTTCTCTTGATGTTAAGTATTAGTCGTACTGATCTAGGATAATGTCTGGGACAATTTATTGACTCCTATACATTAATCTTGCCCCTGGATCCAAGGTCAGTTTAAAGTACAACTAGGCACAAAAGTCCAGTGCTTGTTATTATTAAAACAAATAGAAATATCTATGGATGTTTTCAAAAGATATTTTAGCCATACAGTGATAAACAAATCAGGTATGCCACAAGAGTCACCAAAACACTTGAAGGCTTACGTGGTGTTATGTTTCTCTTGTATTTGTGACCCTGAGTCCCTGTAGTGAACTGTACTGGCACTTTGATCTTCCCATTTTGCAGCATTTACATTCTCTGTGTCTTGAATGAAAGGGGAAGTGGATGAGAGCACATTGCACTGCATGGAGAATTCTCCAGCTGCATCATCCAAACAGTAACACAAGGGAGACAGATGGTTATGTATCATTGCTTGGCAAAGACACTACAATGACTTGATGAGATCTTTGCTAAGTTTCATTTACGAAATTAAGTAAGCAGATATTGTAGATGTTAAATAGGAAAAAAAAAAAGAGAAATCTTCTTTAATCATGGTATCTTCTGTCAGAAGATAGCTCCAGGGCTTATTAAAGACGCAGCTAGGAATCTCTTCACTTAGTTTTCACGTTTCCAAGGCTCTTCTTCAACAACACTGAAGTCTGCAGATTTGCCATTGGTTGCCAGTGTTACCTGCAAGTAATTATCATCAACAACCAATTTAAAGGCCAAGGCACTTTGACAAGAAAAGTAATGAGTTTTATATGCAAAATCATTATATTAAGAGGAATTACATACACCGCAACTTATTATATAAGTAAAATGTATTTATTTAGAATTCACAACATTCCCAAATAGTGAGACTCGTGTTAATTTATTATACTAACTAGAAAACATTGGCAGTAGAAAAAAAATTTAAAAATTTTTTACTCCTTTCCATGTCTTACAGATTTCTCTGGATTATTTAAAAAAACAGATTATTTTTTTTAAAGTAGAAAGCAATATTTTTAGTGTAATTCCTTAGCAAAGCTGCATAACTGATGCACGGACTTGAAACATTTGCAAGGTCTGAATAATCATAGATGTGTGTCTATACAAACTCACCTACAATTACACCACCTTTAGAGAAATGAAAGAAAAGATATGTTGTGAAAATATTGTTCATCATACCACTATAACAGTGTAGGGAAAGATTTTAAGTATAGTCAGATCAAAAATTCATAGTAATGTGATATTTGTCTCACACAAAATACAGCAAAACTTTTCTGTTCCCTGTAAAGATATGTGCTAAAATTTTTAGGTTTTAAGTACGGTAGAAGACCTATAGTGATCTACCAACTCACAGTAAACACTGGACAGCATGTTGCATTCCAGAAATCACTATAAATTCATGTTTTAGTAAAGCTACGTCCAGCCAAATTAAAATGTCAATTTAATGTTACAAAAGTGCTCTGGATCTTTATAAAGTGAGAAAATCTTTCATTTAATTCTAAATGGATGGCTTACTTTTTCCTAACTTACCTTGTAAGTTAACATCTTCAGCTTCAAATGAAAACTTAAAGACAGAGCTGAAATTCCCCATGCTGGATAGACTGGATGCATGAAAGCATTGGGACATGGAAACATGACAAAATGCACTGATTTTTGAAACAAAGTAAAGCTTTTTCTTAGATCATTGAAAGGGGGAAACATGCAAATACAGGAATGAACAGCTTATTCAGAAATGAAAATCACAGAGTCAAGTGAAATGTGGTAATAAAAAAAATACAAAAATTTCATGCAATAATAACCACTCTGCCTCCATATAAAGGTAAACTAATTATTAATTATGTACATTGACCATGCAAAATTATAAAGTACTAGTGTTATACATGGAATACATTACAGAAAGTAAATAGAAAGGACATGTGAGTAGATTAGCTTTTCCGTATCCTGACCAGAGTTGCAGTAAGCTTTTCAACCCACCAGTGCATTTGATAGGATGAAGAGATGTCTCTTCAAATTTAACTGCTGCTTGTTTTGAAGCCCCAAATTCTACACTCTGTTGCCTTTGATAGTCTAACACTTAGGAGCTGGACACCACTTCAACAGGATCCAAATGCTTTGCAGATGTCAGCATTTACGCATAGCTTATCAATTAGGTCACAACACCATATCCTTTTGGCAGACAGACACATGGGCAAGAGAAGTGAGCTGCTCAAAGTCAGTTCTGTGCTCAATCCAGTAAAGCCTGGCTCTATTCATGAGTTTAAAAATGTAAAATGAGACCATAAGCAGAGCAAACCTAAAATAGTTAAAGGACAAATATTTCTAGCTCATACTTTAATGGTCCCAAACTTTAATTACAGGGTGGGCTTAAGATGACATACTGCACTCTTAATCCATGCTTTTGAGGCAAGCTACTGCCTCAAATGAGGAAAATGATAAGAGAAACTGAAGGAGAAAAGAAAGTCCAGCAAGTATTGATTGCATCAATAGGCTCCTACTTTCTAACTTCACTTGGATCTCTGTGCAGATCTGAGAGACTGGAAGCAGATAAAATTATCAGTATTCAGTTCCATGAATATGATTCAAGACTAATATAGGGTAGCTTAATTTGTCTTAAACCCACTGAAATTAGCATAGTCTATTCAAATTCAAAATGGTTTTCCAAAAATTCTAAAGTAAGTTATCCAAAAAGTGTGTGTGTGTGTGAGTGTGTGTGTGTGTGTGTGTGTGTGTGTGTGTGTGTGCACATGCTTATGTTTAATGAAAAAAAAAAGTTTTGTATCAAATGTCATCTTTTTTTCCAGGGAGTTTCTTTCTTCCTTCAAATTTTAATCTCTTGTGTCCTTCTCTTTTTGGAAAAATGTAAATTTATGACAATTTTTGATTGTTTTCTTTTCATTTCAGTTTTTATTTGTTTAATTTTTCCTCTGGAAAAAAAAGTGGATCAGGAGAGAAAGGGGAGAGCCATCTCAGAATAAAATGTATGTTTTCATTTAAAAAAAATCACTTATTGAAACCTTGGAAGACTGGGGGGAAAATTGAAGATAACATGAAAGCTGGGGTTTTTCCCTGAATTCAGTGATACTTTCTCCCCTGACAATTCCAGTTTGGCCTACATTATCAGGAAGTAAGCATAAGAAAAAAAATATTCCAAAGAATATTTCCAGCCAGGCTAGAGACAAGTGAAAATGATAGAATAGGACTTATATTTGATATATAAATATGGCAATCTGCTAATGGACTTAGTGTAGTCATTCACAGACACTGTCTCAGTTGTGGCAACTGGAACATACAAAGGAATCTGTCTGGATAAATGGCTGAGGTAGGCTGATTGGCCAATTCAATGTCTCAAAGACAGAGTACAGCATCAGGCTGGAGTGTTAATGAATTTAAAGAAAAAGAACATGAAATTAAAAGTTCCATCTTGTTTCACTCCCTTTCTCCTCCTTTTCAAAACCTCTCTCCTGATTTTAAACTTCCCCATCCTAGTGGTGGGTTCTTTGCAAACTTTTAACCATTAACCTCCCCATTGTTTTCTCGTTCAACTGGTGGAGTTTCCCAAGCTTACTGTGCTCTGATCAAGATACTATTACTGCTATTAATATTCCATGTTAGTTACAGCAAGGATTAGAGAGAGAATACAATGTTTGTGTCTTAATGACTCAGGAAGGAACAATGACAGAAGTGAAGCGTAAGCATGCTGTATGAGTGCAGGAGCATTCTGATGCTAAAGTGCATTCAACATGTCGATCTCTGAACAGCATATCATGAAGGCAGTCAGCAAGTGACAACAGCTGTATATGAATTGCAGCTATCCTTCATTTGAGTTGGCAATTAAGTTCTCTGTTGCCATAGAAAATTAAGTAAATGTCCATAGAAGGTGATGCCATATTCTCTGCGTCTTGGCATATTCCATAATACGCTGCATCTTGCCTTTTGATATGTAAACAGTGTACATGATTTTTTCCCATCAAATGACAAGTTTTAAGAAGAGTGCAAAAACCCATCTTTTGAACTGCTCAAACACATTCAAAATGTCTGGGGTTCATGAACCTTGTTGTCACATTGTTATTTGCAGAACAATTTGAAAAATACATGCAGGTTAAAAAATAAGATAAAATAAAGCATGCAGTGCTATATACATGTCTCAATATCCATAAATGTGAAAGGTACCTTGCACTCATCTACCATGACTGAGTTGTGAGCTGCAAAAACACATTGGTTTGAGTTGTTTTCCCTATGATTTTTCATGTCGTCATAGATTGACTGAGTCTTGGTCATTTCAATGTCTTCGTGCCCTTTATGATGGGAATCAATGGTGTCAAGCTCTGCCTTGGAAAGGTGGTAGACAATGCCAGCACCAAAAGAATCCCCCACCACATTGACTGACGTTCTCATCCGGTCCCTATAAAAGAAGCAAAAGGCAGAGGCTGAATGGCATGAGGGGAAGAAAAAGCAGGGCACGGCAGCCCTGTTACTGGTACAGTTACTGTATTTGTTTCAGGAAGTTCAGGTGTCTTCTGAACAAAGAGATGGAAGCTTTCAAGGGAAATGGAAAAAGCTTGCTTTCCTGGGGAACTGTTCAGACAGGGAGGATGTTCAACCTCCTGTGTCTCAGCTGCTCATTTGCATGGACTTAGGCAAAGAATGTGTGCTAGATCATGGCCAAACTGCAGAGCTGTGCTTGACTGAGATCTCCACAACCCCTGCTACTGGAACTGGAGGTTTCAATTCTAGGGTGCCAGGCTCACATCATTGCTCTTCATTTAATCTGAATTTACCAGAGCACTGAACTTAATGCAGCCAGAGAAAGGGGCTTGGATCTAATGACCTGTTCTCATTTCTGGTATGAATTATCAAATGGTCTCTCCCTTTACTCTCAGTGAGCAAACTATGGGGAACAAAAATGCCTGAAATATCTCCATAATGCTTAGGCCATTGAAGCTCCTCTCCTGGCATCATCTTTCCAGATGGCCATCTGTTACCATGGCAGCATGCCCACTCACACTACTGTATGCCAGAGCTTGGCATATGAAGAAACCAAATATAGGTCATGGCCTACAAAATAGTGAGCCTGGGACAGCATTTCAGTAACAAGTGCCACTCACTGTAGGAGCGTGCCAGCTGAGGCTAACATGCTTCATTTCAAAGAAATATGTTTATTGGTGCTTCCTGGACAGGATGTTATTGGACAGACATGCCACCTTTCTCCTGCCTTATCTTTAGTGTGGCTCTATTTGTCAACAGTGAACTCATAATTGTGGATTTTCTCTGATTTCAGAATTCTGCCCCAAACCTGCCCAAAGTTCTGCAAAAATGGGAAAGGAGTCCTGCCAACTTTTCTACTGCAAGTGGGCTGTATTACACGTGTTGAAATAATTTACAGTCTAATTTGCCTCTTCATATCTGAACTAAACATAAAACTCCTAAAAACCTGAGGGTTGCAACTTGAAGTAACTTAAGGCAACTGAGTCTAGTTTTGTCAAACAGGTCAGAGAAGTGATTACACTGATTAATTCTCAGAATATTGATCAAGATTCATTTACACAAAATGGGTAGGTTGAACAGTGTGGGCATTTGCCAAATGACAGAAAAGCTAGCATATAAGACCTCATTTTGCATGACAGTGATCAATTTGAAAATGACCTTTCCAGTATTTCCAATACCAGATTTGTATATGTCCTTTGCCTGTAGAACATTGAGAAAAAAAGAGCTAAATATGTAAATCTCAAACTGATAAACATTCATTATACATAGCTATTCATGACCATACAAACTTTTGAGTCCATTCTAATATCTTTGCTCTAAACATTTGTAAATCTGCTTTTCTCAGCTGTGAAACTACAATTCCATTCAAGTTTCTCCTCTCTCTCTCAACATTATCATGCCTACATATTTGGACTTCAATGGTGTAATATCTTAGATGAAGCAGTTTTGGAGGGTTTTCTTTTTTTTTTTTTCCTGGCATCAAATGAATACCCAGGAGGAAAAAACCCTCTCCAATAATCCCTCTGAGAAAGAAACAAACAAATGTATAGGAGGAAAAACATCCTTCCAGTTTTGTTTCACCCAAATGAAATGCTTTATACGGTTCTCATCCCATTCCGGTGAAGAGTGTTTTAAACCTGGTCAGAGTGGTAGAATAGGAAAATAGACTTTCCAAGTGTGATTTTTAATTAAGAGCATCAAATACACTGAACCTGGCAATACAGTTCCACAGAAAGAACACCTGTTGAATTCTTTTGTGTGAATAGTCTCACATTTTGAAAGAATTCACTGATGCCAGATGACAGAGGGATAGTATAGGCTGCCAAAAAACGAAGGTGGAGAGTACATAAATGTAATTGAGGCACAATTCAAATTCTGAAAGGGAGGAGATGCTCCAGCTCACAAATGTGTACCACTAGCCAAGAGATCAGAGATACAAACTGCACACTGATGCAAAACATATTATACTGCATGAGCCAAAGGAAACAAGTAAGTTCCTTACAACAGAAAGGACAAAGTCTCAGCTGTCAGGAATCAACAGCAAAGTGCCACTGATCTCTTTTGGGCCAAAGAACACCCTAAGAAGAATAAAGATGATTGTGCTTACTCTTTTGTTTAAACAAACCAACCAATTAATTCCAGGCACACTGGGACAATGTAAGCAAAACAAATAGAAGAAAGTTGCAGTCCAGACCCTGTTCATAACATCCAGACATCAACCAGATCTGAATATTCTGAATTTAGATCTAAGCGAAGGAACAGATCAAAACTGAAACAATCTTTTTCTGAGTTACTGAATTAAGGTTTAAATACCAGATAAGCTGTCCAAGCTCATTTTCCCTAATTCCTCTCTCTGTATTGCAAAATACCACTAATCTGGTACCACTGATTTTTTGCTAAGCTTGTCAGCTCACATCTGGAGAGTACCCAGTTTCCGACTAGAGCAAAATAAGCTGGTTTTATTCCATCTGTTGGCATGTAATTGCTGACCTATTAAATGCCACTGCTGTGTTGTGCTTGGTTTTAAACTGAGAGACTATAAGAGTTGTGTAATTTTGGTAAACTTGCCTGGTGAAGGAGCCTACACTGGATGTGCATGCTCAGGAGGGAGAAAGGTTGAGCGCCTTAATCTCTAGAGAAGAAATTGATACAGAAACCTTTCAGCTCCAATTTGAAGGACAGAGTGCCAAGTTTAAGAACTTGAAAAGAAGTTATTTTTGTACTACACCATGACCAAATCATGTAAAATTTGTTTTCATAACACCACAGTAACAGATGACAGTAGTATTGTAAAATCAGTTGATGTTCTGATATTGACTTTCATCAGAAATATTAAAAAACTCATAGAGTAGGAAATTTTTTACAAGCTTTCTTTATCTGAAATTGAAATTATATAAAGACCTATTCTAAGTATTTCTACATGGCTGGTTGCATTTATGCATGGGTTCCAGAAAAGTAGCTGGAATTGAGACTTAAATATTTTAACTTTTTCTTCTATATTCCATTAAAAATACTGCTGTAATGTTATTTAATGATCTAAAGAAATGAAAGAAGACAGTGCTTGTAAGTAAAAATAATATTTTTTATGACATTTCAATTCAGATATTCTCTAGGCCTGGTTTGTGTGTGCAAAAGCTTGCTCAAAAGTTGGCTTGTGTGCCTTTTCTTAAAACAGCAATGTCAGCAGCATCAGTGTTCATAGCTCCTTAAAACATAGTGGCTACCACAACAGAGCCACTGGAAGACGGAAAATAAAGCTCTTAGTCATTGAACATAGGTTAATCAGCACAACACTTCCACTAACAAACAATGTCTTGAATTTGCAGCACTAACAGCATGACACAGAGCTTTTAATCTCTTTTTTATCTCTTTCCTCCTCACTTTTCAGTTCTCAGTCATGCTGCCATTGCACGGCTGATTGTTAGGCCAGAAGGATCCAAACCCAAACTGAAAGATTTTTTGCCTGCCATTTATTTTGGAAATACACCTTCAAATATTTCTTTCTAGGAATTGTTACCTTTCCTATATGTGCATTCATCACAGCTACAGCTCCACCGTAGAGAAGTTTTTATTTCCTAAACAAGGTTGGTCTAGGCAGTGGGAACAACGCTGCTGAAGCCAAGAATGAAATGCAACACCTACTAGTGGATCACAACTGCTGATAAACTTACATCTTTGAGGCTTGCTGGTGTGGGCAGAGCTTCTCAGTCCACAGGAGTATTTTAAAAAGACATTTCCCTAAAAAACCCAAACAAACCACAGGCTCCTTTTGCACATCCTCCTACCAGCTGCAGAAAACTATCTATTTGCCTTACTTTGAGAGCCAGGAAAAACATATATTTAAAATATATTTTTATAGATTTTTATCTCCTCCTCCCAGCTGCAGATTCCTATGCCACTTCCCTGTTTTCAGCTGTGACTTCATAAATGTAATAAACCCACAGAATATCACATCTTTCCCTATGCCAGCTGTACTCTGCCAGCTGAACCCTGTCTCATTTCACCATTCTGCATCATGTCATCATGCTATTCAGTTATGTATAAATTATGTAAGTCAACTTTTCCCTTTGCCTCCTCAACCTGTAAATTCCTCTTTCATTTTTCCCTGAAGCAGAAATCAAAGCCGTGTTCTATTCTTCAAAACTTTCAGTGACAGATATAGCAGTAGATCCAAAATATGTATCAGAGGATTGACTAAATTCTTGAGTTCTTCTCAAAAAGCCAAAATATATTTATAGAAAATCAATTTTCTATCTTATCTTCACATTCTCAACTCTTTTTATTCTTTTTGCATAATTTTAGTTGTGTATCCAGGTCTTTTATAAAACTTTTATAAAAATTCTACTAGTTAAACAGGCAGTTAAATACCACCCTGACACCTGATCCCATCAGATCTCAGAAGCTCAGCAGGGTCAGCCCTGGTTAGTACTTGGATGGGAGACCTCCTGGGAATACTGGGGGCTGTAGGTTCTAGTCCCGAGGGCTTCACTGTCACCGTCCAAGCTCATTTGGCAGTGGTAGATGAACCTTAGGAGTTAAAGGGTGGGGCCAGTTCTGCACACGCTGTCCCTCACCTAAAAAATCCACTGTGCAGGCTCAAAGGGCACACCTGCGTGGGAAGAGCCCTTCTCAAATCTTCGTTTGCGAAGCTGAGCCATTATCTAAATCTAAAAGCTACCAGAAGCAAGCAGCTGAGGCTGCTAGTGTAGAAGAAAATGCACTAATAGTACAGTTACACTTGCATCTCCCCTTCTGGGCACCAAAGCTGGAATGACAAAAATATGTGTCTTTACTACTTAAAAGAATATTGGGGAAGAGATGGCTGTTAACCAGAAAAAACTGTCATGCAGCAGGACAGGACAGTGTGAAAGTCTCTGCCAAGGCCAGTATAGTTTAGAGGACTACTGAGTCTCTGCCAGCTCTGCGCAGGTGACAGAAAGATATCCAAGTCGTCAAATGACAACATGAGTAAGGATATGGTTTGGCATATCTTCTGTCTATATTTACAGCTTCTGTATTCAAATGTTGAAGACCGAAAGCCTTGACAAACTATCTATAGGTTAGCTCTTTCTTACTGGAAGACCTGCAATGGCACTGAAGGACTTTCATCTCAAGTCCTCAGAAATGAAAACCAGTCTTTCCAGTTTGAGGAATCTGTCAGTAAATGACACCTTTCGTTCAGTTTGTATTCTTATTTCTATTTAGTTTGTATCCTGCCTAGAGCAGTCCCTTCTTAAAGGTATTCTACTTTCCTACATATGAAAAGAAACCAATTTTTCCCATCATGAGTGGAAAACATTTGATACTACAAATGTCCAAATCACCCTGTAACTTGCTGACCAATTCCTTATGGAACTTGCATTTTCAGCATTCATCCTTTACGTTAGACCAGAACTATAAAAAACAGAAATATGAAAGCAAAGATCAGAAAACTGCTCTTGAGTGATGGCAACACATTATTAGGAAGAAGAAAATGTATGAGCTCACAAGTCTGACAAGAAGACCCTTGGCTCATAGAAACTGAATTCAGCAGCTCTCTAACAGTTTGTAACAGCTGAGAAGCTGCTTTCAGTGTCTCCTTGTTCATTGAATAGCCCATTTCCTCCTTTGATTTATCTGTACAGTAGAATCCTATAGTTCTTTAAAACCAATGGCTGAAAAGCACTACAGACAAGTACTACTTCACTACTTTTTCTGCACGAAGTAGTGGAGTCAGTATAACTTACAAAAGCCAGTCAACAGCAACAAGCAAACTGATATCCTGGGTAGGAAGACCCACTGCAGTAAGGATCAGAAGCATAGTGACAAGTCCTGCGCTGGGAATACTTGCAGCTCCAACACTTGCAAGGGTGGCGGTCAAACTGCGAAAACAAAAATCAAATGGGAGTAGCAGGAAGAGGAACATACACTTTCATTTCATAATCATATGATCATTAGGAAGGTCATTTTTAATGAGTTCTTCTCATAAAACTAACAACTATATAATAAATCACAGGAAGCTCAGGTCATAGTTTTCACTCCTGTGTTTCTCTAAAATTATTTATTAGGACAGGCTAGATCTATAGGATTTGTTCCAAGAGTTGTAAGAGGGTTGTCTATAAGTTTTTTAAGTTGTGACATTCAGATCCGTGTTCTGATGTTTTCTGAACTCTACCAACACATGCAGGGTTTTGAATCCTGAGTTTTGATCATCCAGACATGATGAAGTTTGGTGATAATGGGTTGAATTTTCAGGAGGTTAATCTCTGTTTACTTACGTTACTTGAAGACTGAATTGTGAGTTAAAGGCTGAGAGAAAGTGATTATTATTAAACACAGAAGAATAAAAATGTTGCCATCCAAAACTCACAAAATGCAAGCCAGTGGTGTACCAAGCCTAGATACAAATCACCCTAGATGAAAAAGCAAAATTGATCTGATAAATCCAAACCTGTGCTTGTTTCTGCCTCTTATATTTTGATGAAGATCAGTAGGGGGAATGTCTGACCTTCAAAGGATTATAAAAATACAACACAGACCATTACAAATAACATCATTGGGCAGTCCTATGAAGAATGGAAACTAAATTTGTCAGAGAGCAAGTCAAGGGGAGAAAAACATGGAAAAGAAGGAGAAGAGGGAGAGGGAAAAGGAAAGGGAGAGTAAATAAAAATGAAAAGTGACAAAGGCACAAGGAAAAAGGAACAAGAAACCAGGAAAGGAAATGCTACATTTGTGTTTTTAAACACAGAGATGAGTAACATGGCTGCAATTCTGTGGAGGTACCCAACAAATCTGAAAGTGTTTCCAAAACAGAAGTAGAAGAAAACAGACTCTGTGGGGGAAATGCTTGACCATCAGCCACAGAACTAATCTGTGAGGATATTAGCCTGATTTAAAGCTGGCAGATGCTGGCTGGCTACGTCTGACCCAGCTGACAATCCAGTCTGCGGTGGTTTTGTCAGGTGTCTGGGTTGGAGTGCAACCTGGCCTACTAAACACCCAGAGAGGTCCAGCAGGTATGCAGACAGGATGCTCTGCTCTGCTGTCAGGCTTTGCATGCAATGCCAGCTCCTCAGGCACTTCCAGCCTAAACTGGTAAGGGATTGCTTCCAAGCTCTGTGAGGAAATGCTCCTGCCAACCTTCCCACAGCAGTGCTTACAGACCTGGAAGGGAATTGTTCAGGACTAAACAGAATCTGGCTTAGCTACCATTTCCAAGTTCACCCTTTTCCAGAGAATACAGGAAGCCAGAGGAACTACATGACCAATATGAAGTAACCAGGGCTGGTTAAAGGCTAATTAAGTCATCTTGATTTTATGTCCGAGTCATTTGAATATTCTCAGTATCACAAAGTGGATATAACAGACAAAACCTAATAACCTCTCCTTCATATGTATTGCCTCCTCAAGAGATAGTTCTTGCCATATTGCTGTAACAAAAAAGCTCTACAGCATGAAGACAAGAACCAGGGGTTTTCTTAGTGGTAGACCAAAGTTGCTGCCTGATTTGTAAACGTGAGTCACAAAGCTGCCTACATCAGCCTTGAAATGATCAGGAAGAGGCAATTGGTCAGGTCTCAGAAGAGGAGAAGAGGAGTAACTCAGGTTCAAGCCCATCAAATCCCTTGCACAACAGCCAATTCCTTACTTGAAGTTCCCTGGTCTCAATTTAGTTTCATATGCAGCAGCTCTGAAATGTCTGCTTTCTGTTTTAGGAACAAATATGCATCCTGCAGGTCTAGCATCTGCCTTTATTAGAAGCAGTCTTAAACCTTTTACAAACCTTGGTTTTACTATTTCAGGGGTTGGGGCAGGAAGTCAAGAAATGGAAAATGTGGAACTGCTATAGCTGGGCAAGAAACATAGAATTACAAACTCCTTTGCAGGAGTTTCTTTAGAGTTAAAAGGCTTTAATTAAAGAAAAGGGTGTGGGTGAAAGCTACAGGAAGAAGGCAGACTTGACTGCCTTCACTTGTGGGTTTCATTTTAACTATTCAAAATGTTAGACCTGCTGTCTTCATCAAGTTAAAACTCCCTTAGAGTAAACAGGCTTCAATCATTCTTATCCTTTTTTAATGGGTACTTTCTTTTGTCCTTACAGATTTTCAGTTTAGTCCTGGATAAGGCAATTTGATATGAAAAGACTACAGTTAATATTTGCTGGGTTAGAGATGAAAGGTCTATGAGTATCCAGACCATGCCACAGGCAATCTCACCCTCAGGATGAGCTATTTGCTGTTCTTTTGTTCTAGCTGTTTGCCAAAGTCACAGAAAAAGTATAGGCAAACATAAATACATGGACAGACTTTTTAGGTACACTTTTTTCCCAGTGCATATAAACACATACATTCTAGAAAAGATGACTTGTAGCATCCCTCTACACCAAAATAAAAGCATTGCATTGGACAAAGAATGCTGTATACTGTAATTGTGTGCTAGTTTTGGCTGGGGTAGAGTGAGTTTTCTTCACAATGGCTGGTATGGGGCTATGTTTTGGCTTTGTGCTGAACACAGGGTTGATAACATAGAGATGTTTTTGTTATTGCTGAGTAGGGCTTACACAGAGCCAAGGCCTTTTCTGATTCTTGTACTGCCACACTGGCAAGGAAAGCTGAGGGTGCATGGGAGGTTGGAAGGAGACACAGCCAGGACAGGTGACCCAAACTGACCAAAGGGATATTCCAGACTATATGACATGCTCAGTATACAAAGTGAGTGGAGAAAGGAAGAAACAAGGGCATTTGAAGTCATGGTGTTTGTCTTTCCAAGTAATGGTACCATGTGACAGGGCCCTGCTCTCCTGGAGACGGCTGAACACCTGCCAGCCCAAGGGAAGCAGTGACTTGATTCCTTGTTTTGCTTTGCTTATGTGTGGGGCTTTTGCTTTCCCTGTTATCCCCATTTCCTATTATTCCCTTTACCCACGAGTTTTGTGGCTTTTACCCTTCTGATTCTCTTCCCGATCCCACTGGTGAGGAATGGTGAGTGGCTGCCTTGAGGCTTGGTGGCTGGTTGGGTTGAACCATGACAGTTGTCAACTGCAAAACTGTAAAACAACACCAGCCACCAAAGCTGCAAATGACAGAACCAAGACCTATGTATAAAACATACATTATTATTAGAAATCCATGTATTTCATAGTGAATCCAACAGGTACTGAAGAGACATCCAGCCCAAAGCACTCCCATTTTACAGTTGGTAGAAACAAAGCCTAGGAGCATTTTGAACTGACCTCACAGTAACTATCTGGCCTCCATCCAGGTCAATTCCATTCATCTGCGCTATGAAGATGGCAGCCACAGCTTCATAAAGCGCAGTTCCATCCATATTGATAGTTGCTCCAACAGGAAGAACAAACCTTGTTACACGCTTATCAATGCCAAGATTTTCTTCAAGACACCGGAATGTGACAGGTAATGTTCCAGCACTGAAGGAGAGAAAGTAGAAAAGTAGGGAATGAATCACAATCAATATAACATATAACCATAAGGGAGCAAAGTCAGAAATTTTATTCCCATTGTTTACATTTTCTACTTCCACTTCCTGCTGTGATTCAAGCCTTTTTTAGCCAATTTTTAAATTAAGCCTACATTTAGCTGGAAGTGGGACTGAGGCAAAGACATGAACATTACTTGAAGTAGCATGACAACTTGAGAGAGCAAGGATGAATTTTTCAGACTCATTTACAATTTATTTCTTGCATTTTCTTGAAAAATACAAGTACTAGCTGTTTTCTGATGGACAGACCTATGAATATAGGGACAAATCTTAAATTCCTTTGATTGTGAATTTGCTCTAAAAAGGGAGAATTTCATACGGCATTAAGGACTGAAAAAGACAGGCAAAAAGTTACAAACCACGTTGTTTGACACTGGAGGATGGAAAGAAAGGATATGAAACACAGCTGAAGGATAGGAAAAGATGTAAGAGATGGCTGAAAGAGGGGAACAGCTCTTTGCACAGATCCACAGTGCTGTGCTTTTGTGGGAATATTTCAGGTTATTACATTCACTTACTCAAAACACAACACCTTCATCAAAAAATACTGCTGAAGTGGAAACTCAAATACTTCAATGAACAAAAGCCTTAGTTAAATTGTAATTTACTAAATCTCCTGGCCAGACTACATCTCCTATAATTCCAAGTTGTTTCACAGAACCACAGATTTACTGCAGTTGGGATGCATCTCTGGAGGTCACGCATCCCAAACACCTTGCTCAAGGCATGGGCAGCCAGGGTAGGTTTCCTAGGAAGAAGCCCAGACAGGTTTAGTGTATGTTCAGGGATGGAGACTCCACAGCTCCCCTGGGCAACCTGTGACAGCACTGACATGACTTCACAGTAAATCACAGTAAAAAGAGTTTTATTGGGTTCAGACAGAATTTCTTGGGTTTCAGTTTGTGCCTGCTGCCTCTCTTCCTGTCACCAGATACCATGGAAGAGAGCCTCACTTCATCTTCTCTACACTGTCCATCAGATATTTTTGTACATCAGTAAGGTCTTCTTGTCCATCAGGGCAGACATTACTCAGCAGAGTGGTCTGAGTTGACCCAAAGAGGCAGATGAATTATAGTTTTTTCAAGGCATTCTTGAAATCAAGAATGCTCAATTTTCTGGTGGCCTGTTTTGAACAAGGTTTTTTTATTTTCACCCTCTTAATGTTCAGCTTTTCAATGAAGTCCCATTACTCTGCCAAGATGAATGAAAGTACAAACTGAGAGTTTTGTTTTGTTTTTTTCCTTGAAACCTAGCACTGTTTGGATTTTTTTTTTCCTCAAATGCAATGAGACTGGTCTTAACATGCTTTCAGAACAAATAGTATTATAACTTTTTCCTAGTTGAGGAAACTAGCACTAGTTAACACAATTTGCACAAGCATTTGGTTAATGCCAGAAATGAAAATGAAAAGTGGGTCTCCCAACTCTCTGCAGGTGGCTTTACAACCTCTCTGAAAAATCCTGAAGGCATGTGGTATTTTGATTTATTTCAATATGGCTGGATTAATAATAGTTTTTATTCAATGGCATAAAATGATTTTGAAGTGAAGATGAGAATAGCACATGAATTATGTCTAAACAGCAGTTAACGATTGGCTAAAAAATAAACCGCACTGATATTTCTGAAGTGTACCTGGAAGCTGTGCCTAGTGCTGTGATCCATGCCTGGAAAATCCCAGCAAGGAATGAAAATGGGCTTTTCCTTGTTATCACAAAGTAGAGCAGAGGCAGGAAGATCCCTCCATGGATGACAAGACCCACAATCACAGTGACCATGTACATGCCAAGTTGTCTAGCAACTACTTCCAAGTCCTTGATTGCAATGATTTTTCCACAGATGAGGCAAGCAATACCCAAAGGAGAATACCTGGAGAAAGAAAACAAGCATAAGCAGAACTAGTCTTTGCAGTGTAGTCTTAAAACCTGTGCTCAACACAGTACAGACTGGATAAAGAATAGGGAGCTCTCAGGCTCAAAACTGAGGTGCAGACCAGGAATTGAATGGAAATTCAATGCACAGTTTTCATATCTTTTTCAAACATAATGGCCATTCCAGCAAATTCCTCATCTACCTCATTTGCCATCCCCTCAAACAGACAACACATTTCCTGAATAGTTTTTCATCCTGGAATAACATTGTACAAGGATACTGTAATGTTACACAGGCTTGGGTCACTACAAAGAGTGGTGTAGATTTGTTCTTAGTAGGTAACTTTGACAAGTGATTGTTTATATGGTTTCAGGGAGCTGCACTATTTACTTCCATTAAACTATTTGTTGAAACAAACTGCTTATACCTTGAAGACTGCAAATGTTTCCATAAAGTTCTTTCAATACTTTGGACAAATGTTTTTTAGTTTATGGATTCTTCATTATTTTTGTGCTTTTGTTACTTAGGGTAGGGGTTTGGTCCCCTTTAACCATGTGATTCCCTGAAGGTGTATATTGAACTTTTAAATAGGATGATAATGGTAGCACAGATTGGGAACAAAAAAAAATGGAATACCAGATAATCAGCTATAGTGAAAAATACCTGAAAGCACCTGGATAGAAATCAGTATTTATACATGCACCAGTAAAAGTCAGTATATTATATCATTTTAAGTGATATTCATCTTCTCTATCTGTTCTATAAAAATTAAGCTGGGAGAAAATAATGTAATATGGAGAAACAGAAAAAACATATCTCTTTGAAAATAAATGATTATGTTTATTTTCAAAAGTGATTAGTGATTTGGAAGCTTAATTAAAGACAACAGAAAAGAAACTGACTTTCAGAATAAAAGTGCTTCCTGTTTTATCTTAGAATATCTCATGATCTCTCAAGCAATGTGACCAAAACCTGGAAAACCCTCAATCACTTGAAATGCAAGGCCAGTTGTTATACTAGTTATCATAAAATGCCATATTTCAGTGAACTTGATGAAATACAATTCTTATAAAGAATTACATGGTCTCAGAGCCAGGTGTCTGATTTGTTTATGCTTGTGTAGCAATACCATGCTCCTGAGGGTCTGTAGGTGCCACACGAGTTACAGCTGTCTGTGCAGAGAAGTCATACAGCAAACAAAATGTAACTCTGCCTTAAGAAGTGCATTTTTCTTTATAAATACATATGAAACCCCGTGCTTTTGGCCACAACTTCCTCAGAAATTCTAGAGAGAGTGGAATTTCAGACATCAATTTTTCTCATGAAGAGAGAAATTAAAAGCACATCAGTAAAAAATAAATATTTACAGTGGATTTCTTGAAACTGGAATGATTTCCTACCACTGCAACACTGACCACCAGACAAAATTTATACTGTAGGCAGGGTATTATGTCTTGGGTCTACCAACTGGTGTTAAGTGAAGTAAGAGTAAATTCTAGCTCCTGGAGTGAAGTATAGTCACCATCTCTCTATAGAGTCGAGAGCAGCAGGTTACAGTAAATATTGAAAGCTTTGTGAATAAACACAAGTGTAGTTTTATGCCACAAGATCATCTACAGAAAAGCAGAAGCATAACAGGAATGCAAAGTAATTGCCTCAAGTTTTTTCTTTCATTCTAAATATTTCCACATTGTTTTACTATCTGCATCAATCACTCTTGCTGCCTCTGAAGCACTGATGCTGCTGAAGACTTGCTCTTCAGGCATCGTGCTCCCTTTTCTATAAACTGTGTCCACATAGAGCTTCAGAGAAGAGGCATACTGCTGCCTTGTAGCTCAAGAAATCACTTCCAGAAACACCAGGGAATCACAGGTAGCAATGAGCCATGATATATGTGCCATGTTGGAGTGGCTATTTCTGCTCTCAAAGACCTAGGAGATATGAAACACAGTAGTACAAGGCCAAACACAACAATGCATTTTTATGTTCTGGGGAAAAAAAAAAAAAGAGAGAGAATGAGAGAGAGAGAGAGAAAATTCCCTTCCAGAAGTGTAAACAATGGCTCAGTCTTAATTTGGTAAAGTCACTTCTTGTGGGCAAGTCAGGCCCCATTATTATGAATGGATATACTTCAAAGATAGGACAGATATCATCCAGTGAACCCATTACAGCAAGGTTTTAAGACTCAGATTCTGCAGAAACTCTGGGTAGAGGGACTACACATCACTGAAAACTGCTGGAATTTTATTTGTGGTAAAGTACTTTTATTATAGAAGACAGTGAGTAGTGCATGTGTCCAGGCTCCTTTTTTGTAATACATCTCCAAGGTAATACCCTGGGATTATGCTAACCTCTCAGGAAGGCTGGGATGTTCTTATTTGGGGCATTCTTGCTTGCTGAGGTATCCTTTATAATGAACATCCATAAGCAATGTGGCATTTGAAGGCCTTTGCTGGTACATGTATGTCTTGTATTGCAGTAAACAAAGAGCAGAGTATCTTCAGAAATATTTTAAATTGGGTCCTAAACAATCCTCACTAAATACAAATAATGCTGCTGTGGTTCTAACATATTTGTCAGGGCTTTAAAGTCAACTATTTAATAGCAGTTTACTAACAAACTGTGGTCACTATATATTAAGGTTTTATGAGGGATTCCTTAAAATAATTGTTTTATGCTGTAAGTTAGAACTTCAAACTTACCACATGATCATAGTTACTAACTTCATTACAATCTCATTCAGGATGTTGAAGAAATCCACCATCATCTTGGCCTGTTCTCCCATTTTCCCCATAGCAATGCCGAAAGCAATAAAGAATCCTATCAAACCTACGAGGGAAAATTGCAAGACAAAAAAAGCAAGTAAGCCTATGGTTTTTAGGAAGTTTTTGCACTTAATCAATGTCTTGATACTACCTGCTATTCCAGATTTCACAAAGTGAAAGAATGGGTGAGTTTGGAAGAGACCACAGTGGGTCATCTGGTCAAATCTCCTTGCCCAAGCAGGGTTCTCCTAGAGAACATTACACAGGACTTCAGAACTATAGGGAATTACATGTCTTGGGATTTTTGCATATTTACTCACTCTCAACGACCAAGATAAAATTCAGAACATCTTTGATTCTTCAATACTTTTCTAAAATCCAATTTCACAGCCCAGCTATGGTTTTGTTGTCAAAAAACCACTTATACAACAATCTTCTCAGTGCCATGCAACTATTGGAAACCTCAAAAGCCCTGGTGAATGGGAGAGGTAACACAGTGCTATATCATAACTCTGTTGTTAAAACAGTTGCTAGAAACCAAGAGTGTTTTTATCAGGCTTTACAAAAGTCCCTTGACAGATTCGAATTGCAGTCTGGTGAGTCCTGGAGTGCAGCAAAATGCAAAAGTAGTCCCAAACATAACTTCTGAAGGCCAGGAGTATTCCACTTAAATGAAGAAATTGGAAGTGGAAGGAGAAGAGAGGTATTGCCCTTTAAGCTTAATCACAGAACTCCCAATAAAAATATTAAATTCACTTATCAGTGGATAAAAAATCATAGCATGCAATATGAGTAACATTTGGCTCCTAAATTTAAATGCTAGGGGGTGAATATCTGGAGTATTGCACTATCAGTGTGAAAAAACAACTGAGTGCATCCGTTAAGTATTTACTTTGGAGCTGTGGCTTCAGTGCTAACCTCTTCCATCCAGCCATTTCCAGTGGCCAGAGTCAGATCATTAACCAATACTGGTAGATCATTTGAATCTTCAGACATTTTTTGAGGCTAAATTTTCAGTCATGGTATCAGTTCAGTATGTAATAAATGTGTAAAATCAGCTGGGAAATTCCTAAGAAAAACCTACCAGGATACAAAAGCATTCAAGAGAAGGGAATTTGAGCTACCAGTATGCTGGGAAGAAATAGGCTGTTCCATATCCTCACACTGGGTTTTGCAACCAGATTTTTTTTTTCTTTTTTTTTAATCCAATTTCCTGGATATAAAGTCATTCCTTAGCACCAACCTATCTTTGTTGAGTCACTTGAATAGGGAAGTGAAGCATACATTTGTGTGCTGCAGAGCAAAGAGAAATGGTGGAAAGCTTATAAAAGACCAAGTTACTTCCTGGAATTCAGAATCTGTATGAGAAAATGATAGTAGGTAGTTTTGTTCATTAATACCACATGAGCTGCTGTGGTAGTCACCAGAGTAAAACTGGTTCATATTTGCAGGAATTTGCCTGGCTTATACAGCTTATGCAAACTGGATGGCAATTCCCCAACATTTTCACTTCTTCAGTCAAAATCAAACTACATGAAACCAAACCAGAAAAATTCTGCAACATTTAAGTCATTGGTCAAAACACCACAGAAAATCCTGTACCTAAACTGCCTATTTATTTTCTGTAGGAATTGTATTCAGCCTTCTAGGTCTTATCCATGACAGAGCCCGCACAAAACAAGTCCATCTTTAAATGCAGAGCATCTCTCATGTCAGAACGATTGTTTCATTTTAATGCATAAGCAGAGTTCCAGGACAGAAGAAGGCAGGTGAGGGTAATAGCACGGGCTATGAGCTGCTGCCTCATGCATGCTGCAAAATGCCAACTTGCAGCTTTGAAAGCAAGTGGCTCCTCTGCCCACAGATGCTGAATGGAAGGAAGAACTGTGAAGGCAGGCAGGACGCAGTGCAAGCTGATTCATAGAAAAACAAGATCAGCTTTTTGATAGCATCATCTCCCCTATGTCTAAGCAAAGCAGCCACTGCCAACCAACTCACCAACACCCACAGAAGCTCTGCAGACACAGCAGCCACTGTGCCAGCAGGAGCTGTTTATCAACTGTAAGGGGCCATTTGCCCTTAAAAGGTTATGGTGAGAGAAAGCAGTGAATTAGGTACTGAATATACTGTCCCACATTGAGGACGACACCTGTAAGGTGTTACCTTCAGCCTTGCAGACATGCTGTCACAGAGCAGCCTCAAGAGTAGATGTGCTGATGAGGCTACATATTGAGAGCTAATTTGTGACTGACTTCACCCACATCCAGAAAGGAAGAAGCTGAAAGAGGAGCACTCCTCTCTGGGCTGACAAAACGGTGCCTCTAGGCACAGAGGAGAAAATAGAAGTGGTGTGGCCACTATTTGCTTCCCCTGTGCCCCTGCCCCAGTGTGAAAAGTTGTTTCAGGAAAGGGTGGGAGATAGGCAAAGTCTTCCTATCACCCTCACTTGATGGCTTGTCCAGACAGGATGGCATGATGGCATTTGCAGCTGGTAAAGGTCACCAGTGGAGATGAAAGGAGGAGTGAGTTGTGACTCAGAGATGTGTCAAGCTTTTCTGGGATTTTTCTTGGGTGGTGCGGTTCACAACCCAACCATCACTCCAAGCCAAATTATTTCAGCATGCCCAAGACACCTACTGGAAACAACCTAGCTAAAATTCATAAGGGGGTGGGTGAAGCAGTAGCTCTTGAAGCTCTCCCTCATACTGTTTCACAAATATGCATTAGTATTAGTCTAGGTCGGCTTCTTCTAGGATGAAAACGTATTTTGGGTTACCTCCTACATGCTTTGCCACTTTGCTCCAATTCATAACTGCAGAGCTGTCAATCCAGAGCAATTCACTTGATTGTTTTCTGTGGTATGCTCATCCCAGAGACCAATAGACAGCTAGCAGATGATAACATCGGATGATTATTTTGAGAGACTAAACTTGCACTAAAGAGCAGATCGGACAACACTGACTACCCAGTCATAGCAAAAAGCAGTGTCATACATATGATATACATATTTGATAGGCAAAAAATTACCCAGGACATTCATGCCATCCTTAAATTCAAGTCCCTTCTTAATGACCAGTTGGGCTTCAGGTGGTGCCGTCTCATTCACCATAGAAAAAGCAGAGTCAGTGACATTAGGTGGCTCTTCAATGGGTGGTGGCACCAGCACTTTCTTGGTGACAGTTTGGATCTGAAGGCAACAAAAAGGAGGATAAGAATGGAAATAGATTGGATGCAATCCATATGGTAAATAAGGAAATAGTAATAAAAACAGTCTTAACTTGAAATTCCAGTGAACTGTATTTTTAAAGGATTAGACATGCATTCTACAGTCTCTAATCCCTCTTACAAAAATAGGTTTCTTTTTCAGTAATTTCAAGTGCTACAAAGTCCTGGGGGTCTTCCTCATGACTCTAATGTGAAAAGTATGGCAAATACTCGTTCCTTACCATTACAATGTGACATTTTACACATAGTTACTCCCTGTGCCCAGATGGTTCACAAAGGGTGCTTCACAGATTGTATGTCACATGTTGATACCATTTGTCTAGCAGGAAAAGGCAAGTGCCTCAAAGATCAGTCATGGCAGCAACTCTGCTGTAAGGCTTGTTATTCAGGGTGGTCTGCCCTGCTCATGTCATCACAGACTTATGGTTAACTTGAATCAAAAATGTAGGACATTTCCCACACCTCTTCTACAGTTTTTGAGCTCTTGACTGCAAGAGCTCAAAATGGAACATACACAGTCCCCTGAGCTCTCTAAAATACTATCAGTGATAGATAACAGAAAAATTATCAATGCTGCCAAATCTGGCCACCTCAAAAAAAAGAAGACATCAGCATCTGAATGGATTTGGACCCCTGCTGGCACATGAAAGGCAGGGTCAAGGGAAAGCTGGGAAGGAATGGTAGAGGGGGGGCAAATGGGCTTGAGTTTATGGCTAGGAAAAAAGAAAGGATGAAGTGGAAAAAGAGAGATCTGTGACTTGCTACTTTTAGAAGAGATGTTTTCCTCCCACTTCACATCTTGACCATTTTCTGTCTCTTTGTGGCTCTAGGACAGGCAAAATGGTCTGGACACTATGAGTGCCTTGCCATGTTTTCCCATCTGCTTCCTATTTCCCTTGTTCCTAGAAACACATTTGAGTAAGGTAAGAGAAATGGTGCATTAGCCTTAAGAACATTTGCACTTCTTTCCTGTTGAGATAGACATTATAGTACTATGGATGATGATCCAGATTCAACGCATATAGTTCAAAACCTTATGGTTTCAAAATACCTTATAGCTCTCCTTTTAAAAGGAGAGCTGTCTGGAGATAGAGAGGAGGATATAGAAATAAAATCTACATAATGGTTCAGAGTCCAGTTTGCAAATGAACTGTTTCAAAACAGCACATGAATCTCTTCACTGCTCTTTGCCAGGTCACAATGGCAGGCACGTAAAACTCCCCCACACACTGTACAATACCCTTTCTGTGCACCCTTCAGAACCATTCTTCCTAGGACAAATGCAAACCAGTTTTTCCTCCTAAGACAACCTAGAAATACTGAATGTTTATGGAGAGAGACTGTATAAATGTAGGAAGAGAAAATATATGCTGACACCATTAAAAGCAGTTAAGTTTCTTCCTAAAGAGAGAGACAAGGTAAAGCATAACCCCTTACCAAGGAGTTAACAGCTAAGAGAAGGCACAAGTTCCATCTAGAAAGGAGTGTAACTTACTTCACAAATAAACATGGCTTTGTGCCACAGGCTTTCACTAGCAATTAGTTTGGAATCTGATAAAGTCAAACACCGGAAAGCCCAAAAACTCAGTAATTTTTATGACTAAGTTTAAAAACAATCAGGGAAATTGGTGATCCCTAACTAGTGAAATGACCTGAGCATTGGTATTACACACACTGAACAAACAATATTAGGGTTTTAAGAAGACTATCTGACACAGGTAACTTAATTCTTCTTTCCACTGCTTCATGATGCTTTGTTAGATATTTCATCAGTTTCAGCTGAACAGAAAATTTAATTCTGCCCTCTTCCACAGTTCAAATTAGGGGAAGGAAAAAAACCCCATAAGCATCCTGCTTTCCCTCACTCAATTTTGCAAAAATACATTTCACATTACATGTGATGTTGAGCCACCAACAGTTTGACCACATGACTGACATTCCCATGATGATTTGGAAATATTGAGAATGTTCTCTCTGTAAATCCCCAAGGATTATGTGTTTTTATGTGGAAGTCCATGTAAGAAATGAAGCAATCCAAGTCGTTTTGGCAGCTTAGGTTACCCTCCATTTTTCCACTGTCCCATGGCCTGTTCTCCCTTCCCCCTCTTCTCTTCACTTTATTCTTTGGCCATAGCCACAGCTACAGCTACCATGCCATTTCACAAAGGAACACTTAAGAACAAGTTTGACAACAAATCCTGTTACATTACAAAAAAAAAACAAAACTAAAAAACCCAAAACCAACAAAACCAAACCAAAACAAACCCTGAAACAAAAAACTGTCTGCATTGCTTCCAAACAATTCAGGTGTACAAGAAAAGCAGCTTACATACAAGAAACATGCTTAAGCAGAACTTAGGAGGCATACAGTTTTCCTTTGTTTTACCTCTTGAAGTAAAGCTGTTTGATTAAGCATTGGTGAAAAGCCTTTATACAAAATTATCTAATTACAGAGCAAGCAACACACGGTGCAAGCATCCTTCTTTCCCAGCATGCTCCAAACCTGGTGTGTTGGAGCCACCTGTAGGTGGGTTAGACACTTGGCTCTATTATCACCCCGTACTCTGAAGGCTAAAGCAGCAATAGAGGTTAAGAGAGGTTGTGTTTTGGGGCTGGCAATCAGCTGGAATGAACATCATCCATATATTCCAAACATATGTGCTGATGCAGAACCATCAGCTCTGTAACTAGCAATGAAGATCAAATTCAGCCGAGGTCAAAAATCAGCCCCAGGCCAGCGTTCATGACCATAGATACTGTATCACAGGTGTGGAAAAAAAATAAGTTTACTTAATAACAAAATGAAAATCCTCTTCTTTAAAAAAGGTCTAAGAATTTAAATAATAACTACAATCAAAGCAGCTATAAATAATGTTCTTTCATTTAGCTGCTCAAGACTTCAGACCTGTATTCCTCTTTGCATCATCATTTCTCTGGTTCACCTAAACAATGACATTAACCCTACAGACAACCCTGATAAGTAAAAGATATAAAGACTATTACCAAGGAATAGAAGGATTTACCTGCTGAAAGCATGCTTGAACTAGATTTTCAGGGAACAAGTTTCGGATCAAATCCAGGAAAGCATCCAGACTAGATACTTCATCATTCTTCTTCCCTTGACCAAGCTGTTTCTTGAGTTTCGGATTCCCTGGATGGATGGCTAAAACCAAAATCACACCCAGCACAGCAGCAATAATAGTGGTGGACATGTAGTAGACCATGGCTCTTGTGCCCAGTCGGCCACTTGCTTTAGCATCTAAACCAGACAATCCTGCAGGTGTTTTATTTAAAGAAACAAACAAATATATTGACACTCAATATCCAATTCAATAATTATACAAAAAAACCCTTTATAATTCTCAAAGTTTAATGACTGCCTACAGTCCTACTTTTGTCCTAATGAAATTCTCACTACCAGAGAGATTGCTGATGCTTCTTCCTGCAGTTCTTATGTGAGCAGTGTTTACAGCTAATAATTTGAAGAGAACCATTTAAGATCCCATCTAATTGCAAAGGAGGCATTGAAAAATAGAGAAGATATCATACCATCTTTTGGCCTTGACTGCTGCAAACTGGTCATAGTCTGGTTGACACCACATCTTCAAGAACACTACACTCACTAGTGTTATGGCACCTGATTTGCAAAGTCCAATTCAGGAATTATAGCGAAGAGTATATTAAAAAGTTTCTGATATTAGCATGTGTGACATGTGTTTGAAAATAAATTTACTGGAGCATATGTATATTAAATCCAATGAAATTATTCAGAAATTAATTCTAAAACACATACTGCAACAAAAGTGCTGACAGAATCACACTATTATTGTTCCTACATCACAAAAAGCAAACCAGGTGATAACTGTAGAAAGCATCTTAAAGTATTTATGGCTAATAGATCTTACCTGTGATTAAACTGGAGATAATTAAAGGGAGGATCAGCATTTTTAGCATCCGCATAAGGATATCTCCTGGGAAGGCTATTAACATGATGATATCAGGGTCAATAGGTGTTGCTAGACGAAGAAGACCCCCACACACTGCACCCAGAATAACACCTGGAAGAAGAATAGTAAGGAACAGGTACATAACTTGAGTACAGCTGAATGTGCATTGATTACCCAGAAGAACAGCATAGAAGAAAAATGGTTACACAAGGCAGCTGATTTTTTGATACAGAGACCTCAGAAGGGAGGGATAGTCAAATACAATTCATGTTGTCATTCTACAGCTAGCAAAATTGAGGCACCAGGAGGTGAAGAGATTTATGTAAGGCCATAGAGAACTGACAGAGGAATCAGAGTAAGGATTCAGCTCTTCAGAATACAACATTTAGCTCTCCACATAGGACTGGTACCACTTGAAGACAAGGTCAGCATGAGCAGCTGTTCTACAAGCCTAAGAAAAACCCTGAAGGTTTAGGTAAGATAGAATAGTCTCATGAGGAAAACACATTCAAGTTTCATTTGGAGGGGGTGCTGGAAGAGAGTGTCTGATCTGGAACACTGCACGTATCATTGAGGAAAATTTGATACTTAGGACTCATGTATTACTCCTTTCTTTTGATGGTTTGCACCTTTCTCTTTGTGCTAATGTTCTCAAATCACTAACAATCCTTTCACCCCTTATGCAGATTCCTAGAGCGATAACACCTAAACCTTCCTCTCAGGATTGAGGCTGTTAAAGCACAGTTTAAGATGAAAAAAAGACCATGTTTACCTTCGTAACATAGTCCTTGTGAATGGGTATTTTATGTTTACATCCAGGATGCCTTTGTTTTCCTGATCCCAAGCCCAAGTCTCAAGTGTAATAAAACCTGATAGCAAAGCCTGAGTTATGATTTGCAGCAACTATGGTTCTTTGAAGTATCTGTTTGATCCAATGAAAATTCTATGTTTTTCTGGAACAGCATCAAGTACCTTTTAAAGATTCAAAGCAAACACTTCAGCAGTACGGAGTTTTGCAGGCTGAAAATATGGACGTGACATTTGCAGCTCAAGACCAGTTGCAGCTGGTCTTTCAAAGAATAACAAAATAAGAGTATGTCTACAAATTTGCTGCATTCGACTGTTGGGATTTCAGTGAAAAAGAAACAGGCAAAGAGTCAGTGAACCACAATAAAATGTCAAACTGTTCCTTATTTGGAAGCTGCTAAAGCCAGAGGCAATATTCAGGATGAGATCATGGAGCGCTGGCTTACAGCTACAGAGACGGAAGACAAACCTTAAAAGCAGTGGAGTGTAAACTGAGAGATAAAAGATGAAGGAAAGGAAATCTCGAAGAGTTTTTGTCTTTTTTTTTTTTTTTCAAATCACTGAGAGCAAAAATGTGAAGTGCATTTCGTTCTACTGAATGACATTGATCTGACTGGCCACGTGGCTTAAATCACACTCCATTCAAAACCACATATAGAATGTAGCTCAGTGGTGTGGATTTTCTCCGTTTTGTATCAGTAATACCCTGCACACCTGAATTAAAGCAACAATGCCCATGGGCATCATTCAACTGGAACATCTGACAACCACAGAAGGGGCTGTGGTGCTACCTGAACAAATAGAGTGCCCAGCCCAGGGAATGCAGCTTACCAAACACAGTAAGAGTCAGGAGCAGATTCCTGTGGAGTGACTGGCAGAACTGCACACATATGTTCCCGGATCTGTGCTCCACTGGATTTAAATGACTTTCATGCATCCGGACTTCTACTTGCTTAGGCATATTGTTGGCACTAGAATCAAAAAGAAAATAAAGTAAAAGTTATAGCACAAGATGCCAAAAGAGAGGGGAAAGTCTGGATTACTTCCATGATATATAACTGGGGAATCTGACGCATAATCCATCGCCTCCAACATTTCATAAACACTGCAAACCTACTGCTCTGAAGAAGTCTCTGAAATGGCAATGGTGCATCTTTCTAAAGGTGTAGCCTTTATAGTATTTTTTGCAATTATTTCTCAAATGGTAAAGCCGTAAATAGAATCAATTCACTGGACACATTATCCCAAACGTTTCATGGGCTAAACCACTGGTTTGGAGCTGGAAAATTCTTTCCCCAAAGACCGTGGTTGTTTACTTAAGTGGAAGAGACGGCTGAACGACGAAGTTTCTATTAGCAGGAAAATGCAAATTTTAATATCTTATTTAATTCCAATTCAGGATAATAGTTTAAAAATTATTTATGTGCAAAATAAAGCATCCAAGAACATTCTGTTTAATCTTTCTAAAATATTTAACATTAACATTTTATTGTAATGTAATCACAATGCTGAGGTCAAAAGAATATTTTTAGCTTGGTTGTAATGAGACTTGAACAACAGCCACTGAAAAATAGTCAAAAAAACTATGTATTCCCCAAGAAAACCTTTGGTTTCATTGAATTGGCAGTAGTTAGAGGAAAAACTTTTTACTAACCCTGGTTTATATTTGAGTAAGGGATATGCACATAAGTGTGGGACTTCAACAGTCATGCTTCTAACTTTCTCAACCTCTGAGAAATTGTTAGCGATAGAATTCCTTTCTATATACAAAATATTAGAAAGCTTTTGGAAAAAAATACTAAAAATACTAGTATGAATCAAAAATTTCCCCTAAAACTTAAGGTTGTCCACTTAAATATGAGAAATGGATAAAGAAGAAATTTTTTATCATTAAAAAATTATATTTTTTGAGATCCAGTGTTATGCCAGATTGGGACACAGTTTTAGAAAACCTTCTTCTACAACAGACAGAGGTTTACAGGCCTTAAAATGGTCTGAAAAGATATATGAAGTTTCAGTATTCTCAGTACTAAGCTATTTCCAACAACTCAAAACTTTTTTGTTTATTTTATATTGTATAGCTTGTTGTCTTTGCAAAGTTTCCCTACAGAAAGTTATGATGAGACCTGTAAGAATTCAGTCATTTTGATAACATATTTCCACGATTTTCCTTTTCCAATTGAAATTGCATTTCTTTCCAATACATTCGATTGTTAAAAAAGAAGCATCATCTGAAAACGCATTATAGAATATTCTTTTTTTTTTTTTAAGAGAGAAAAACCCTCCAAATGTTGTAATTTTTATTATGCAATTTAAAAAATATTTCACAGTGGTGGTCACAACAAGATCTGCTGCTCATGCTGGAACAACAAGGAACACCAGTGCACATGCTGACCGCTCAAGTGTGAGGCATGCCTAATTTTTGAAGACTTATGAATGCAAGTATCAGAGATACATAAGAATTAGCCAGGAGATAATACGCACAACAGTTACTTGAGGAAATATGAGAAAGATGAGACAGTGTCTGCAGTTTTCATACACATGGGCCCCAAAGCCATGAAATCACTGGTGGAAGTGTGCTGAAAACCTAAAGAATTTGGGATCCAAACTTTGCAACTGGGGATTACAACTAGATTCACTTGCACTCTGAAAATGAATATATAACTTGTTTTGATCTATTATTCACTATAGATTATTTATATATTCCCCTGAAACTCTGAATTATGGATAGATGTAATTAAAAAGAAAAAACTTAGAGTCTCTTCCATTAACAAATAATTAGGCAGAACTAGAATGGATAAGTAAACACAAGCACTTGATGATTTTACTTTGGACTCATCTTAGTTTGGTTTCCTGGACCTTTGTCCACCTAACATCATGCACATAGTTTCATATTACCTAAGAGAAAGCCACCTCATCAATATTTACTTATTCAGCTGTGGGCCTTTAATTCACAGTGAAACCTATCGTGCCCCTTACACCATTGCTGAAGTCCTCCCATGCAGAAGAAGGCTTTCAGTACTGGTCTTGTATTCAAGCCTTATTTCTATTCCCATCCACTTCCAAGTGACAACATTGTGTTTGCTGGCCAGATCCCCTTCCACTTCAAGCCTTGCCAGCATACAAACAAAGGCTCATGAAAGGAGGTGAAGGTTGATTTACTACCCCAGCTGCAGTGACTATTTTATACTTAGGGTATAATTAGGATTATACTCCAAGTGAAATGAAGCCAGCTCTGCCTGAGGGGGTCAAACAACACAGAGCTTTTACATGACAGCAACCATCTTCTTCAGCAGTTCAGCCACATAAAATGTAGATATCTAAATATCCTCTGAGAAGAGAATGAAAAGAGGACACAATGCTCTTTAAAGACATCCTAAATTTCCTGGACCTTAGTACTGTATTTTGTGCTTCCCTCAAGTGCAAAATATGGGGTTTACACTCTCCAGCTCTTCAAGGTTTTAAGTCAACCTTCAGCATGGACTGAAATTCCAATGAGTATGGGGTTTTTAAAGAAAAAGACCCAATAGGAAAATATACTAACCATGCAGATGCATTATGAAAAGGGACGGCATGGATATCAGAACATGAAAAACAGTACCACAAAGGAGTGAGCACTGCTCTCAGCAATGAGATATTTATCAACAGACCAAAGTATCATTCCAGGCTTTCGAGTATGTTGTGAGAGGAGAGGAGGGGAAACAATAGTGAAATATAAACCTTCTGTGAAGGATAAGAGAAGCTTCTGGTGTAGCACATGGCAAAATCAGAATTTTGCACCAGAAATTTTCTACCCAATTACTAGAAGATGAAAATCCATTTAACTTCAGTCATGGAAACGAACTTTTTTCTTATGGCTTCCATCGTCTTCCTTATGCTGGCTTGTGTCTCTATTTGCATCTTGTAAATGATATTTAGCTTCAGAAGAATGCAGAACTTTTTTGAAACTGAAACGTGCAGTCACATAGTGACATAACTGCCAGAAGTGCCAATTTAAGCCAATGGAAGATGAACAGATGTAAGTTAGTGAAAAATGCGAGCGCCCTTATCAACCAGATCACCCTGGATCTGTCCTGCTCCTCTGCTGTCTGCCACTGAGAGTGCAAGCTCACATGAACAGATTTCTTCATACTGTGAAGCCCACAGTGCCACGCTAAAGCATGCAGGAAAGGGACTTAAATACATATAAGGCTTCCTTCTGCTTCAGATGTTCATGCTGAAGTTAAAATTTAATGCATAACTGAGTGGAGCTTGACTGCACCCAAGCTCATGGGTAGTGCTGGGGAGCCAAAAGTGTACCAACAACCAGAGCCCCTCCTACACAACTGAACACCACCAATATAACCTCTATGTTAATGGTACCTCTGTACATAGGTAAGTATCACAAAACAGTGGAGAATGCATTTTAGCAGCTATGATCTCTCAAATATGCAAATTATTACCTTATTTAAATAAATCATTGTTTCACTGAGCTGAGCTTGAATGGCTATTCAAACAAAAGAAACCATTCTGAATGCTTATCTGAAACCTATTCAACCAAAACATCTTTTAGTCTAACTCCACTGAAGCCAAAACATAATGACATAAATTAATTCTGCTCATTATTTTCACATGTCATTGTGACAAGCAGCCAAAGAGCTAAGCTCCAAAACATGTCAACAGAAAACTTAAGTACTGAGGCCTTCTGCTAACTACAGGTGCTTGAAAACATTGGCTGGACTTATAAAAAAATGAACTAAATATTAGAACATGTGTACCCACATAAAACAGCAGATCATATGAAACAGCCCTACCAAGGGCTAGACATATGTGGTAGCTTTTGAATAATTTAGTATGATGTTCTTCCTAGTCCAGTGTCACCTACCCTGCTCCCTTTTGAGGCAGCACTTTTCCCTAGAAAAGAGAAGAACTCCATTGAGCCCAGGAGATTTGATTTTTATAAACCTTAGTAGAGAAGAGAAATGACCCAAAGTGAACACAGTCTATATTTGCACCAATTTCAAATATGCTCTACACTGACATGCACATAAGCACATTAATAGAAATTAGTATTAGAATTAAACTTCAATTACACTCCCTTTTACCCAAATAATCTCTTGCTTAAATAATCAAGAAGTTATCAATTTGTTTTTCTACTGTCCCTTATCCCCACAGAATACACAGAGTACAAGAAAAAAAATCTGTCCATAAGCATTTGATTTTTCATTATGTAAATATTTACAGTTAGTTTTGCTTGTAAGATATACAGTGCTATATGAGATAATCTATTTATCTGCACTTTCTAAGCTGCAGCCTGTTTCTCTTGCTGGCTGCTACATATAATGTGTTAAAATGTAGGAAAATAATTTATTAAAGCACCAAGGTCCCATGTATTTTCTGTACCTATTTCCCCCAAGGATTTTTGGGGGTCTTCTCTTAGCTCCCTCTGAGAAAGTCTGCTGTCTGTATCTTCTTACTGCTACCTTCTTTCCTGTATTCTCAATGAAGTTTCTAGGACTAAAAGGTTGGAGTAACTGTTCTTCCTTGGCTACCAAATATAACTCTTTTCCTCACTAAAGTTAAGGGTTAACAATTTACTCAGTGCTTGAGTAACAATACCCTTTTATTTTCAGACAGTTACTTAAAGAACTCTACATCTCCCAATACTTACCCCGCTTGACACAAACCTAGATTACACACTAGAGGGAAAAAAATAATCTTTTGCCTAAATGAAAAGGTAGGAAAAGACCATGACAGGACTATTGAAAACAGATGCTGGGGAGAAGGTAAATTAGTAGAGATCCTGTTTAATCTGTTCAAGGCATTTCAGCTGTGACAGTCAAGCAGTATAAAAGTCTGCTTTGTTTTCTAGCAATTAGTTCAATCTAGGTAGGAAGAATTGTTCTTAAGAAAATAGGCTTGGACAGACAGGCTAAATGTCAGGGTCTAAGAACATCTCTTGAGCTACGTTTTTTGCTGTCAAACCAAATACTGCTCTCTTCTGAAGCAATGAGTAAAGAGCAGCTATACAAGTCCAGTTGTTCCTAGAAGGATTGGTCTTCTTAAGGAATAAAAAGAAAGAGGTGTGGTAGAAAGTTGAAGTAGCTTTCTTGACCTCAGAATAAAAAGCAAATGTGCTGCAAATCTCTTGTCAATTCCCTAGTACTCAGATAGATGGTTCAAAAGTAGCCAGAACTGAAAAGCCATGGCAAAAATGGCATGATGAAGCTCGGTGCACAGTAATCTTGGTGATTTCTCACTGACAGAGCTCCTCCTGGCAATCCGTGGGATTGCATTGGACCAAAGGAGAGCTTAATACGCCCTGCAGGGTATTTGTTAGAAGCAAGGCTTGGATCAGGGCTGTATTTTCCCCCTTTCCCTGGAAAGACAGTGTAACACTGATTATTAGGGATTACATGCTGTGTTAATGATAGGAGAGGGATCTGCTCAACCCAACAGGATCAGCTTACTCCTACCTCATTTGTGCGATAGGATCTGCTCTGGTTAGTACATAAAAGACGAGTGACTAAGAAAACATAGAAAATACCAGGACAAGAGGGATTTCACTAGCTGGATGTAAGGAGTTCAAACTGTCTGCCACAACTCTTGTGAAATCAGGGCTCAAGCACAAGCTTAGCAAGAAACTTCTAGTTTGGGTTGAAAGTGGTCTGCTGCTTAAATTAAACATATGACAACAGCTGTTGAGCTTCTTTCAGGAGACAGTGTGAGACTATATTGTTCCACTGTGACATGGCATGTGCTTTAGTGGGGGGGGGGGGATTTTCTTATATTAAATATACTTTTCAAACCACAGTAGAGCTGGTAAAGCTCACCTTATACAGTCACAATACGATAGGCCATGCAGGGAAAAGAGCTAAAATATTTTTATTGTGCAAAACATGCACTGCTTTGGCATCACTCTTGCTATGTAATGTCCAGTTGTTAAATGTGGCATTTTAATTCAGTAAAATATTCTGGTGAGATCTCTGACTCTGCACAAAAGCAAAAAAAAAAAAAAGCAAAAGCAAACACATAAAACTACTACAAACGAGTAACATAAACTTCAGTCTGCAAGAGAAACATAAGCCTCAGTCTGCATTAACAAGGGCTTTAAGCCGCTTGCTGCCACTAAGCACTTCTATTCAATTTTAACTGCATTATGTAGGTTTTTTCTTCTTATTTGTAAGACATTAATGAATTCTGAGTGGAGATTTAGTAATTTACTATAGAGCCTGATTTGTCCTAGGGACTGGTATTACAAGCAATACCCTGAAGCATGACTTGCCTTTTTGCAGTGCGAAAAAGACCTTTTCTCCCTGGAACAATGTACAACCACGTTGTTTCCTCTGACTTAGTGTTTAGTGTACATTCTCTGAGTTTAACATAATCATATGAGTGAGTTTAATCACAATCATAACAGAACAACCGGGGGATCAGGCCTAGTCAGCATGGCTTTATGAAAGGCAGGTCCTACTTGACCATCATGATCTCCTTCTATGGTGAGGTAACCTGCTTAGTGGATGAAGGAAATGCTGTGGATGTTGTCTGTGTGCACTTTAGTATAGCCTTTGACCCCATTTGCCACAGCACTCTCCTGGAGAAACGGGCTACTCATGGCCTGGGCAGGTGCACTGTTGGCTGGACAAGAAACTGGCTGGATTGGCGGGCCCAGACAGTGGTGGTGAATGGAGTTACATCCATCTTGCAGTCAGGCACAGATGGTGTTCACCAGGGCTCCGTGATGGGGCCAGTCGTGTTTAATATTTTACTGATGATCTGGAAAACGGGATCAAGTGCTCCCTCAGTCAGAATGTGGATGACACTAAGTTGGGTGGGAGTGTTGATCTGCTGGAGGCTCTGTAGAGAGATCTGGACAGGCTGGATAGATGGGTCAAGGCCAATTTTATGAGGTTCAACAAGGCAAAGGGCCAGGTCCTGCACTTCAGCCACAACAATCCCATGCAACACCACAGTCTTAGAACGGAGTGGCTGGAAAACTGCCCAGCACAAAAGGCCCTGGGGGTGCAGGTCAACAGCTGCTGAACATGAGCCAGCAGTGTGCCCAGGTGGCCAAGATGGCCAATGGCACCCTGGTTTGGTTCAGAAAAAAAATGTGTTCAGTAGGGCCAGGGCAGTGATTGCCTCCCTGTACTTCATCACCTGCACTGGCGAGGCTGCATCTCAAATGCTGTGTTCAGTTTTGGGTCCCTCACTAAAAGAAGGACTTTGAGGTGGGAGAGCATCCAGAGAAAGGCAACAAAGCTGGTGAAGGGTGTGGAGCACAAGGCTTATTAGGGAGCTGGGTTGTTTAGCCTGGGGAAAAGGAGGCTCAGGGGGCACCATTTTGCTCTCTACAGCTCCCCCCTGAAAGGAGGTTGTAGCCAGGTGGGGGTTGATCTCTTCTCACTGGCAATAAGTGATAGAACAAGAGGAAATGGCCTCAAGTTGCACTAGGGCAGGTTTAGACTTGATACTAGGAAACATATCTTTACCAAAAGGCATTGAAACTGGCTGCTTAGGGAAGTGGTTTGAGTCATCACCCCTGGAGATATTTAGCATGTAGATGTGGCACATAAGCACATGATTAAGTGAAGGATTTGGCAGTGGAGGTATAATAGTTGGACTCAATGATCTTAAAGGCCTTTTCCAACCTGAATAATTCTATGGTGCTATGATTGTGTATTTAAATAGCAGATCAGCAGCATCCTTACTGAACCTGCAAGGAAGAGTGGTCTACTCTGAACTAGTTACCAGTTACATCTATCTCTTTCTTCTGATTTTTTAGAAGTATTGTTCCATGAGATCATCTAGAAAAACAACTCTTTATGACCTTCCTGATTTTGCAATCTTTGAACATACACTACATTTATTTGCATTTTTAAAATCCTATTAGAATCATCAGGACATTTCAGCTCATCTTTTAACAGTTTCTCCATCTTTTAGATCTGACTCATAAAGCTTAATTGTCCAGTGGAGAGAGGGTAGTCTAAAGACCATTTGAAAGCAGGAGCCAAGGAAAATGAAGTAAAACATGACACAAATTTTTCACAAGCAGATGATCTTATTTTACATATCTATCCAGGTCTTTCCATGAATACATATCACCATGGAAGAGACACATTTCCCCCCCCCTCCAGGGTTTCCTCATGTCTGATTGACTAATGTATTGACTTTTGTATTAACTGGGCTGCAGCAATACATCTGAACAATAAGAAAGAGAAGTAAAGATGATGGATCTGCCAGGCAGGAAGGAGTTCTTTTCTATTCACAATCACGCATCCTGTGTATGTCCACATACATGGCTTTCAATAATCTCTTTAGACAGACTGCAGTGCATGGATAATGCCTTTTCCTCTGCAAGATTTTTCTTATTGACTTGCAGCTTAGATTTTATATAACATTTTATGGTATGTTATGTGGAAAAGAAAATTAGTTTCCATGGAGAGACTGTGAACTAAAGTTTAGTTTTCAAGGAATCCTGCACCATAATCCACATGAAGCCAACAGATCACATTGAATCCCATTGGTTTTGTTAGAAAAAAAGATAATTGTATTTTTCAGACAGGTATGTACATGCATACCTAGAAACACCTTGGAAGTGTCAGATAGATAAGGAAAAGGCAATCAAGATAACACCTAGGTGTTTGAAAGACTGAGAAATTTCTGCAGTAAGTTGCAAAAGAAGACCTGTAACACCATCTCTCCACCCACCATGTGGTGGGTCTGATGGAAGGGAGCCATGGGAAGCTTTACAGGCATCCCTCCACCTGGCAGCCATGCAGTGGCTTCGGGACCCCACAGAGCACTGCCTTCAGGCATCTCTTACCTAGTCTTACGAAAACTTAACACCTCAGAGAGAGTGTGTATTGGAGTGTTTGTGAGTTACCTGACTATCTGATTCAGCGTCATGACAAAGTCTGACAGAAAGAGATTAAGTTAGAGCTTCTAAGAACAAAGGTAAGGTAGTTAATCAAACCTCACACAAGACAAATATCCCATAGTCTTCCATGGTCCTTGGCAAGGAAGAACCCCAACACTCTACTAGGACAAAAGTTTTATTGATCAGAATTTCACTCCTTGTAGAAATATCTGAAAGACCCCAAAGTGCTTCTTGTGCCTGCAAGTACTGATCAATCAGTGAGCAACCAAAGACTTATCTTGTGCTCCTCTAGTTGTGAGCATCTCCAGGGTGAAATAACACTGCCTTGGTAGAGATTAGCTGTTGTTTTGGGGAAGACAGAATTTGTGATACAGCTCACATTTTAGCAGACAAAGAAAGAAAAAACTTCCATAATTCTTCCTAGTTGCCAAGTTGTCTCATTCATACCAGCTGAGGATCCGGACATAAACTTCTTTTAAACAAGTTTTTAAATATGACACTGACAGATCTATGTGAAACTCTGTCTCTGCCTTTTTACTACCCTCAGTCTTTTGATCCCAAATTTCAATCCTGATCAACCTAAAAAACCAAATCCTACTAGGTCATGGCAGACTCAGATTTACTCCGTATTTCAGACTATAAAGGGATATCAGTTCTACGTGCAAGAAGGGCTACCAGTTTGTTTCTTGTTGGGAATAAACAAGGTGCATTTCTATCTACACAGACTGTATTCTATGCATCACTCAGAGTCTAAAGCAAGAAATTTCATACCCTATAATACCTACCATTAGATAATAATTTATTTATATATCTGTCAATTCTTTAATAGGGCCTTATAGTAGTGTAACAACCTGGGGATCTGCATGCTTCATTACCCCAGAATATGTACGGAGGCTGAGATGAAGAGTAAAAGAATTAAGGGCAAATCATATTATTTTTATGGCAAATTATACAATAACAGTGTGCTTCATGCAAAAAGTTATCTACTTACATCCTCAGAAACTCTGAGACAAGTAAAATCATGATCTTGCATTTGCTTCTATTCAGGGTGTGCCAGGTAGCACAAAGAAAAAGGCTATGAACTTATTGTGGATTAGCATAGTTTTCAAGGGCACTGAGCAAAGATTAAACCAGTGAGCATGTGAGAAGACCAGAAATGTAGCGGCTCCTAGACATGCTGGCTAGGGACAAAAAGGAGCAGAAGTGTGGGGGGTTTTGTATAATTCATGAAAATAGAGACTGATCAAGGAGCTCTGATTGAGATAGATAGTAAGAATTAATTTGTCAATGAGAAACAAAATGTAATTTCTCCTATGTATTTATTTCTTAATAGCTCTTGAAACTTCTTTTTTCCTGCAGTAAATTCTCAAAAGTTTCTCAATGCAAGCGGCTTTGCCAGTGATTTTGGACCACATCACTCACACAGAATAAGTTTCTAGGGGCCATGTAACCCCCCCATGGCTAAACTGGTGCATCAGAGGTCAACAATTTAGCAAGTCTTAACTACATCCGAACACACTTACAAGCATACATCTAGACATCATTAGGGATAAAAAGATCCAATCTCAATTGGTTAATTTATTTTCTCACCAAATCTGAATATTAGCTATTTATTTTAAAAAGTATGATATGTGTAAATGAGCAGAAAAAAAAATACAAAAAATGAGGAAAACTCTCCTTGCCCATCCAACCATGACTGTTGTTTTTGGTATCTACTTTGAAAGTTCCCTATAGGTTTGATAGCAGCATGGAAGTACCCCCATAATGCATTAGGAGTCTTGTTAATGCTATGCTGTAATGAAGTGCTGTAAAATTCCAGGTGATTTCAATACAGTTCCAAAGTATCTTTCAACTAAAAACTGTGACCACAGATGTTACTGCTTTAACCTGTAAGCAAAACTTCCCTCTCATACCAAAATTTCATCTTTCTTTTCCAGTATGCTTTAGAAAATATATATCACAACTAGTTCCTCAAAGTACTAAAAGCCCTCTACTTTGTAATTGCTTTCTTAGAAGTGACTGAATAATGCTAGGTTTGCTATGCACATTCAATCAGAAAAACTAGAAAAATCAAATTAAAAAACTTCCAAAACAATAGAGCTATTCTCTGACTTCCACTGGCTGAGGTTTGAAATAGCTGACCTTTCACATTTTCAGTATTTTCCTCTAAACCCTGCAAAGGGCACAAACAGGTCCAAATTTGATAAGGCTTCAGATAACCTTAAGAAAAATCAACCAAAAATTCACTAAGAAAATGGATTCATTCCCACGAGATGTTTGTCAATGAGCCAACACATAACATTGTATCCAGCTCTAATTCTGTTTGAAAACATTCCTCATTGCTTCCTGTGGGGAAAATCTCTCTTCCAGAAACTGTTGGGGATAGCTTAAGAAACTGTTTGCACAAAGAGCAGCTTCTAAGGAGACTGCAAGAAAAAGTTGAACTTCTGTGTGGAAATGTCAGAATTTGTATTAGTGTATGGAAACTCACAGTACCAATTTGCCCCTACCTACCCTAACAGATATTAATTCTGCTCTGACTATTGATAATGGTGTTTCTCAGTTGTTTTCCAAAATCTGACTTACAAGGAAAATTTAAGCAACTATAAAGCTGATAATTTACCACTGCAATTTCTGAGTGCCAGAAACCTCTATGAAAGTGCAGAGATCTCAGAGCATAACATTATAAACAGATTGTATTTGTTCACCAGTACAATGTTGTCTCACAAGGAAAAAAAAAAGACATTTGAAGCTTTTTCTCTCACCATATGGCTTATTTAGCTTAAAATGCATCTTGTTCAAGAAACTTCTAGTCATTCTTGTCTCTTGTTGTGGTTTTCTTTTTTTCACCTAGGGTGCCTGCTTCTCTTTTTATGCCAATATGCTTTTCTTATAGACAGATATTCAGATTGCTTTAATCACAACTAGTGCTCCAACAAACTCTGCTCATGTTCCATTACTCCATCTTGGCCCCAAAACAGCAAAGAAACTTTGCTTTGAGGACATACTAGCTTTCTGTAGTATATCAAAGATATTACAGAAATCAACAGTGGCGTAACAGAATCACTTGTGATACAGTTTAGCTGTAGAGCTCAATATGCTCCTTGATCATACACAGCAAGCTTTGAAGAGTGCATGCCATCTGCTGGAATCAAAGAGACTTCTTACAGAGGAAATCCTAAAAAGCAGCAGTAATTTTCACCCAGTGTAAAGCAGCTTCTTCTTCATTTCATGTGTCTTTATAATTAGTGTTTAGAACATTTTTTTCATACTGTACCTTTAAAACAAATGAAAACCAGTAGTAAAAACAATGTGACCACAGTCTTGTGAAAGGAAAGAAAAGTTTCCTATTCACATGGACTAAAAATTTATTCTCATAGCTATATGAAACAGAATGGACATGCAGATAAACGGATAGCTCAGGTGATCTGCTTACATTGCTCCCTCCTTATCAACAGATCAGAGGTGTCTGTTAAGAAACTAAACCCAGAAAACCAACAGTATTTAGGTGGGAGCTCATAAATACAAAGTAACTGTCACAAAGAAGGGTACATTTAGGACTATGGACCTGAAAATGGATGATTGAGTTACTTTCTACCTTATATATTACACGTGTGATGCCATCAGGGCATGCACCATGTTCTCAAGGGATCTGCCTATCTCCCCCAGGTATGTTTACACTCATTTTCTGTAAGCAAAAGAGGAGAGAATTTAATGGATAGCAGGAATAAGACTATTTTTGCATTCCATGTCTCTATCCTAACAAGTCATTTTCTTGAATATTTTCTTTTTCCTGCTTATTTAGTACTGTCCACTGGACTGTAGTACCACTTTGGGTAGTCTTGGCTGAACTACTACAGTTCAGCCTGGTGGTATCTTCTTATAGAAAGGCTTCACTTCAACAGAGAGCAGCATGGTTACTATATAAGCGTTGAAGACAAATCTTTGTATCCAAAAGTTGGCAGGCTCAACAGAAGGATGCATTAGTGTGAGTTGCAGCAGTTTGTTTTCCACCTGATACAACTACTGTCACTGGATAAGGACACAACAGCTTCTGAAAACCAGGATGGATTTTCTAACCCTGGACAAATTCAACTATGGAAACTTGTCTTTTTCAAAGTTATTGGAAATCTAAAAAGGTTAATTTTCCAAATTACTCCATGCTTCTCTCTCTAATGTTTTTTGTAGTATGAAGAGTAAAGCAGGTCAAACCAGAGGGCTCATTTAACCCAATCTGAAATCTCTGACAGTGATCAGTTCTAGATGCTCAAGGACATGACTGTAAGACAAGCATGTAGCACAGTATTTCCCTAACGTACTGCTGCGGTATTCACTGGTCTGTGGGTTGTGAATTTTCAGTGTTACCCAGACATAAACTGTAAGACTCTTTCAATAGAAAGTTAGAAAAAAAGAAGTAGGAGGAGACATCACTATTAGTCCCGTTCTTTCTTGTGAGATTTATAATCCAGAGTGCTTAAAGAGAGACTAGTCTTGAGATGGCACTGGGAACTTTTGCAGAACATGCTACACAAGTAGCAGGTTTACAGAGTTCTAGCTTAAATTATACTCAGTTACATCTCCAATCATAAATTGCAGAATGATCTTGATCCACACCATATTTACTATGTCTGTCTATGTTTTCCATAGTGAATTCCAAAGCATGTTATGCGAACACCATGTCCAGTAAAATGGTGATGTATGGCAGGGTGCTTTGGTTCAAGGAATAAAAATTGTAAGCCCAATAATGAACTCCCATGAGATAAATCCTAAGGCTGTTACTCAATTTTTACTGGCATTTCTACTAAAGTCACTTGAATGTTTACCTAAAGTTGGAGCTATGGAAAGTCTCATTCACTTTCGGAGGAAATAATTTCCAAAAAATAAAAAAGCCCTTACCACTAAACATCTAAGCAATGGGTGTCATGTGAGTTTGAAATGTGATAGGAAAACTCTGTGGAGCATGACACTCCTCAGTTGTTGACTGGCCTGTCCCTGGGCTAATGTTACAGGAAATGTGCACAATTGGAGGCTCACTTTACAGCACGTCACACCCAAACACAATCTTCTGGTCTTTTAATCTAATGAACAGAGATCTCCTGGGACACAGCTCTGTGTTAACTCAGCAGCTCTTACACATGTCCTTAAAGTTAAGTACATTTTTATCTGGTTGACTGAACTGGTCCCTAACCAATGAACTACAGGAACACATAGTCCTAGGCTACTTCTTACAGAAAAAAACCCAACTTCCAGTAGAGTTTTACACTGAAAACAATGGATGTTTAAATAATGTTCAAATTATTACTGTATCATATGTATCAAAAACAAAAATGTGAGGAAGCAGCCACAACAGACACACTAAAAATATGGTTGTGTCCACATTCTAGAGCGTGAAAATGCTCAGGTTAGGCTAAATTTATAAACACACTTAAATCAACCAGTTAATGTGTTGAAGTTATGCTGCAAAGGTCTATAGCACCTTATAGCACATGTATGTTGCCTTCAGATTAGTGAAAAAATCGATACCAAAAATCCACAGAGTACATAACTTAGCTTTGCATCCCTGCAAACAACACAGAATGTGCTAGTTTAATTGCATGTCTTCGGCTAAGTGTTTAGTATACAGAGTCAAGTGAGAAAATTTGAAACTTTGTTGTGCACAAAATACCTAATTGAAGAAGCATTCTCTACGAATGCTCTCTAAAAAACCTGCTGCCCTTTCCACCTATCCTGCAGTAACAAGTCTCTTTAATCTCTGGTACTTTTCTGCCAGATTAATTAACAGGTGACACCAATCAAAGCACACAGTTTGTACCACTGAAATATTTGAAAGGGTCTAGGAATGAAAAACCTGTGATCATGCATTTGTGTGTCTTTCCTCAGGCATCATGGAGTAGCTGACTTGAACTTACCTCATATTTTTGTTCAGTTCTTTTCCCCTCTCTCTTTCTGCCCTTCTCAAGTCTCCTACACCAACCTTGATACTTTCTAATTTCTCAAAACCATAACTTTTCATGGTTGTGTTTACTGTAACATGATTAAACATGTCAGTTTTGGAAATCTAGGAATACTTAACTCAGTTTTTTTCTGCTGTTAATGCTGCTTTAAGCTGTTGGTGCAGCCCTAATATCACACCATTGCTGCCTGAGTGGCCAAAGGTCATTACCCAAGCAAATGTCTCCTGTGACCTTTCAAACACTGCACTCTTCGTAGGTCACAGGTCAGAGAATGTTTCAAAATACACAAGTGTCCTTGAGGACATTTTCACAAGCACTGTGGCCATTCCCAAGAATGATGAGCAAGCTCCTTCAGCATTTTCCCCACAGAAAACACCAAAGTATTAACTTCTTGAAGAGGAGCCCTCAGCATTCTCTCTAACCAATTTCTCTCTGTGTCTTGTCTCCTTCACGCGTCCCCCCACTCCTCCCCTCTGCAGCAGCAGCTGGCCATTCCCCACTGCTTGTTGTCCCCACCACCTGCCTGCAGAGAAACTCCAGCTGTGCTGTGCTGCACACACAGGCAGCCTGCCCAGAACTCAGGTAAAAGTCACTTTCTAGAAGTGTATGAGAATGACATTTGAGAAATGTTAAACTAGAACCAATGCATCACTCCTCTTACCACAATTACTACATGTATTATATTTCTTGACAGGTTCACTTGAGCTTTCAAGGGACAAAAGTATAGTTTGTTTCAATTGCCTGCAGTGAAATCTCCTACCAGCTGCTGTAAGGATGAAGTCCATTGGGAACAATACTGTCTTCACTTTTCTAGCATGGTATGAAGGCTTACTTCCAAAAGACTTCAGAAGGGTTTTGCCTGGCCATCCTGGCACCACTTACAAAGAGAAAGATCTCTCCTCCCTCTTGCTACACAATAGAAGCTTAGTGGAGATGAATGGGCATACCTTTTGCTGGTAAAAAATTAAGCGTTTCTTCTAAAAAAATCTTATGTATTGATATATAGTGTTGGAAAGCAAATCTGGCTACAGCAAAATCCATTTTCCTAAGAACTTAATGGAACTCAAATTTTGGCCCAGACTAATATAAATAATTTGGGGACACTCACGACTTCCTCTATTGTTTTTCACTTCTAGGCTTTAATTGTCAGGTGATAATGAAATAATTTTATAATACAATTCACTTTATTTTAACCTCGTATTTATTCCTATTGTTCTTCCTTCTTCATTATTCTGCTTGCAACTCTTCAGCAACCGAAGCTTAAAATACTTAATGAAAAAAACCCCATCTTCAACTGATGCAGGAGGCCGATGGTTCTTTCTAGTAACCTGAATGGCACAAGGGCTCCATTTTAGGGGAAAGAGACTGATCTGAAATGACCCAGGTTATTTGACATGTCCACCTTCAGTGTGATAGATGCTAGAAAACACGATTTATGGTGGAGGTACAGTCCATACAGCTTTCTTGACACACTACCACCACTGATTTTCCACAGTGGTTTGAGAGCAGGTGCAGACTTGCAAAAGGCAGAAGAGGCTTGGGCAGAGTGGTACCAAACAGCACCTCACACCACCACATTTACTGGTGCCATGGGTCCAAGTTACCTAATAGACCTTCCCTTGACAAACCAGGCAGCTAATGAGAATGGCAATTAATGTCCTCTGTATTTTTGCCTCTAGCTTTCAGTTTTAGTAGCTTGATCACTTTCATGGCAAAGACTGATGCAACAGATTTTTATACCCTTAACATTTTCTGTGCATTTCAATACTGCTTTGCTTGCTAATTTATTAGCAGCACAAATAATGACTCACATGTGTTTTGCAAGGGATTATTTACAACAGGATGCATAGGTGTTAGATGAAATAATGTATTCTTCATCTATACTTAAAACATGAAACATGAACAATAAGGGTCAATAGACATGCTATAGGCAATACATGTGAAAGCATGCAACAGAGCAAAGCCACAAACAGGTTCTTAACCTGTTATATTCGTGTATGAAATTCCATCTTGGAATGAAAATATAGGTCCAGTATATTTTTACAGTATATTTTTACCAAATAAAAATCTTAGCTTCTCCTTCTTTTAGCTATTTTTGTCTAGAAGCATGGAACTTGACTATTTACTATACTAGAATTGCTGAGCACTAATAATGAAAAAGGCAAAGGCCACAGGATGCCAGAACCTATTACACAGTATCCTACACTGTCTGTATGAAGAAGAAACATTATTCTGATTGATCTCCGCTCTCTTACACATCCCCTTGGGTTAAAACAACTTGGCTTGTTAACTGTGCTTGCAGGAAGTGTGTTACAGATTGTTGGGTATGATGAAATGAACACCTGCAGTAGCAGCCAATCTACTTTTAAACTCATTAAATGGAAAGTTGGTTTGTTTTGTTAACACAGTACTTTTATAGCATGGACATACTTTGTTCAAACACATTAAATCCACTATTGGTTTTACATTCAAATAGGGTTTATTTGCATGTGGCATAAAAGAAGGTGAGGGTTGGGAAAATATAACAGAATGCTACTACAATTTTTAAGGGCAAAACAACACATTTGTTATCCATTATTGTATAAATCAGTCCTCTGCCGCTCATTTCAGTATCTTTGGTAACATCTACTTGTTTGGTGTCTCTTCTTGTTTCCAGCTTTATATGAAATAAGTGTTATTGTCATTATAACTGTATAAGATGGACATGGTCTAATTAAACAGAGATGTCCTGTACTTCATTCATATATGTGCCAACAATCACACTCCAACTCCCTTTGCTCTAACCTTGGAATATAAAACGTGAGTCCTCTACACTTTGCAATTTTTGCTTAAAAGAGAGTTTAAGAAGAAAATCATTCACAGGTTTTCTACACAGTCATGAGACTAGCATGTTACAGTTTAGACTCACTTCCACTAGAAATAATAGCTCTTCAGACTATTATTCTATAGAGTAATGCCCCAGATTGTTAATAAGCATCACCTAAAAGAAACTCACCTTCATGCTGAATCCTGAACCATGTTTTTCCTCTTTATTAATTAGCTTTTCCAAGTTAAGCAAGGTCAGTGCATCTCTTTTTTTGTCTCTCACTTGCCTGCCCCTTTAATCTCCTTATCTTTAATTTATTTTCTGAGCTGCTACCTCTCATAAACTGACAGATAAATATTTATACCATTTTTAAGGCCTCAGCCCACCAATGAATTGTCTTGGGCTTTTTTCCTCTCACTTGAGTGCTGATCTACTCCTAATTCAGGGTATAGTCCAAATTCAGGGCTTGACAAAAATTTAGTGAAAGTTTGGAACATATTCCCATTTCAGATACGCTAACACAAAAGTCTCTGGCTATCTCAGGTCCACAGATATTTTCATCTGCATAAGGGACATTAACGTGATTCATTCCTCCCATCACAAGACACAACATGACCCTTAGCCCAGCCTATTAAGAAGAATGGGAAACCATCTGGGTACCCAAATTAGAACTACTACAGGAAGAAAACAGCATAACACATTGCGACAGTTTGATAGTTCAGGCAGGGTAGTTCTGATCTAAGTTTAGTTTGAAGTGATTGATTTCCATAGGAGGAAAAGAAAGTATGCCCCAAGATCTCTGTCTACAGATTCATTTCTCACACAGATTCTCCAAGCAGTTTAAATATCTGCTATAAAATCAGATTCACAAAATTACCCTGATTTTCTTAAACTTCCTTCATCCCTGGGCCATATCTCTATGACAAATAACATCACAGAATACTGGACACTCTAGGTTTTATTTTGTGACATTTTCATGTTTTTCTCTTTGAATAATAACCCCATCAGTTGTTCAACACAAATAAAGCAATATATATGTGCCCTTCAGGTGTTCTTTGAATAAAATATAAGCAAGAAAAATCCCAGGAGATCTACCAAATGCAAACATGCAAAACCAAAACAAACATGTCATCACTACCTGCCAGGATACATCCTGCGCTCCTCGGTGTATACGCCCAGAGAGAAGTTAAACTAGCAGTAATTTACAGTTTTTACTCCTCAGATTCCTAACTAGAAGTCACGTGAATTATTACACAAGTGAAATGTGGATCTTGATACTAAAGAAAAAAAAAATTACAGACGCTGACTTTGTTTGGTTTTGCCAAATTTATATATATATAAATATATTTATAACAGATATATATTATGATCAACCATATATATGATTGCACATAAAATATATAAATTTTTTCCCCTCAAAAGCAAAATCCATAAGGAAACAAAAATAAAGTAATAATGGAAAAGTTTTAGCAGCCTTAAGACTTACTGCCATTATTGGTCAGGATTAAGATTAGCACACCTAAACACAAAAACTGTTATGGAAAAAATACCATCTTAGAAGCTGTGAAACCAGATTAACACAGGAAGAGACATAAAAATGAATGTTAATTTGTCAAAAGTATACCAGTAAGAATGTTCATCATCTGTAACAAACAAATTGAAGAACTCAAATCATAAGTAATACAATAAACAATGTCACATATCCAAATCTTAGAACTTTTTTTCCCCCAGCCAAATATTTCATGGTGGAGAAATATTAAAGTCATATATGTTAAAAAACATTCTTTAATGTAGAAATGGTTTTGAAACTGCATATGCAGAGTTAAGTGCCTAGGAAATTTTTCACAGAATCATGAGCTAAAGAGCAGCATGTAATACTGCATGTAAGTAGTATTTGACAGGGGACAAGCAAGTTGAAAACTCAGTTGCAAGAAAATTAGACAACATGAAATTGCAAACTTATGTCCAAGATTCCTCACCCCTCTTATAATTTGTACTTGAGTCTGTCTCTTTGTAGCCAGTTCTTTCACACGTATCTCTTACAGAGAGGTGCAGCAATATAAATAATCCATATATAACTGAAAGAAAAGGACACTGAAAACACTCTACTGAGTTATGTAATGGTAACCTGGCTCCTTCAAGTCTTTCTCCTTGCAACAACTGTGGAGAAAAGAGCAAATGGGATGCAACAAACCCCAAAGCTTTGGCTTCTCCTGTCTCAGCATTAGTTGCCAAATTGGTAGCAGAAGAACCTCAGTTACCCATTCTATTTCATGGTCAATATGCTGGATTACATGTTTTCTTGTATTGAAATGCTGCATCCATTCTGTGTTTAGTAGATTTAACCCATAGACTAGTTATGAACTTAAGGCAGTTAAAAGCCACCCTGACACCTGTCAGATCTCGGAAGCTCAGCAGGGTCAGCCCAAGTTAGCACTTGGATAGGAGACCTCCTGGGAATACCGGGAGCTGTAGGTTCTAGTCCTGAGGACTTCACTGTCACCGTCCAAGCTTGCTCGGCCATGGCAGATGAACCTTAGGAGTTAAAGGGTGGGGCCAGTTCTGTGCACGTTGTGCCTTACCTAAAAAATCCACTGCACAGACTCGAAGGGCACACCTATGTAGCTAGAGCCCTTCCCAAATCTTCGTTTGTGAAGCTAAGCCATGACGATACGAGTTATGAACTTAGAAACAAATCAAAAATGCCAACAGCAATTAGGATTTTAAAATGAAATATGTATTAATAAATTTCCTGTATTTTATCTCATGGAAGTCCAGAAACTTGAAATTCATAAACGAGATTGTGTTGAATGTAAACACTCAGAGCTTAAAAAAACCAGTGTTCAATGTTTCTATTCACTGTTTGCTTTTTTTTTCGCCTCTGTAAGTCCAGGAGCTCAACCTACAGACTGTGGGTTCGGTTTATTTAAACATGAAATGCTTCTCTTACTTGCCTTCAGTGTAGAATGGGAAAAAACTTCTCAGCAGGAATCTGGACAATAGAAACATCTGCATTTCTCAACACAGTGTGATTGGTGCTGTGAAAATTAGCTGTAGCATAAAGCTTAAAGTGGAATTTGGCCAGAACATCGCCTGCCCCCATAACTCTCATTTGTCAGTTGCCCAAGACTTCAGCATGGCTCCCACCCAGTGGTTTAAAGAAAACATGTATGTGAAGGAAGGAGAGTTAATAACCAGACATTTCTTGTTTGTTGCCATTTTCAACAAGCAAATACACAGCCTTTTCACATTAGCCCATGTGAGGTGCTATTGGGGCAGGAGAGCTTATTCCTAAAATCCTTTGCTAGAAGAGAATGTATGGCACTGCAGTGATGAGAAAGATCTTACAGAAGCACTGCAACTATAATGCTCCAGATTCATACAAAGTCTATTCCTCTGCAGCCACTTTTCCCCCTTTTGTCTCTTTGGCTTGGGCTGTGAGACACCTGTTCTGCTACACAAGAGAACAGCAGCAGTAGCAGCAGCAGCAGCAGCCAACCTGTGCCTCCTCTTCCCTTTCCATTCACCTATAAGTGGGCACAATGGGGCTTTTAAAATTAACCTTTTTCTTGAGGCATGATCCCGAAACTATACCTAATGACAAATGAGACACATCAACCTGAGTAATTTTAGAGTATGTGGTGGTGTTTCAGGCAGCAAAAGTGACATGTCTGTCTACTAAGGGCTTCAGTATCTGCATCGATCTGAACTAAGATGAGAGTATGGTTTGGTCCTGCGCTGCCTGGAAGGCTCACAGTGCTCATGGATTTAATTGTTCCTGCTCCTTGCTTGAGATTTTCCATACTAGTGTCTCTACAGTCTAAATTAACATTCTTATTTTACCTGCAACCAGTCATAAAAAGGTGGTGAATTACTTGGTTTTTAACAGCTGAATCTGCTGTACCTATGCCAAGCAACCTATAACAAAAGTCAAGTGTGAAACATGAAATACAAACTTAAAATGAGTGTTTACTAACAAAGAAGTAAGAAACTAAGAAAGGAAACAACACAAATAACTTGAATGAATACCACTTTTGTTCTTTGTAAATGCATGTGAATGCCCTAACTCCAGTTTCATAACTTCACAGTCTGACATAAAAAGAGCGCACATAAGGAAAAGAGAGAAACTTTAATGGGAACTATTAACTTCTAAAGATAAGGACAGGACCTCATGAAGAAAGACACTTTCTCTTACTTTAATATACAAGGGAGAAAACCCTCCCCAAAAAGCAAACTTGCCATGGCTGCACTCAAACCTCAAATCTTTGATGGGCAGAAAACATGCACTGTTGTGCAACTGAAAGTGCTGGAGTGAATAAAATGTTCTTTATGATGGAGCAGCTTTGGTTTAGCTTCTGTTTAAATAGTGTTTCAGAAGGTACATCTATGACTGGCACTCAGGATAAAGGTTAGCAGGCAGTAAACAACGTGCCCTCACTGTGGTCACTCCCTGCACTTTGCTGCTGTTTTTTTGCAGAGTCTTCTCCAGATTAGTTACGATGGAGAAAGAGGTACAACGTGGACTCACCCTTCAAAACTAGCAACAGAGAAAACAAACATGAGGAGAAAAACAACTACTGTTTCAAAATAATTTACTAGAGCCTCTTACACCTCTGAGTTGATGCAAACTATCTCAAGTCTGAGTCTGCCCTAGTCCAGAGCTGGTGAGCACTAGGACTGTCATACTTTGCTCTTACTGACTTGTGTGGGTTCATTCAAAGGATGAAGAGATGACAAAACAGATGTTTTTTTACAAGGATGCTTTTGATGTGTACTCTACTGTATACACTTCTGCTCATGCTTGTCTCACAGTTTCAAGAGTGTAATAGATTATGTCACCCAGGGCTAGTATCATGGTCCTACCTTCCCAGGCACACCATGGTGCTTCATGACCCAGACAGTGGTTGATTTGCCTTCTGAACCAGCTGCATGACAATGATCATATTATCTTTTAACAAAAAATGTAAAGCTATAGTTACACAAGGTGTCTTCTTTCCAAGCAGTAGCTTCTTCAAAGGAAGCAAAAAGGGACTTGAATGAAAGTCTCCCATTATTCTATGCCAACCAACTGAGATAACCAACTGCAGAAGGAAGCACACCATGCATCCTCCTACTGGTGTGAGTAGAGCACGTTTCCCTTGGATACACTTCTCCAGAATTGCACAATCACCTAGAGCAGCAGGGCTCTAACATGAGGGCCTTGATAAATGTTAGACAGTTGAGAAAAAACCCAGATCTCCTCTGTTCTTTTAAGACCCCATGCTTTTGAATCTGAACCAAACTATACTAAACTTAATGGGGGATTTCTATTTCTCTTCGTGATTATCAGAGAAATTACTCAAAGCTCAGGGCTGCCTGATAGGAAGATGTGGCTTCTTGCTCTGAAAATACTGAGCTGCATACCAGGAAAGAGCTTCACCTGAGCAGGAAAAAGGAGTTATCCCATTGCTGATTTTGTAGATATAATTTTCATTCACTTATTGCTGCTTTTATGCACAATCTCTCCTATTTCTGCTTTTGTAGATATAAATCTTATTCACTCATTTCTGGTTTTATGCACAATGTCTCCTAAGTCGTTCAAGCAGAACAATGCAGCTGGCAATAGATTTTGGTTCATATCTTGTAGGAAAAAAACAACAAAACAGATGCAAGCACATCTGGAGAGCATGCCATTGTCTCTGACAGTGATGGGGAGAGGACTTCTCAGGGCTTTGGCCGTGCCCCACAGTACATTTTGTCACACTCAGCAATTGAGTTCTTTCTCAGTAAGCAACATAAGACAGAAACCCTAATATCCAACATTCGTAATGAAAACCACAGCACTGAAAGCTGAGGGTACACAGAACAGAGATGCCTCCACCTCATTTCTTACACTTGTCTTAAATATCGTGTAATGATTGCACTTATTGTGTGTCTGTGCCTTAGCACTCTCTTACACACACAAAGAATGAGAATGTGTAAAAAAAATCCAATTTCTTCATCTCCTTCACATGTTTTTGGTTTCATTACACACAGCTCTGTACATAAAGGCAGACTAGCTAAACTGTTAAGAGCAGCAATTCTGTTTCTGTCTACTATGGAAATTATTTCCTACAATGTCACAGATACTAATCCACTTTTTCCCTCTGACACCTCTTTCAAAGACTTAGACTACACTCCCTAGCTCAGTTTTCTCTCAGTTACAAAGTTTTCTTTTTCTTTTCAGCAATCAGGGTCTGCAATGCCATCAAAGAATATTCCCATCTCCAAACTTTTGTCACTAGAGCATGGACGTAATTTGCTATGCAGATTCCTTTTGGGGATACTGGAAATAGATGTGCAGTGTCTTGGGGGGAGAAGATTTCATACAATACTGTCAAACAAATAACTAAGTATTTCCTTAAGCAGAATACCCTCTGACATGTTGCAAATGTATAGCTTAACTCCAAATGAAGGAACAGATTTATTTTTTAAAGCATGCAGTATTTGGATGAACTGAAATGAACTCAGAAGAATAGTCCCATTATTTCAGGGAGCCCTCTTTTGACCAGAGAAAGAGGAGGCCACATACTCTGAAAAGATCATATTTAGTTTTACACATGCAGAGTGCAGGTTATTCAAAACATTTGCCTTTAGAAATGTTTTTCATCATAGTTTTTTGCTGGTATGCTCTTTCTTTCTAGACTTACCAGTCTGGGTTTGAAAAACAAACAAGGTTTTTGCATGTTTTTAAGTTATTGTTCATTAAAAAATAAAAAGTTCATGAGAACCTTAAAAAGCTTACTATTAACATGATATATAGTTGTCAGTTTGAAAGAAACAAAAACAATCCGTCCAAGAAAAAGCTATATTCCATGTTCTAGACAGACATGCTTTAAAGGTACAATTACAATGGCTGTAGGAAAAAACACAGAGGAGTTGCATTGCTGATCATATTTATTTTCCTATGAGGTTAGTGGCAGCTTTTCCCGTCAGCTTAGCCTTTTTAAATCTAGCCAAAATTAAAAAAAAAAGCTTATAACTGATGAATGCTGTGAAAAACCGTCAACCATCCAGAAAGATTGTGTGGCAGACTTGATAGAAAGCCTGATCTTGGACCAGAAATACACTCAGGAATTTTATGATACCTGGCAACTCTTTCAAAGGCCTAACTGAAGCCAGTTGATTGTAGGCATCACCAACTGCTTTACAGGAGGCAAGACAGCTGCTAATAGATAAAGATATACACTCAGTTCTTTTATGAGTGTTTATTTTCTACTATGAATTTAAATCAGGATAAAAATGCTACTGGGACAATTTGGTAGTTCTAAGGGAAAACTGACAGTGGAATAAGCTATCTCAACTTTGTTGGCAACAGTGGAGATAAGCTAGTTAATGATTAATTAGTTCACTAGCATTCTTAAGAGTTATAACACCTTTAGACTTGTCCTTGACTCTGTCATGGGTTCACTGTTACTTTGGTGATCTGCCAAACTTCCCTGTACCTCCGTTCACCTGCCAGCACAGTAAATGAATGAAATGCTGCTCACAGCAGCGTTATTAAGATGTTGAAACATGTTTGAAGGCCGCTACAGAAATACAGTGGTTTCACTAGTGTTTTATTTTAGCTTCAATAGAAATAGAAATCCAATTGAAGGGGCACAGGAGAAGCAGTTCCCTGGCAGAGGAGGCCAGCAGCACACATGCTGGGGAACAGCACCAGAGCCCCATCCATTCAATGACTCAAACTGACTAATACTCCACTGAACACTCCGAGACTCATAGCAGAACCTCAAGGCTTCTGTCACTTTCTTCCCATAGACAATCTCCTGAGTCTGCAAATGACACAAATAACTGCCTTGGAACAGCACATATTTGATCTCTGCAAATTAGTATCCAAATTCTTTTTATGCTATCCAACTTTTGCCTTGAGAGGGAAAACAGATATTAAAGACCTGTACAGAAAATGTTAAGGCGTCATTATATGCTGTTCAGAATTTCTAATGTTTCTTAAGAACAATTTTCCCCATTTTGACCTCCTTCTGTCTTAACCTACTCCCCTGGATTTGACATTCACAATAGTTCTAGGTAACATTAATTTTACAAAGTAATATTAGGACTCACATTCCTTAAGAATCTAAGTGCTCTCTTCCACAGCAGTCCTAGACACAATACTGAGAACCTAATGAAAACTTTGATGAACTACTTAGTAACTTTATTTCATAACAATCCATTTGGTGTTTCCTGTTTCAAGCTGTGTGATCCCACCACTCCAATAAAAATGAGAAAAGATTCATAGGAACTATGTCAATGATAACAACACATAAGCATTTTGCATAGAACAGACATCCAAATTTCATTCATGCAGTGACATTTAAAAATATTGTGCTTAGAAAAAGTATATAAATTACCTGACCCTCAGGTTTATAACACCAGTCTTAAAGTCTGGTTTTGCTAAGTCTAATTCTCCTTAGGCTGGCATGAGAGATTCATAATGGAGTCAAATAAGAGGTGCAGTGAGAACATGGCCCATCAGTTAATTGGATACACTCTTGGAATTTTAACAATGCACATTAAATGAAAATTAAAGCACTCTTAGGCCAGAGTTACCACAGGCTTTATTACTTCTTTTTGATATTTTTATACCACTTGGCTTAAGAGAATTGCAGCAGCATAAAACTAAAGTGACCAACAATGCAGAAATTTGCTGTTTGCTCAGTTAGATTACTTAGCTGCCAATGGATAACCATCCAAACATATTTGTCTCACACTTTACCACAGACTTAACAAATCACAGCCCTTTTATTGTAGGATTCTAGGACAAAATTAATCAAAAAGAAGGGTACTTTATTCCAAACAATGTCCTAAATTCTTCTTTTGTTCTAATTACACTTCCAAAGTGGTGTCTTGACAGAGGGAAAACAAAGAGGAAACTAAGCCTTGAAAATGAAATACCATTTTTGTCTAAGCAGAAAAACAAGAATTAAATTTTTAGAAAAGCAGAATATGGCACCTAAATTTGCAAAAACTGATATGGTCACCCTCATTCACAATGAAAATCAGCAGGTTTCAACTCAAGACTTTTCTCAAAATGCAGCATGAACTATAAGGCAGAAAGGGAAATAACACTTTGTAGAAAGAAACCATCACTGGTCTTACCGTCCTAATGACAACACTCCCTTTCGTGAGCATGCAGAACACTTTATCAGTGAGATTGATTCCAACTTGCAAAGTTCACTTTCCATTTTCCTCTATCTGAAGGCCAGTCAGTGAATTTGAAAGCATACAGAGGTGCAGAGAACCCACTGCCACCTCATTTGGTCCACAGTGCCAGACACATAAACACCACAACAAAACACAATGAGACCAGTCACCAGGCAGCTTGACACTTTTCAGTAAGAAGCAAAATCACTTCCTGTTATGATCTGGGAGTTAGAATAGGCTCTCTGAAGAGATGTAAAAAGGTAGTTGTCATGAAACAAGTGTTCCTTTTGAAAGGTTCCCAAGAGAGGCCCCGAGTCTTCCCTGCTGGTGAAATGGAAACAGGTTATGCTGAATATAGCAAACCACCATGAAAATACCATATTATAAACCCGAGTGACTGATAGCTTTATTATGATTAGAAAAAAAAAATCTTGTTCTGTCATTGCACAGTGGGAACTGAGTCCTGAACTGTATCTCTTGTAAGTTTTAATATAACAAACATAACTTTTCCAGTAAAAAATCAAGTATTTAAATTAAGATGTAACACCAAGTGGGTGTTAAAAAAAAACATTCTATTATGCTGCTTTATGGGACAGAAACTGTTTTCTATCTGTGGCTGCAGTAGATAGAAGGAACTTAATGTTAAGTGAGGAGGCTAAGGTTGGGTGTCATGAAAAATCTTCTACTCAGCAGAAGTAACCTGCAGAGGCTGGGGATGTCCTTTGCTAAACAACAAACTTTAAACCAAAAGCAGGTCGAGATGGAGAGCGACTTTATACACAGGTAGATCGTGATAGGACACTCCTTACTGTGAGGATGCCGAGGCACTGGAACAGGTTTCCCAGTGAAGTTGTGCATGCAGCATCCCTGGAAGTGTTCAAAGCCTAGTTGAATGGGGTCCTGAGCAACCTGGTCTAGTGAATGGCTTCCCTGCCCATGGCAGAAGGGCAGGAACTAGATGATATTTAAGGTCCCTTCAACACAAACCATTCTATGATTTTGTGATCAAAGGGCCTTGGTTGCTTGATTGCATTTCATCTCTTACTAATTATCAGTCTACCTCAGATAGTGAACGTGTTCTACAGTTTGCTTTGGGAAGAGGAGTCACCATGCTCTCTGTGAACCAGGTTTGATGTACTAAGTCCCTAACAGTGGAGTCAAGGTTGTTTGGGAGGTAAAGTACCCTGTCACTTTTCTAATAACAAGGTGTTTTTAAGCACCAAAAATTTCAGTGATATTCAGTAATGGAAAGATTCCAACTGATGGGTATGTATGCATGCTTCTTTAATAACATTATGCCATTTAATCATTTAAAATAATGCAGAATTTTTTGTTTCTTCAAAAACCCAGGATATCACAGCCCATCCAGTGCAGGGGTATTAAAATTCATATTTAACACATCTCAAAACAAGATGGGTATTTCTTCATTCTGTGATTGTGATTCCATATTGTTTTAAGCACTGGTGTCTATTTGTAGTCCTTGTGCCTATTCATGGATAAAAGCACGACAGTTTATTTTTAGTGAACTTTTTTTTCCAAAGAGTTTTATTTTAAAGCCTGACTAATCTTTGCTGCATCACAGACTAGGCTGATCTCTTGACAAATCTTAGCTTACATTGGTGGTGAGCAAGACGACACCAAGTGCTTTTCCAATTAATCCTCTTTTATATCTACCTTTAGAAGAGGGTATGGAAGGCACAGAAAGAACCACATGACATGCAACGCTTCCCTGGGACTTCAGTGCAGCCTGGAAAAGGCGGGGGAGCCACATGCACTTAATTGTCTTCTGTTTCTTACCATGATCTTTTCAGCAGCTCTACAATGAATGATTTTATTAGCTGAGGGCTGAGGGAGAAACAAGTTTCATTTACAGAATGGTGCATTTTTAGATACATATTATTGTTACATTTTATTATATAATAAAAATAGTGCCAAAGTGACCAACAATCTTTGAAATCTTTCTCCTGTAGTTTGTGGTTGGCAATTCCAAAGCCTGAATCTGTGAGAGAGAAAGAGACAGACAGGCACACAGAGACCTCTTCTGTGTTCAGAGCCTTGTAGCTGCTAATTCTGAGTGCCCCCTTCCCTTGCACTGGGAAACACCATGGTATGATTACTGCAGGTGGCATAAAGGTAAGGGTCACTCAGCCATCATGCAATACAAATTAGGAGGGATTTCTCCAGTGTAAGGGAGGCCCCAGAGGCAGAAATACACAGCCATGTGCACAGCACACGTATGTATATATTTATGGGAACAAGAAAAACTATTTCACACACAACTCCCAATTGGGTAGAGGTAGAAAACCAAGTGTTTTCCTAATAGGTGCTGGAGGTCAGGTGGAAAACAGGAGAGCTCTGGCAGGCACCTCCCCATTTCACCACATCTCAAGGCACAGACCGTAGTCTGATTTTTTTCCAGTAAGAAAAAAACCTTGGCTTCAGCTTCCTGATGTGCTCTGCAGACAAGAAGAATGCAGCCTTTATTCTTCCAAGTAATCTCACAGGGACTGTGTATACAAGGAAGCATTGCAAAACTAGGCTTGAACTCTTCTGCCCCACGCTTAAGTAATTTCCTTTCCATTTCACAGAGGGAACTAAGAAGACACAAGTACAAGAAAACACTGGATAAGTCACAATTTTTTTGAGAAATGACACCTAGATGTACTATCCTGTTTCAGAAGTTTATTGAACTCCGAGCAGTGAAATGCCTTGAAAAGGCAAGTAAACATGTCTACAAATATTTGACTAAATCTTATAAATGAGACTATAGCTGTAGCATTTTGCCTTTCTGGAGGCATGAGTTTCAGCTCTTAAATCCTCTGGACATGCCCCTAACCATTCTACTGGGAAATCAGATGAGTGGGGTAGGGCTTAACACACACTACCCTTGAGAGAGCCTGGTGGCCATCCGCTGTCTGCAAAGGATGGCTAAACTGGCTGCAGGATGGAGAGAAATACACAAGTGTCAGGGCTTGGTGGAGAATAGCAGAAAGCAGCATCGCTCGTTACAATCCAGACCTCTGGGGTTCATCGTAATTTTCTATTTTTGACTCAGTCATGATGCAATGACTATGTCCAAACCAGTATGTGTCTATTACAGTCAGCCCCCATGGGCTGAATGCTAAAAACAGCAAAAAACACATATTGACCCCAAGTCCTGTGGATTTTCATGAAGGTTTACTTTTATTTTTATTTTTAATTTTTCTTCTAATTTATCTTTTTCTTTCCCTTTTTTTCTCTTTGCCTGTTGCAACCTGATTTGTAATGTTTCCTATTTTAGTCACAAGCAAGAGGGAGTTGTCTTGAATATTCCTAAAGCATGATTTTATCTGGGTTTACTGAATAGCTAAAGTATCTGCTAAGGACAATTCCACTCCTAATGTTATAGCCCCACACATTCCCAACAGGCCAGCTCTTTTCCTCCCCACTGTCCAGTTTTCAGTGGATTACATTTCAGGACCACTCCTTGGCCTTAGTAAATAGATCATTCCTTACCACACACTGTACCCTACATGGGAAGGAATATTTTTTTTCTACTAAAAGATAGCTTTTGGACAGTGGTACAGATGGTGAAGATAAGTAAGTGCTCTCCTTCCTATTGTGTATGCTGAGTATGTCCAGAAAGAGTATGATGGAAGGTCTCAAAACCTCAGGGGATAACAGGATTCCACTGTAGAAAAAAGCAGGATATTTTAAAATTTCCAATAGGGCATTTTGACCTTTCTTCTTTCAAATAAAACTCCAAATCAGATATCTAGTGGGTCATCTAGGCACTTCCTGGGCAATTCAATGCCATGTGATATGTTACAATCATTTGTCCAGTCTGCTCATTAAAATTTTAAGGAATTTATCTCCCACAGCTTCCCCTGAGAGTCTCCAGAACCGTCTAATGAATCTTTCACTACATAAATACATGCATACATTTGGATTTTTAAAGTAAATTCAAGCTCATTTATCCCTTGTTTTTCCCCCCATCTGAATATTCCTAATTATATCACACAAGGACCAAACTAATTTCCTTCCTTTCTTGATGATACAAATACACGTCTCAACCTGCAGCACTACATCTCAGCTCAGAGCCCAGCAGAATGTCCTCAGACAAGCACAGGGAACTTACTTTAAACATTAAAATCACTACTTCTCCTTCCCATGGCAGTAACAGTAAAGGTGCTTCTCCCTCTAATTTTGTCAGCCTAGTATAGACAACTCCCTTCTAACAAAAACCTGACAAGGGCAGAAATCCGTGCTTTGAAATACAAGTTTTTTCCAAGAAGCCGGCTGTGCTGCCACTCATTTGAGGTCAGCTGGTTGGCCTGATCTGCTCCCAGCTTTGCTGAACAGCTGAGCTCTTCCATTCCCTCTGAAATGGAATCACACATTTACCTCTATGAAGCTGCTGTGAAGCATGATCTGGCTTGAACAGTTGGCAAGAAAGCTGCCTGCTCTTCTGCTTTTCCTAGAAATTATCAATGCCACCTGCCAGGTGTCTCAGCAAAGTGAAGCATTCTACACCACTGATTTCTTGGTTTTATCTTTTTTCCAAAGGACTCTTTAAGGGCTTGGGATGGACAGCCAAGCAGATACAGCTTCTGTCTGTTTGGCTGATGAGGTTATAGTATCTGTCCTAGACCATCAGCTTTGGATTTCAAATCCAGCATGTAAACCCTGTCTTTTGTCTCATTGCTGCATATCAAAGCCTAGCTGGAGTGTCAAGAGAGGACAAGAAAAGCTGTGGAAAAATTTGCACTAATAAAGAACACAACAATAATTATCAGCCTACGGTGATGTATAATGTCTGTGTATACCAGACACTACAAGGGGAAAAGATAGGGTTGGAAGGAGAAGACTTTGATTAAGCTGCATAGCTGTACAGCAAGACCTGAACCAACCCAAAGACACAAGTCCCTGTTCACAAGGCACAGCACCCTACCTCAGCTCCCATTTGGGAAAGAAAAGTCTCTCTCCAGCCAGAAGCAGAGACAGACCAACACACAACTCCTTCAGATCTAACATGAAAATTGACCTGTATGGCACAGACTGTTTGGGAAGCCTATCAGTCCTAGGTGGAAAAAATGTGTTATGTGATTGACATTTACTCAATTATCTACTTGTTTCAACAAACAAATTTAGGATTACATTTTCAGTATTTTTAAAACTACATCCAGTGAATTTCCTCCTTGGCATATCTGTTAAACATCTGTATTTTCCTAGAGCATATTCACAAAGGTTACCACCTATGTGTTCCTTAAATCACATTTTAAAGACTTTCTGCCATTTTTGTAATAAATATTCAACACTACCATAAATTTAGTTCTTATCTGTGAGTCACCAATCAAATCCCTGAGTGAGTAAATACTAAAAATAGAGATAAATCTAAATAACTAAAAAAACCTGATGGTACACACATGAGAAAAATTGATAAGCTAGATCGCATCTACAAGTAGTCTTAAAGCAGTAAAGTTCTACAACAGAAGTTAAGAGCCTTTTGAAAAAGTAACCATTGTGTCAGCAAGTTTTGTAAGCTTAAAGTAGTTGAGACCCTTTGGAGAGCAGCTGCTGTCTCTGCCAATACCAGAAGCATACCTTGATCTTACAGATGGAAAATATTCTGCCCTCAAATCAAGCCACTGGCATGTTTCATTTCCAAGTGAATTGTCTTCTTATCTTCATGATGATTTTCATGCTAAACCCTAAAAGGAATTTCCAGGAAATTTTATAAAAGAAAATGTTTGAAGTATGTTAGGGGAAAGGCAGATCTGAGCAAGTAAAATCCATTATGAAAATTCTTAATAAACAGTTCAGAATTTCAGAGCTCATCAATTTGGCTTCAATTTTCATAGAAAATTAGACCACCACAGTCTTTCCCTATGTATGTATTGGTCAAAAAGCCACCTAGATACTAATTTAAAATAGTCACTTTTTCAATGCCAGGAGGCACCTTCTATACTAAATTTTAAACATGTGAGTTTTGCATTGGAATTCTGAAGCTCAGAGGAAGAAATTCTCTTTTAAAAATAACCCATTCTGTCTGTTAATGATTAGATAAACTGCTAAAGCTTGAGAGTAGAAGACAAAGCTCCAGGAAAAATACATGAAGAAAAATATCTTATAGCTTATAATAATGCACTCTGAAATTCCAGTACTACAAAAATCTTGCACTATTATCTCATTAAAACACATGACACCACAGTACACAGTGATCAGGAATAGGATTTTGCATTTTTTACTGCTGAAAACCATTAATAATTTACTCCTGACTGTCAGTATTAGGTTGCCATAGTGATGTCTGGGATCTCTATTCATAAAAGCATATTTGGGCGGCTTTGAACGCGAGCAGTGTATGTCTTGACAAAAGGTAGATAGATGTGTATACACTGAGGTTATCCCATAAAACACACAGCCTGCAACTGCCTGAATGATGGATTGTCTGTATAAATTTCAGGCAAGCAGAAGGTCACATCTCTGCTGACATAAACTGACAGAACTGCACTGAAGTCAGTAGAGTGATGACCAGTGAGCACAAGCAGAAAATACATCTCACTGTCTGCAAAGTCGCCTGGCTAAGAGAAAGTAACAATAAATACTGTCTGTTTCCGTTTTCTGACTCACTACACTTCCTGCAAAAGAGTTGCGGGGTTTCATGTTCACATTATGGTAGGATCTATTTCTCCTAGTGGAGCATCAGTTGCATATGAGCATACATGCACTCACACAACCACCCACAATGTGGAGTGAGAACAGCTTCAGCCTGTGTCCTTAGGCCAGAAAAGTCCGTGTCACATTTTGCACAGCTCCTTCAGTTCCCTGGAGTATGAAAGCAAGTTAGGAAGAATGGTGACAGACACACAGTTTGCTTTGTGGTGCTGGCCATGATTTCAGAAGGGGGAGTCTTGTAGCTTAGGCCATTTTTACCAGCTTGAAATAATCATTAACAACACGTAATTCACTACTGCACAAGTCACACACATGTAGTCAGCCGTGCTTTTCTAATAGGACCACTCCTCTGTGATGGATAGAGAAACAGCACAGTGTAATATCATAGGGTCTTTTATTTTGGAAGAGGCAGAGTTAATTTTGCATAATGGAGGGTGTTGGTGTTGCAGCTGAGTGGAACTGAATGCCTAAGGGAGGGGAGTTGGGATCATCCTTGGACCCAGTCCAGCCTGGATCAGCCATGACCAAAACACGCAACCAGTAATGGCAGTTTTGTGCTATATGCAAAAGGACTGATTTCGGTTCCTAGGTAGCAGTCCCACAAACCACAAAAAAATTCCTTGTGGTAGACATAGCAGGGAGAAGCCAAAGGATAAACTGTCTGTTGGGACTGGATTCACTTTCTGCAAAAGCCAGGATGAGATTTTTCAAACATACACAAATCAGATGTTTGCACATTTGGAGGCCTCTCTGAAAGACTGTACTGAAGCAGCATTGAGACCCTCCTACCCGTGGACAGGTACCAACTCAAATCTGTACTTCTCAGTTGCTCATTTAGCATCATTAGGAAGCACTGAATTCCCTCTGACCTAGAGGTCACAGAAAGCATGCTAATACAAAGTAAAGCCATCAGGTAACTATGATTCAGATTAAAATCTAAGGCTAGGAGAGAAACAAAACTCAGAGAAACTGCATATGACTAAGATCTAAAAGGCAAATGAAGATCAAAGAGAAGCTCAGCATGCACGTATTTGGGATGAGCTGTAAATAAGGTAGTAGGAAGAAGAGAGTAACAGGTAAGAGAAAGTTAATTCATAATCTCTTATGTTTCACTTCAATATGACTATGCACATTAAAAGTATTGCATTAAATGCACTAAGAATGGTAACTAATTGTCTAGACAGGATTTTAATTTGGCAGGTTGGCCTTGGATTCAGGTTCTTGTCTGAAGACCTGACAGAGAACAGATCTCAGCTCTGTAACAACCAGGTCCCTCCTGTTCCACCAGATCAGGTGCTCTGGGGTCAGCCTGCGGAAGGGCTACTACACCACAATCCTGACTCCCAGGGCTCAAGCAGCATAAGAGAGGCAGAAACAGACTCCCTCTGTTCAGGCTGACCAGAAGGGTTACCATGATACCAGACACAGGCTAATTTGACAGACAAGGTACAGTAGTTCAGGGGCAGCACTGGACTAATGCAGCAGCACAACTCTCCTTGACTGGCACTGCCCTACATCCCTCCAGCCCAGAGCACAGGCAGAGCAATCTTTGCACAGCAAGGGTTTTACAGATCTGCATCTTGAGGTTAACTGTATGAAGAGGCAATAGCAAAGTTTCAGGTCTTTAAATCCATCTCTGACCAAGCCTAGCTCTTTCTGTATTTCAAGCATCCACCTGCACATTCCAGTCTGTGTTTTACCAGCATGTAGCCCTAAATGCTGATAAAGCAGCAATAAGCAAATAGGGAGAAGCAGATATTGGTCTTTCTCTGCTTCTTAAAAACATGTGCTTAGCTGGGTTTGATGGTAGGAACCACACCCTTTCCATTCTGCTTTGGGGAGCAAATGAAAAAAAATCACAGATAGAAATTTCAAAATATGTAATTTTTTGTATTATAAAGCAGATCTGAGTATTATGAATCTATTATTTTTTATGTATGAGGAATTTTTGCGCTTCATCTGTTGGTATAATGGAATTCCAGGTTTGTATTCTTCTAAGGCAGGAAAAAATGTCACTTCACAACTGCAACTTGGAAGTCATATTGTCAGTGTATTTGTAAATGGAGTTTCATTAGCCTATTTATGGTATTTAATTTTAAAAAAGTCCACTTACCAGATGTGAGCACTTTCCTCGTAGACTTATTTACTTGGCTTGTTATGGTTTTCTAAAGTCATCTTTTTTAGTGTCAATGACACACTCTTATACAGCCTTGCTGTGTCCTTGTGGTTCTATATTACTGTAAGGCAGCATTTACTGTTAACAAAATGCTCTGTAAAAGGAGAACTATGAGAGTTAGCTTTTTAACCCCATTTCTGCATATCACGTAAATGTTACAAAGCTCTACCCATTTGGGTTTTTTCCTCCACAAGTGTCACAAAGCAATTGTCCACTAATTGTTTTCACAAGTTTTCTGCTCCTTTTACACCCACAGCACAAGGGAACTGCCCCACAGAGGGAACTAGGCAAAGTCTGCAAACATGCAAAGGCCTGTGGCTCTGGCATGATATTTTTAAGAAAACTGTGAGTCAAAATTTTGCACATAACATCCAGTGGTTTTATTATCTGCCGGGCTCAAACTTGCAGAGCGTCTCATGTTCTGCTAGCTGGCAGTGAGAAATGAGCAGAGTAAGAATCAATTCTTTAACCCCATCTCCTGGCCTCATCTGGGCAGTCTTGTTCAGAACACAGCCAAAGAAAATAAAGCTGCTGAAACTCACAGTGAATTGAAAGATGTGATTTTTTGGGGGGGGAAGAAAAGCCTTTACAATTCTGAGGGCTTGCCTGTACTAAGCAATCCACTGAGCTGCAGGCAAAGGTACCATCGTGGCTCTCCTACATTTTCAAGGTATAGTCAGTTACTTTCCCTTTCCTTTGGTACTCATATCTGTGTGAGGAATTAGTGCAGGGTGGCCAGTGCACAGCCCAGCAGCCAAATCGCTTGCTGCACAGAAGGCAAGCCCATACATTTCCAGACAGAGCGCCAGCATGTTTGTGAGCAGTTGTGAAGGACTTCTAAAGAAAGGCTGTCACGTAACAGGTAATTCAGAAAAGCATTCAAATTTACATGTGACACGTATCACATATTCTGTGAAAGTCTGGGCTTGAGCAAAAAGACCAGCATGTTCCACTGACACTGCTTTCTTTGTGCCAGCCACACTGGCAATAGTCTCACTGAAGGAAGAGCAAGCCTAAAATGAAATTTTTCACTATTAAAACAGATGAGAAGTGATTTTCAGAGCCTGGGCAAATGGAGTAATCTGTACTAGCAAACTCAAACAAACGATGCAAAGCTGGCCAAGAGAGATGCAATTAAATTAATTTGTAATTAACTTTTATTTGTTCTTGCAATGAGTAAAGATTTAAAATGTAACAAACAGGCAGAATACGTAGCTTTCACTTATTAAAAGAAGTTTTTGTTTAGCACTGTGAAAATCCTAGAATGCACTTTTTTCCTTACTTCCTTTTCAATTAAAACCTGACATTTGTATCATGAATTAGTTCTAGCAATTATCAAGTCTGATTCTAGTTCAGGTGACAAACTATTGCCAATAGTCTGAAGAAAAAATATTACATAGAGGCTTATAGTGTAAACAGAAGAGACCAGGTAGGCAGAACTGTTAAAACCTGTTATAGTTTTTGTCATGGGTCACTACTTGATCTATTCAAACAATTGAGAGCAAAAAATTTTCAGGTGTAAGACAAGCTAGAACGTCTGGGCAAACTTTTGGGACCCTGCATGTGAACACTGAGAGCATGGATATTTGCACTCTCAGTCCCTGACAATACACACTGACGCAAGAGAGTGTTTACTGAGTCTGCCAAGAACCATCAAGGAGTGCAGTGCATGTCAGGTCTTCGATACAAGCTCTATCCACACAGGCACTAAAGCTGCAGGAAACTTCCACTTTGTATGTGGAGTGAATGAATACTAAAAAAAAAAAAAAGAAACTAAAGATAACAGGTGTTATGGACAGATAATAACAAGATGGTGAAATTTAATTTATCATTTTTCATTTTTGCACAGGAAGACTCATAATGAATAATCCCACTGCCCTGGAAGGATGTATTTTCAACAAAACTTACAAAATATGAGATCTTTATGTAGAATATACACTTGTGCATCAATATGAAACCTACTGAAACTTATTTGAGTGGTGTCACTGACATGGAATCCATAGACAAAGTCAAAGACTACCAACTGTTGCTACCAATGTTGAACAGTAAGATAAAGGTGGTGTTTCTCCCTGCTGGGGGAGTCACTGATTGTTATACCTGGCTGAGTTGTGAGTGGGCTTTTTTAGATGAAATCAGATTCAGTATAGTCCACAAAACAGATACGTTAACTCAACAGATTTTCTTTCACAGTCGGTATTTACTGTAATTTTTCCAGTCGTATATCATAGGCCTTGAAAAAAACCAAACATGAATCACTACATCAAGTTAACGCTCATGGTTTGAAAACACTAACAGTGGAACAACTTGTCAGGGATGACTGTTAGCTACGCTAAAGGATTTTAGAAGAGGACTAGACTTAAGGCTAAAATTTGGAGTCTTTTCTGTTTCACATACATAATCTGAGTATTTCAAAAGGAACTGAGAGTGTAATTCTTGGACAGAAGGATACTCATCTGAGAAGATACTGAAAGATACAGATACAGCTTAGCAAACTCCTATACCACTCTCTCCAGAGGCTCTGGAAAAAAGAAATGTTGAGGAGGAAATATACAATAGAGGTGTCTAGCACACTCACTAACCAGGCTAAATTATCTAAAAGGTTTGAACATTAAAGCATGTCCTAGAATTTATACTGGGAGGGGACTGTGAAGATCACTTCCACAGAGCCCAAATACTTCTTTTACACTGAACTTGGGACATGGTGAACAGAATTTCTCAACAAAACTTTAAGAAATTAAGAAATGTTTTGAGGTCAGTGATACCTGGACACACACACACCAAATGACAGATATGCCTTGTCACTTTAATGCAAACTCTGCACTATATCAAATGGGTCTATGCCATGTTTGTCAGTTACATCCTACAGACCCCTGACAATTTAGTGGCACATTACCCCTTGGGACATAATAGTGGCTGCATATTTCACTGTATTTCATCTTCCACGTCTCAATAGATGTGTATCTTCTTTAAACAAGGAAGACCATTCACAATAATTGCTTATGGCAAATTTCATGAAAACACACTATTCTGTTCTTTTACATGTAGTAAATATTTTTCTAGGGTGTAATCTTACTCAATCAACTGAAATAGTAATGTTTCTGTTTCCTGCTACTCTGTCCTGCTAAGCAAAGTCTGAAGTTATGTTATGAGCACAAGCTGTGAGGAAGAAACTACCTGTTGAAACAGGACACATTATTCCAGGAAACTGTTAAAGACTCAACCAGATTCAGATAGGTTTTGAATTTCCTGTTTCCAAGTACTTTTTTATAATAATCAGCAAAACAAATAGTGATAGAAGATTTGAGAAATGCAATAAGCTGGTCATCTGCCAGTAAAGATCTTTCCATTCCAGATTTTGATGTACGTTTGGCATTACCGTATTTCCGATCACTGGAAAATGTCCTCTCCAGCCTTCAGGTATGTCCTTTTGATGTTTAAAAGCCTAGGTTTACAAATTAGTCACTGCTAATAAACACATCAGTTCACAACAGTGCTTAGAAACAGCAGTTCTGAAAAAGGCAGTCTGCCTCTAAAAATAAATTGCATTTGTCAGGCTTTCCCACACAATTCAACAAATCTGAAGACAACATGGTATTTTCATAAGAGGAGGAAAGTCACTGCAGGTCCACACAAAGGAGCAAGATGAGCCACTCACCTGGCCACTCTCTGCTTTAGTCAAGCAGCAAAAGTGTAACCAACATCACCTGGGATGAAAAATATGGGAACAGAGAGTTTTGCATTATCTGACTGGTGACAGAACAATTTTCCTATCCATAGCTGCAGATTCCTGTGTGACAGGGAGCAAACCACAACTTAACTCTCCATCTATAAAGATAAGAGTACACTACTTCTCCTAGACTGTCTTTGATTTCTTTATTGACACAAGAAGATAAATTGGGAGACATTAGTCTTCCTGTATATATCATTTTAGTCCCAAAGAAGCACATGTTAGGCATACTAGTATCACAGCATGACTAATAAATAGACTGGAAAAATGACACCTTGATGCAGCCACTCTTGATATACCATGGATGAGAAGAGAGGCTGACAAAACTATTGTCTTTCTTGATGGCAGAGGAAGTATAAATAGAGGGTAATGGGCTGGAAGATAAAATCCTCCTTCTCTTTACTTTCTCTCCTCCTTGGTAATATAAAGAAACAGTATATGGCAGCCCCTGTGATGTCCTTATGGTGTCCAAAATTACGGAAATACTTCACTTGGAGGATGATGTACGGTCACTGCATAACCCAGGGTAATTACCAGGCATTAACACACAGGTACAAGATGGTAATTAATATGTGATACCCTCTTCAGTTTTCAGCCTTAAGGCCAAGTCTGACCTCCAGGCACCAACTGCTGTTTCTTCAGTTTGATGTCCCCATCCAACCCATGCCCTATTCTGGCAGGTTCCTTTCGTCAACACTGAGCAGATTCCAAGCGACAACGTTCAGTGCTCCCTCTGCAGAAACAAAGCCAGTGTCTTTACTGCGAGAGCTGTAGCCCTCTCTTCCCATCGTCTCCAGAAATCAGCAGACAATGGCTGTCAGGAGCAGCCTAGTAATCTCAGATGCCTGACTGCTTAAATCCTCCTGTACTTGCACAAGGAGGATGGATATGATGGCTGTTACACTCATTCAGGTATCACAATGATTTTGTAACTTCAGTGAAGAGCCTGAATAGAAAATATTATGAACTGTTACCACCCAGTGGAATTAAACTGTCACTTAACATTTTTCAAGTTCATTGTATCAACTGCACTGTTATTCCATCAATTTGTGAAGGAATCTAAGCACTAAGAAAGTTTCATATGTAGGTTGAATAGCATGACATACAGCAGAAAATCACTTATCAAAGCAAACCTACATTGAGTGATCCAGACACATGGGAAAATTTCACAAATGAAATACTATTAATCTTCATGTTTTTATTGTTGTGGGCTACATATACTAGCTCCACAGGATACTTTGGGAGCAAGTTTAAAATGGACAGGAATAAAGACACAGGCATTCAAGCCTTTTACTACTCCCTCAAGACAGAAAGATGCATTCTTCTCTCCTGATTTGGATAATACATACAGACTAACTAACCATTTTGATATTTTGAATTATCTGTAGGTAAATTAATAAATAACACCTACAAACTGAGTTCGTTTCAGACTCCACCTTACTCCTGCCCTCACCAAGCCCCTACATCAAAGCACCATAACAACTGATGATGACTTTTTTACCTAGAAAAATGCAGCACACGAAGAGGTTCTGGCAATAAACAATGACACACCTTCACTGCAGCAGCTTGCTGAAGCTCTGTAAGAGAGTGTAAGCAAAGCAGGTAACTACCTGTCTTTCTACAGTAAATGTATGTAAGAGTTAATGCATAGCTGGGCTCTGATCCCCAGCCCGGGCTTTTGGACATCACAGTGACAAAAAGCAACATCTCAAGTGGATTGATCTTTTAAGAGGCAGAGGCCTACAAAACTGAAGGACCTAAACCAAGCACTGTAACTCATTTGCAGACAGGCAAAATAAGATAGCTGTTTAGGAGCACTTGGTAACACAATACCACTGTTTAAGCCAGTAAGCTGTCAAGAATCCAGGTGGCCAAAACAGGATTCTTTCAGTATGAATCTAGCTACACATATTCTTGCTTTAATTTTCACAAAATCCTTACCTACTACTGATAGTAACACCTCATTGTTAAATATTGAGGAGAAAAATAAGTGTCTTGGCAAACAAAAATCATGACAAATACTAACCAACATTTGGGGATTTTACCCTTTGCACTGTGATTTTGTGTCTACTGGCAGGCTACCTAAAAAAATGGGGCTTACACAATCACACTGTCCTTGTGGGTTTTATCTGTTTCCTGCTGCCCAGTCAGTCTTTCCACCTATTCACTGATTTCAAGCCTGACACAATCAGATGTCACCATTCAAAAGACACTGAAGCTTCAGTTACTGAGCGTGAAGACCCCTTAGACCTCCCTGAGAGAGGCTGCAGTGGGAGTTCAAGCTGTATTTGGTTTGCAAGGGTGCCACCGTGTGACACAAAACTGCTTCCAGAAAAAGGGAAATAGGAATGTCCTCCTCAAGGCACTCCAGCAACTCACTTGAAGAGACAGGGACTGCTATGAGGCCCTTCTGCCCTTAACTTTGAGCCCATTGCCATATCTTTCAGAAGGTCCTCCCCAGGTTCCTCTTGGAAAGGGTTGTTGGGAACCTCCTGTAGCAGACCACCAGGGAACATACACCTGCAAATGGGACAGGAAAGAAAGCAAGAAGAACAGCAACAGCTAATCCTGGAAGCAGGTAGCCTTCTACTAAGTGTTTGGTGCTACAGTGAGACAGGTTTTGTATGCTTTTGCCCTATATAGCTGTGAAGGTTCCTCTGGCACTTTTATGTCAATAGAAACAGCACTTCCTGGCACTTTCCACTATGGAACATTGTAATCTGCCTCTTTGGTCCTCCTAAAACGTCGGGTGAAGGATTCTGATCTGTTTTTCACTTCCTGACCTAAATTGCTGTGATATAAATAGCAGCCAGGTGTTAATTCCCATATGCCTGTGTGTATGTGGATGACGTGTTTATATAGATGTGCACTCTTAGGGACAAGTCTTTTCTCAGTTACTATAGCAAATGTAGGTCTTACACAGATAAGGACCAGATGCTTAATTAATGAGATATCTTTCTGCCTCAAAGGAAGTGTACTAAACCATACACACTTGGGATTCTACTTCTGCCACTGTATGAGGCAAAGAATCCCCTGCATGCTTGGCATGAATTTGCAACAGAAGCCTCCACATTCAGTGTAATGGAAGTCTATGGTTTAACTCCAGCCATGCTTTGCCCCAATCTGTCTGTGCTCATTGTCATGAGTAGGCCAAGAACTCTTCACTAGCAACTTACACAGACAAGTGACTCAACAGGCCATGGCAGCACCTCAGCTTGTGGCCACAGAAGGAGCCATGCTGCTGACACAAACATGAGTAGCCAAAAGATGACAAGAGCCTGCCAGGAACCTGCCCAGCAGGGAGCACTTACCTGAGGCATAGCAGTAACCAACTGAGGCTAAACTTACATTAGGAATTCAGTCTCAAGTGAGCTTCTGGAGTGAACTTCCTGAGGCTGCCCACCTGCTGTGCTCTGCTTCACACTGCAGAGCTGTACTGGGGCAGATACCCTGCATTACTTTTGGATTAAGCTACACCAGGAAAAGTACTCTATGTGCACACCTAAGGCTCTTCACATAGTAGCCAGCAGAGTGTGGACTTATCAGGACCAACTATTTCTGTTGGGCTGTATACACATGTATACATAGCCTGAAGCCAGCATCATGAAAAGCAGTAACATGGATGAGTACACTACAGGATGGTGCACCAGCAGTACATGGCATCACAGCCATAGCCAAGAACTAGGGTATGAAAGTCCTGCATGAAGATGGCTGTATACCACGTATTTGTGGTGCACAGAATCTCAAAACAGGTAAAGTTCGAAAAGAACTCTGAAGAGCCTCTAGTCCACTCTCATATCCCCAGTTACATGCACACATGTATGTGTTGGCATTTTTTAATGAAGGAAGCCACGGTCCTAGACAGTTGAAGGTTTGTAAAGCCCACAAACACTGGCCCTAATTTTCATACTCGGAAATAACATTGACATTTTTTTCCTTTACTGAGAAACAGGCTTTCAGACTCTGTGTGGGTTGAATTTGGGATATAAAGGGTATCTGTGTCTTCCTCTATGATAGTCTAGCACATCCATACTAGTGCTTTCCTGCAATCAAGATAATTAGCTGGACAGAGACACTCATTAGCTTGGCTACAATGCTGGGCTAATACAGTTACACCACCTTCAGGATTTGAACTGGTCCCTGATCATGTTGCTCTTCCAGATTGGAAATGTACCAGAAGTGTCCGTCAATCCCTCTAAGAGGGTGTTGCATCAGACACACTTGTCCAAATGAATAGGAATGAACAGGTTTGCTCACGGCATCTGCCAGACAGTCTTTGTGAATGACGTGCAGTGTGTCCGAAGTTTACAAGTGCATGTGACTCGTTTACCAGTGATCTCTGACATTGTGCTTTCAAGAGAGCAAATCTCCAAGATCCAAACTTAATTGTCTTCTGGGCAAATGACAGTACAGAAAGTACAATGAACAGTTGGAAAGGCAAACACCAGGGGTTCCTGACTCAAGGGAGGTAAGTCCACCATCTGGAAAGCACATGGTATGGCTTGAGGAGATCACAAGTAAACCAGAAGTGCAGTCACTCTCAGATGTGAAGCACAAATTTGGCAGTAGGGCTAAGTGAGACTAACATGATTCACACAGAAATGTTAACTAGCAGGTGATGTAACTCCCCTTAGACCTATTTACTTGCCTTCCCTGGGATCAATGTAAAGGACTAAATTAATATATTTACACTTTTTACAAGTATCAGTTTGAATGCAGGTTTTACTTTTCATCTTCCTAAGTGTTCTATTACTGAACTGACCATCTTCTCACTCACACAGATTTTGCATTTGGATACACCACTGATTATTCTCGAGATGCCAAAGAGATGACTGATAAAATTTGAACTTGCTCCAAAATACCTGCATCAGAGGTTCTATTATCTTCTTATTAGGGAAGCAGTCTCTAATGAGCTATTACAGAATAAGAAAAAGCTTAATTCATAGATGGACCTCCAAGGCCTTAACTGTGGTAGTGGCAGTTGCATGCTGCTCACCAGAGTCAGGCAGGCAGCCCCTATGTCTAGATATGGTCACCAATATTAAAAGCAAAGACTGCAAAACTGCAGCTGGGAAAATCAACACCACAAAATATACTAACAGGCTGTAAGACTGACAGAAAAAAAGGCTCAAAACTTCTCGGAAATTTTGTAAGCAACACCATGAACCAGCTAAAGACAGAATCAGAAATGCTTTTGTATGCAGCCAGAGAAGAAGAAACATTTTACTCCAAACTAAACAGAACTCTACTGAAGCACAGACTTGGCATAACCTCATCTCAACTTGCTGTTTTCACACAAACCCTGGATGAATCACCAGTGCCAAGTCACCAGGAAAGAGAATTATTATTAAAAGAAGGCAAAACAGAAGTCATGAAGGACTAAAAATAAAAGATGGATGACAGAGATGACACCTTGAGTACTGTACTGACTTTTGGGCCCCTCACTGCAAAAAGGATAGTGAGGCAATGGAGTGTGTCCAAAGAAAGGCAATGGAGCTAGTGAAGAGGCTGGAATGTAAGTCTTGTGAGGAGCAGCAGAGGGAAATGGGACTGTTTAACCCTGAGAAAAGAAGGCTCATGGGGGACTTTATTGCCCTCTACAACTCCCTGAAAGGAGGCTCTTGATGGGTGTGGGTCAGTCACTTCTCCTAAGCAGCAAGCAATGGTACAAGAGGAAATGGCCTCAAGTTGCACCAAGGGAAGTTTAGATTGGATATTGGGAAAAATTTCTTCATGGAAAGGGTTGTCAAGCATTGGAATGGGCTGCCCAGGGAAGTGGCTGTGTCACCATCTCTGGACTACTTAAGAGATGTGTAGATGTGGCATTTACAGACGTTGTCTAGTGGTGGACTTGGCAGTGGTAGGTTTACGTCTTGAAGGTGATCATGACATTCAAAAAGTCCAAGTGCAAAGTGCTGCACCTGGGTCAGGGCAATCCCAGGCATGAGTACAGACTGGGAGAAGAACATTCCTGAGAGCAGCTGTACTAGGAAGAACTTGGGAATTCTGGTAGATGAAAAGCTGGACATGGGGCAACACTGTGCACTCGCAGCCCAGAAAGTCATCCTGAGCTGCACCAAAAGACATGTGGCCAGCAGGTCAAGAGAGGTGATTCTCCCCATCCACTTTGCTCTCCTGAGAATCCCCATCTGTCCAGCTATGGAGACCTAAGCACAGGAAAAGCATGGACACGTTAGAGTAGGTCCAGAGGAGGGCCACAAAATTTATGAGAGAGCTGGAACACCTTTCCTGTGAGGAAAGGCTGAGAGAGTTGGGGTTGTTCAGAGCATAGAAAATAAGTTTCCAGGGAGAGCTTATTGCAGCCTTTCAGTACTTGAAGTGGGCTTCTAAGAAAGATGGGGACAGACTTTTTATCAGGGCCTGTTGTGATAGCACAAGAGATTGTCCTGGAGATGGATTTAAACTGAAAGAGGATAGATTTAGATTAGATATGAGAAAGAGTTTTTTTACAATGAGGGTGGTAAAATACAGGAACAAGTTGTCGAGGGATGGGTGGATGCCACTTTCCTGGAAACATTCCAGGTCAAGTTGGACTCAGTTCTGAGGAACCTGGTCTAGTTGAAGATGTCCCTGCTCATGGCAGGGGGTTTGGACTGGATCAACTCTAAAGATTCCTTCCAAACTAAAATCATATTTGATTTTATAATTCTCTATAAATTTGCATGCCTACAGGAACAGCACAGAGTTTAATTCATGTTAATAAATAGTAAAAAAACCAGCGAGCTGAGAGTAGCCTGGAAAAATTACTGGTTTTTAACTTGGTGTTTATATTTTCAAAGTCAGGAAATCGATCAGTTGCAGTCACACTAGAAAAATATGTTTTGAGTTTGTCAGCAAAATAAAAAAATCTAAAAAAAAAGCAAAACACAAAAAAAGACAAATATTGTTTTAGTCTACTCAAAACATTTCCTTAACACACAGAAAAATCTCTTCCTCGGTATTGGAGGCCCCACCATTTTAGCTTTCTAAACTGAAGCTGAAACTAAGCATTTGTTTTTGGAAAGTAAAAATTAAAACGTCTTTAATTTAAAAAATCTTATTCTACCTTCTTTTATTTAAAATGCTTCAATGAATTTGATTTCTCACATCACATCAGTGAACCTGAAATACTGCATTTGTTTTAATTCTGCACTGTTCTCCTAAAGATGCCTGTAATCAGGAGGAGTATTCCTTAATTCTTTTATGCCTTGGTTCTCTTCTGTTCTCTTTGTAAGAATTCCCAATTTGGAATTGCTTATGCAGGACCAAATATGTTGAAGATTAAAGTTAGAAATTATGATGATCTTCAAACCTAGTCTGTGTTCTTTTGCAAGCACCAAAACATTTACTGTGGTTAATTATCTTAAAAATTTAAGAACACTGAGAGGTTTTAAATTAATATATAAAAGCACACTTACTTTTACTGCTTGTTGCCTCTGGAAACAACATTTGAAACTAATGAGCTGGAGGCTAAAATTGTGTGAATTACTGTACTGAGTTGGCGAGAGAGAAGTTTCATTAGCAGATGGACAATAACAGAGATGATGGATTTGACAGAACCAGCCAATGTTTTCAAGAACTAATACAATTAATTGTTCTAAATAGCAGGTATTGCAACATATTCTGCTGGGGAGGGATGTAAATCACACAGAAGATGAAAGAGTATTATATGAGAAGGTACTGCAGATGAAGGCCCGTTTCTGCTTTCACTCCACACCCCTCCCAAGCACACAGATTGCTTCTGTATGAAGCAAACTCTGCAGAGACAGCCTAAACCACAGGCCAGTGATGGTGTGGGCTCCACACCCTCCTGCATGCAGGGTGCCAGCATTCCCACTGTCATCTACACCAAGAATGAACCCACAGGGCAATCACAATGACATGCAGGTGAGAGAACAGAGCTTTAATAACAGCCTTCCTTAACTGAAGAACTGTGAACCTTTAAACACTGCTCCCAAATTTGCAGTTATTAGGGATCTTGGCTGAACAGCCTGTAGATCAAGGGAAAATGAAGATCAACAGGAAAATGAAGAAGAGAAAATCAAATGCAATAATTTGCTAGTATAGAAATACAGTACTGCTTTGTATGCTGAGTTCTCGGGGCACTTGAACATAGGTATGTGCATTCATGCTTTTGGAGAAGAGTGTACATATGTGTTTATCTCTCAGAAACCTATAGTATGACAAGGTTTCTGAAAACTTTAGTAATTTTTTAAGGAAGCACAATCCCTCTTTGGGCTTTGTATATCTAATCCAATACTATAACGTGCTTTTTCCAAAATGTTCAGAATAAATAAGACTTTATAAGAAATATATTAATGTTTGTGTGTCTATAAAAGGATCTGAATATTCATAAAAATGGAGCTAACGTCTGGGTGACTTCTTTTTGAAAGCATATCTCAAGGCTAGACTGAAGGTTTGGGCCATGAGAACTATCATGTCATTAGGTTGGTTTTAAGGAATATGAATTATGTTCTGAAAAGCCTAATTCTCTTTTATTGAAATTGATGAGAGATTTGCAATTGATCACAGTGAAATGAGGTCAGAGCCACAGCTGATATGTCTAATTAACAGGCTACATCCACTCCATCTGTCCCACAAAATGTTTAAGAGCATAGAGTAAAACATCTCAATCCATGCTAGTGCTGGTCAAATCCTGCATAAAAATAACAGTGAGAGCACTTAGAGGATTTCATCCTTTGAAATATCTAAACATTTGTGCCAGAATAATTCATCTAGTTTCCATGTAGAGGAATTATTTTTTTGTAAATTACAAACTCAGATAGCAAGAAATCTGTGGGTGTACTGTTGTATGTATTGTGTCAGATCCTGAAACTCCACTCTCCTATGCAGGCGCCTGAATCCTACAATGAAATGCAAAGTTAGTTTTTCTGACTCACCTAGGCGTGTCCTGTTGTCTCCAGGCTAGGTGCATAACACATGCTGGCAATCCCCCTTTCAGGCTTTGTCTTGACAATGCAGCAAATGGCTTATGATTCCTGCTCCAAGATCTAAAACCACCACAGCTGCATGACTAAAAAAATAATCCTGTGTAGTAGGGCTTGATGCCAGGTGAGGTATTTATTATTTGTGCCTCCTGTCTTAATTTATGCTGAATTGACTCATTTTCTACAACTAACATAAAATCTATGTAAGTACCATACTATATGCTGTGGCTAGTTTTAGAGAAATCAAATTATATGCTCCCTGATCTGGACCAAACACTTATTGTTTGGTGATCCTGTAGCACAGATGAACAGTGCTTATGACCCTGGGACTGTAGCTTCAGAGACACTGCAACTTGGGATGAAGATGAGTATCTAGAGAAGAAGACTGTAGGAATAACCAAGTTTGGAGAGGAGGAACAGAGCATAGATGAGCGCTTTTTGTTTTATTTTGGTTTTTCTCTTTTTAAGTGAGATATTGATAAAGTCAAATGGAAGGGATCTCTGTAGCTTCCATGTGGTTTATCTACTATTCTGAACAGAATGGGAGCACTGCATTTGTGCCATTTCATGTTCTATAAACACTATTTATATTAAGTGTACATAAAACCGAGAAGCACTTCAAACTATTTAACTGGTCCATCCACAATGCTAAGCAATTACCCAGACCTCTGACTATTCAAACCTAATAATGCTTCACACTATTCCACTTCACTAGATTTATTTTGTAGAACAGTGCAACACACGCACACACAGACCTGCCTGTTAACTGTGTACCACATATCTATACAGGTCACATCTCTATGCTTTCCACAGAGCTTCCCTGGAACCTTTCTCTAGAACTGAGACAAACGGAAATGGAAGATCGCACATCGTTATTATTAAACTCTCCAGAATATGGTGATCACACCCAAACTGCCCTCTGGGAATGGCCACTGGCCCATGCAGACTCCCTAATCATGCTTGTGGACTGGGAGAGGGCTGTCTGGCCAGAGCTATGGTGGTGCTCTGAGGCTGACCTGCCCACAGAGGGTTGAGCTCCCAGCTCAGACACCTGCTCTGCCTCTGTTTAATTTGCTACTACAGATGCAGTGATAGTGTCTCCTAGTGGCTATATTCTTGAAGGAACAGACCCAAATCCAAATTTCATACCTGAAACTCTTTAGAGACATACAAAATACAAACACGTCTCTAGATTTTAAGGTACTTAAATCAGCACCATTTAAATAAGTAAAATAAGTAACATAATAATCAAGGTTAAATATCTGAGTTAAAAAGCTGATTTAACATCTAAACCCTATCTCTAGGTTACACAAATGTGTGGGTTTAAAAAAAAACAACCAAAACCAACAAAACCCAACAAAACAGAACAGTAACAAGGTACTGCATTCTTCCCTTTTGAATAGTAACACTAAAGAGACAGATGAGAGCCATAATAAAACCAGGTGAAACAAGGTGTACAGAACTTTGCTCAAAGGTCTGAAGGCAAGCATGGGCATCAACTGGATCAGTTAAGACTCATTTCACCTTAAGGTCCTATTAAGACCCTGTAAAAGCAATGGAAATGTGGAAATGCTCTGCGATGGTAAATTTCCATAGATCAACCTACCACACAGTGCACCCTGTGTCAGTCACCACAATTTGTGAGCATGAACTAATGTCATGAGATCTGTGAACCACATCAAGCACTCATGAAAGGGAGTGTCAGCACAGATAAGGCCACATCTCTCAGCAGCATCCTGCCTGCAGTCATGGCCAGCAGAGGACATTTAAACAGAGAAGATAAAACCAAGAAATCCTAAGGAGTATCAATACTTGGTACTAACCCTTCCTGCTTGAACTAGCTATTTTCCATTTTCAGCACAAGCCAAACACCAAAAATCCATCTTAGTAATGAGATCTGCATCAGGGGATTTTGTGAAGAAAGACTTAACCATCAAGATAGAAACAGCGTATTCAACAGTAAGCCAAAACCCCACTAGCTGAAACTACAGTAACCCAGATCCAGAAGACACATGGGGGTCTGATTTTGCCATGTTGATGAACCCTTCCTTTTTCCCTTTCTACCAATTGAAATTTCCCACTGGGCAACATCCTCTTTTAACAGAGGACATTGACAGGAAAATAAGACATTGAAAGGAAAAGAAATAACTACTGGAAAGGTGCAGACAAGGAAACTTTCCTAGCAAATCCTGGCTTTAAGTGACCACTACTTTGTAACAGTGGAATACAGAATTACCTTCCCCTATGTAAGTATCAGGGTCTTTTGTTGTCCATCAAGTATCCTGCCACATCCCTGACATCCCCACTTTGGAGATTTTATGTAAGCCCCCCTGTTAGAGGAGAAATAACTCACTGCAAAAATGACTGTGCTTGGAGTAGTTTTATCACCACAAAATAAAGCATTTATGTATTTCTGATCTCGACTAACATATAGCTGAACAGGACAAGAGCCACCAGACATAATACCTTTGTCTCCAACTCCAGCAGGTCCGATGTACCTCTGTGTGCCTGATATACACTGCTCAGCTTGTGGCAACGGGCACTCTCTGCTACCGCTCTCACATTGTGCCAGTGCTGGTGAAAAGCCTTTCTTGAACAAGGACCATCAATAATCACTTTCCTTGACCATCCTTATGATGCCTCAGTGTTCTGACCTTTAGGCTCCAGTGAAAGCTAATCTCTATCCTCAGCTTTTTACTTGAAGGGGGGAGAAAGATGACAATTCACTTTTGGAAGATGTTCTCACTGGTAAAGAGACTGACAAGTGAAATGCTTCCCACTTAACTTGTTTTCCACACCTCCTTCAGCTATCACCAACAACTAGTTGAATCATATCAAATAACAGTTTCAGTTTGCCTTAGTCTAGGTGAATTTCCTAAAAGGTTGGAAAGGAAGGCCAAACCTTTTCTTTTCTCACGCTACAATTTATCTCTGTTCCATAAGGAAAGCAAGAGCATGCTGAAGACTTTCTGTTTCCGGCACTCTGATTTTTCTTTTGCCCACTTGTTCAGCCAATTCTTTTAAAAGTACCTCTCTTTCTACGCACATTTAAACCCTCTTTGGCACAGCCACCTCTCATCATGTCTCCTTTTATTAAACCCCTGCACAACAGATCTCACATTCCCCCACTGGTCCAAAAGAAGCACAGACCTCTACAGCCACCATATGTAGAAATACAAACAGCAGGTGACCACAGCACCCAGAGAAGAGGGATAGCTGGGTTAGTCCAAAGATAGAGAAAGGACAGAGCTGCAACCCTATGGATGTAGGCTGGTTCTTCCATCTCTGAGTGTCTTCCTCATGGCTCTGATCATTTGTTGACAGTATCTAGTTAAGTGATTTTGTTGTCAGAGGAAATGCTATATAGGCTAGATTAAACTGCTGGGCTGCCACCAAAACAAAAATGTACAAATTCAGCACAGACATTTCCTGCAAAGGCAATGCAATAGCAAATGAAAAGTTAATTACTTCTGTCCCAGTCCTGTGAAAAGCCAGTAGAGCCTTACAGATTTGCCCTCTGTCAGACTGGGGCATTTTCCTTTTTCTAAAGCAAACAAAACTAATACTTTCTAATCTTCCACTCCTCCCAAGCCAACTGCTTGGGTGCCACTGCACAGAGAGTCAGTTCCTTCTTCTGACCAGGTAACGGGACACTTGTGTGCACACCCGCCCAGACATGTGTTGGGTTATTTAAATCAGCTCAGCAAGTCTTTCAACCTGAGAGACACAAAGGCAATATAAACTGAGCTCCCTTTTGCACTCTGTCCTCAAAGAGTCCTATCCAGAGCAGATCATGCTGATACAACATGACAACATCCAGGGATAAAGGGGAGGCTCACACTAAACGCAGTCTAATACTAGCTAGTGTTATAAGAGGGCAAGCAGAGATCAAAGAAACCTTTTCTTTTCTTTCCTACTACTAGTTACTCAATAAACTGAAGAAGCCCCCAGCACCATCAGCACAATCAGAAGTGACTGATTCTTGCAATCAAGGGCAGGGAGAACAGTTTCCTTCCAAGGAACACTACCAGAGCTGAACTGTGTTTGCTTTTCTTTTAAGCCTCTTGTAGAACCCTTTGCCCTTCCCAGCATTTCTCTTGCTAGCACTGTAACGCATTTGGCACAGAACTACAAAATTGCACAACTCCTCAAGTTGAGAAGTTGGATTTGTTTGTTGCCTTTTTAAGAGGTGGCTGGGGGGGACAGCTCCTCGATTCTCTTTGAAATTATTGTTAGTAGTAGTAATTATTACTACTACTACTATTATTACTATTATATTTAGAAAGCAGCTTCCCCCTCCCTCTTGAGTTAACACATTCACTTGGACTCTTCTTCCAGGCAGGTGGTTTAAGCTTGATCTGCCCTCCAGGGGTTAAATAAAGAAGTGATGGGAGGAAAACCAAGACCTTTTCAGTGGTTCATATTTGAAATTCTTTTTCCCCTCTCCCTCTTCTATACGTGGCTCGTCTGCTTCTCGTTTCCTTTCGCTCCCTAATTATTCTGTTAGGGAATGGCGAGGGGCAAGGATTAACAATGAAGCAGATGACAGGAAACTGTTACCAAAAGAACAATGCCGGGCATCTCCCCCATCCTCCCGTTCCTCCCACCCAACAGACGGTCCCCCTCACCCTTCTGTCGATGCCATGGTTCCGAAAAACCCCTTGTCTTCTCAAGAGTCCAAGAGATTAATTTGGGCAGCAGGGCGCGAAGGAGGTTGGCTCTTTGGTATAACCCTCGCGCACGTCTGGGAAGGAGCACGCGATTCCTTGTAATCCCGGGGACTCCGCAGAGCGAGGATGCGGCAGCTCAGCTCCGCGGCTGTCCCCCACCCCGCCGTCCCAGAGCAGGCTGTCGGTGCCCCGCGGCCGCCCGGCAGTGGCCGGCGGGGCGAGGAGGCGCTGGCACCTGGGCTGCGACCGCCGGCGCCCTCCCCTCGCCGCGGGGAGCGTGTGCGTGTGCGCGGCTGCGAGCGAGAGCTGGGGGGCGACTTCACATCGGCGCGGCGCTGGCTGAGGCTGGATTGGAAGGTTTTAGCCCTCGAGCCGTGGATTTGCAGTCAATCCCTCTCTATTTTAGGCACGGGCTGACATCACGAGCCGTTGTTACTCCTATAAATCCCCCCCAACAGCTCCTTGGCAGCGCGGGGGGGCGCCGAGCCCCTCGCAGGGGGAGGGCCGGCCCGGGCGCTGCCGACCGCGACCTGCCCCGCTCGCCGCGGCCGCCACCGCCTCCCCGGGGCAGGCTC
>VWZD01005528.1:116570-340287 GCA_013396695.1 Sakesphorus luctuosus | reverse complement strand
CCGCTCGGCCCAGGCACGGCCCGGCCCCGGGAGGGGGGAGCCGCTGCCACCCCGCCTGTGGCCGCAGGCCCTCCACCCGGGCCCGCCCCGCGGCCCCACCTGCACCGCCCTACTCTGCCTCGCCCCGCAGCACAGCACCGCCCCGCCCCGCCCCGGCGGGCCCAGGGGTCGCACGGGCTATTCTTGCCGCGTAGAGAGGGAAGTTCTCGTCCTGCTCAATGCCCGCACTCGTGTGCTGGGGCACGGGTCGCTCATGGCACGCCAAGACACTGCCACACACCTTCGCTCCGGCTGCCCCCAGTGAGGCTCTTCTGCCTGCCAACCTCAGTGGTGTCTTTCCATCCAAGTCTGACCAAGCTGGTGTCCCGTTTCACAGGGAATAAACATTTCTCCCACAGCTTGTTCCCTCTGCACCAAGGAGGTGGCACAGAAAGCGATCGGCCATGCGGGAAGCAACTTGACACGATACAGAGCTGTGAGGTTGCAGGGATTGCACAGCTGAGCAAAGCCTGCCTGACCCTCACCACTCCCACTCCCCGAGGATGCCTTTTCTGCAAACAAGCCAATTCCAGTACTTGCCCTTAAAAATGGCAGGATGCAGCCTACACGCAATCCCAAGTCCTAATCGAGTACACATTTTTTTCCTTCTAATCGTACCATGGACTTAGGTTTTCAATGGAAACGATTTACAAGCGCAGTTCTACAGGAGTCACTGAAGGTGCCTGAAAAGAGCTTGTACTTCAGTATATGGCCAATTCCTTTCAGTGCTATTTTTTCCAGCTAAGCTCCCCAGGCTTTTAAAAGTAATTTAATGCAGCCCAAAAAAACATAAAAAGGAAGAAGTATAAATCCATTGGTGTGAACAAGAATGCAGAGTGTTTTGCTTTCCTTTTTCCATAGCAATATGTTCATGGCTATGGCCTTTCCAGAATGCACAGCTCTTTTTTCTTAGAGGGAAGATGAGTTGCTGTCCATGTTGTGCTATTTCACACCCTTTCTCCAACAGATGGCACAGATCCTCACCTGTTTAGAAAGAGATGTTTGAAATCGTTTTACATCTTAAAAATAGAGCCTAGCAATCAAAGGGATAAATGATTTTGGCTCACAGATTGCTTTTTTTTTTTCAAACATTCACCCCCATTTTTCCTCATTATTGGCACTAGATGCTAACCCCTGCATAGTTTTGCCCAGGCTGTAAACATGAAAATACTGTGGGTAGCCTGACAGAAAGGATGGACAAGCTGACTTTTAATTCCTGTGACTATTAGACATGGGTACAGGTGCTTGGATATGTTATTACTGCTCACTTGTGCATGTGGATACATATGTCACAAAGAAACAAAACATTATGTTTGCTTTTAGAGGCAGCAAGATTTGAATCCAGGATTCAAACATTACTAGGTCCAGAAATAGAAGCAAATGCTGCAACCAAGTCCTCTTTCTATAAAGGACTATGTTAAAATCTGAATCTTGGGGTTGAGAGATGTCTGGCCATTTTCTTGCTTCTGTTTCCTTAGAAGAGCATCATGACTGCAAAAAGAAGGAAGGTTGAATTGTACTGTGCGTGTACAGCTGTAGCAACCTCCTGAGATTTTAATTCCATAGATTCCTACAAGTTTCACTTCAAGAATGTACTTTTGTGTGATATACAGTCAGTGAACAGCTATATTGTTGCTGTCCAAGTCCAGAAACTTTCAGCTATTCATTGCCAGATCTGTGAGTGATTTGAAGCCAAATGGGGATGGTATTCATCACTGAGGAGGAGTTAGAGGATCAGTAAATACTAGTCTGATCTTTAGTAAAAGAAGAAGAGTGAGAGCTAAAGCTATAATTAAAACAGAGTTTTGCAGAACTGTGTGGACTGGACAAATCCTAAAGGGAGAAAAACTTTTCAGGCCTTTCTTAGTTGTAGCAGTGGAGAATGATAATGCTGTGGAGAGCAATTCAGTCATAGTGTCATAACTGAGAAAATAACAAGATCACAGATCTTTATAATTTCTGTTTATCATTAGATAATTAATTAATTAATTGGAGTGTAGATACTATCATTTAATGTAATCATGGAAGAGCTTTCTCATTTCATTCTTTTTCAATAGTGCTAGGAAGAAACACATGTTGACTTTTTGCAAGTTTGTGTTCTCCAAAATTGACACCTAATTTCCTCTAACCCATTCTGTCAGTGGGGGAGTACCACACATTCACTGGCACATGTTCCTCCCAGCAGAGGAATGACACACATCTTTTTTTTCACATTTAATGCAGAATTTTTGTTGTTATTGTTGCCATGCAGTTTGTTGGCCAAGCATAATCTCTTGGCAGGAGGAGAAAGACAAGCAAGACAAAGAGAACCAATATACTTTCATTGTAGCTCGTAAACTGTTTCCCATTTAAGCAACATCACCTGGTCCACTTGTCAGTGAAAACAAGAAAAGTGCAAAAACACAACATATTAAGTATTTTTGTCCAGGAAAGTAAAAAATATATTACTTGGGAATTATGTCCAATAGTAAGTGTCCTTTTAGCGCAATTTTCAGATTCAAAAGTGGGTAGAAACTACTGAATGCTAAGAAACTCATAACAAGATTTTACAGCATCAGAGGATCAGAGCTGATATCAGATTTATATCTTGCAATTGCCATAACCATGCAATGGGCTAGGCAGAACATGACTTCAGGATCTGAGTTCTGGATAAGAGTACTAAATCCTTTTATCAAATTCCCATCCTTCACATCCAACTACTGCTGTGAGCTGGTTTGGGCACTCTGATAATTTGAAGGTCCTACAAATTCCAGTGTCATATATGACTTATCAAGGAGTCATTATTGATGGAGGACAGCCATCACTGTCTCTCCTCCCCAACTTTTTTAGGGTTAATCCCTAGTCTTTAGTCATGACTGAATAGAGAATAGAGCATGATTTGGTGAAAGAGCAGTGACTAGGACAATGAGGACACCCAAGTGTCTCTGCTGGAAAACATGCCCAATGGGACAATTTTACCCTTTGATGTCAAACAGTTCAGCCTCAATTCAAGAAAAACATCTGCTAAGTGTGAGACCTGGACATTACTCTTTACCCTGAAAAGCAAAAGAGGAGTAACTTTGCCACAAAGGTATGGGATCTGATGCAAACCAGCTTTCATAGTTCTTTGAAACTCACTTGGGAAAAATGTATTCATAATATGTTTTGTGTTCTCATCTATTTAGAATACAAAGTGGAAGAGAACTACCTTGTACATTTCATTGTAGTGGTTCACATACCATAGCAGAGCTGGATGTATTAAGGAAAAAAAGAAATCTTGTTATTTATATAGTCATTGAAATTTTTGCTAATTCTGCCTTTTATGTGCCTGAAGTGTCCCACGTGAGAGCTAGGCACAAACAGACCAGGGCAGTAGAGAGTCCCTAGGGTGTGACACAGATAAAGCAACAATGAATCTAAATCATGTCAGACATGAGTAGGTAGGTTAAAAAAACAAACCATGGTTTATTTAAATGTGTAAAGTACTTGGGAAGGAAAAAGATTACATTGTATTATGGCAATACAGACAGCACACACAGTAACAAGCTCATCCATTGTAACGAATTCAGGCTACTCTTTCTAAACTGTTAATCCACTCAGTCACACAGATCTTTGGAAGAAGCTCACCATCAATGCCTCTAGGGAACTCCAAACTACAGATTAATTTCAGACAGAGTTTACTGTCCTGTTTCTGTATGTCAGACTCGGGAGCACTGTCCTCCCACCAGGGGAGGCAGACAAAATATAGACAAACTTCTCATGCACTAAGACTCTCTGTCATGGGTTAAGTAAAAGTAGCCTGAGGAAATGTCTGATCCTAGGACAAATACCAGGCTGCGTACTGTAACCTTATCCAAAACGTGTCTCTTCACTGGGATGAAAAGCCTAAAGCAGCAGAGACTGAGAGAGATATTATACTATAAAATGCTGTTTCCAGACACAAATTTTTATTTCATGTTCTTCTCAATCCAGTCTTTGAAGGGGAGAGCTTTGGTGTAGCCGCTGTAGAGTCCTAGGTGGCAGGTTTTATCATAGCCCCAGCTCACTAATCCCATCAGGTGCCACCTTAGCTCAGGAGATGCTTTTCCTGGCAAAGTTATGGCTGCAATCCCACCTGTCTCAGCAGGGCAGATATTGGAAAAGGCTGTAGGATCTTGTTTGGCACAGAACATACTGTCAGTGATGCTGACTTGCATCCCATTATCCTCATACTGTTGCTCACACAACAGTGAATCCACCATCTGAACAGCTCCCATGCGGATTGTGTCATTCTTATATCCAGGATCTTTAATGTCAGCCAATACCTTCCAGCCTGTCACCATTATCTTTAAATCCTCTGTGGATGTAGTCAAGTCATGAGAAGATGACAAGCAAATGGGTTGAACACGACTGCTGATTCTGGCTTTGTCCAAGAGTTTTATGATAGCTATATCAGAATCAAGTAATATAGGGTCATAATTGGGATGCACTATGATGGCAGAAATCTGCAGAGGAAACAGAGTAGGAAGAATTACATGGTTAACAGCAATGGCAAGTCAGCAGCACTCTTTCCATGCTACTAAAATACCTGTAAGTATTTTGCATACTTTTCCTCTAACCCCGCTTCTCCTCTACGCCCACTTATGGTGGTTTTTTACCATGGTGTTCACTCAAATGAGAAACATGCAGAGATCAAGCATCTTGACTGTTTGTTTTTCTTTTTTGGCTTGGATTTCATGACAGTTTTTATTTCATGAGACACTTCCTAATCAAAAGCAGTTGAGGACATTTGCAGCAAAATGGGGAGCTAATATGCAGTTCAAGTTTTTCCACTGCTTACTGAAGTTTTACCTGCCATGTCAACTTCAGCCTGTAGATTTTGGATGTGGGCTTTGCTACCTTCTTACTGAAATTCAATCATCTTCCCACCAATACATTACATAATAATGGAGCCAAACCTTTACTGCTTGTTTCCTTAATGAAATAGTACAAGAACAGATAAGTTTTGTATAAGGAAATACTGTAAAAAACAAAAATTCTCACAGAAGTATGAAAAAGCTAGGATGATAGAAACTGAAACTAGAAAGGAGGGCAGGGAAGAATCAATTTAATTAAGATTTCTTGGATAAAATCCATTAATTAACTCACATACACACACACAAAAGAGATAAACATACTCAAAATCCTGTATTTCACTTCATTTTGACTTCAGCATTTCTAGTTCTACAAAAAGAAAAAAAGCAAACCACTCTGATAAGCCCAAGGCGCTTTTTTTGGAGCTGGAGATAGACAAAGTTCTTTTGAGTTTAGAGCTATACAGTCCTGGGGCGGAGAAGTGAAATGTGCTTATGGCATCAAGTCAGGATCTAGAGCACAAATGTTTCCCTCATAAATTATGTTAATTAATTTTGACAGTAGCTGGCATCTCTTGTTGTTTGTTTTTTGTTTTTTTTTTTTTTGTAGAAATAACTCTCAAGACATTATGGCCCGAAGAACCTAAGCTATTTTTTAATGTTCTGTATTAGAGGGTGAATGTACAAGTTGGACGGCATCGAGCAAATTAATAAACTACAATATGTGCCCTGCCATGACAGTTCTGTCTTGACTCTCTAGATATGCATTTCAAAGAATAGCAGAATAGTAAAAGAGTTATATTGCTCAAAGGGTAACCTTTTTCTCCCCATACAAGACAGGTGGGATCAGTATCTATCTGTGCTCATCATTGTCCGCTCCCATCAGACTGACTTACCCGCAGGTTCTGGATGGTCTTTTCATCCCTGTCATCATCTCGGTAGAATTTCCCCAGAACCACCTTGAGCTCTGCTGCCTTGAGCACAATGGTCTTGCCCAAGTCAGTGACGCAGTGAGCTGCCACCACCACGGTGCGCTCATTCACCAGGGCCCCGCTGCAGATAAGGATCCAGGCCCCTTTCCGAAGACTGTTCTCCTTCACGCCATTGGCTGTGCGATAGATTGCCGCTTGCCAGGGCCACCTGGTAGAGGTCATTGTCTTTTGAAGGGTGAGGTTTTCTGCCTTTCCACAGACTGAGGAAACATGAAACAAAAATTAGGTAACACCTTTTCCCCACCAAAGAATCTGAATATTACTCTTGATTCTTTCTTAGGATGTGCCGAAAGAAACTAAACTGCAACTATTAGCATGAGGGACAGTTGTCCAATTAACCTCTGTATCTGACCTGCAAAATTATAGGAGCATTTTATATAGATTTAAAAAAAAATTCAAATTTTCCATTATTATCTGGATTCCTGGGTAAAGTAGGAAGATGGATTTAGTACTTGAGCAGGTGAATTTTCACAATAACCTTATCAAGCTGCATTGTAATGAGATGACTGCATGAAGAAAGAACATCCCTGCTTCTTGTTTACTATACCATAGAGCCAGCATTTTAGTAAAGCTCACCCTAGGCGGTCACAGAGTAACTAATCTTTGCACAGGTGAACTCATGCCTATCAGAACAGACTTGTGACAAGAACATTAAAGGAAATGCATTTAAATCAAAAGTCATCCTGGGGAAAATAAAAAGCTCTGCCTTGTTCTAGGAATATGTCACCCAGGCTTGGACCAGGGGTAAAATCCCCTGCATTACAAATGGTTTACTTCAGTTGAAAGAGTTATATCACATGGTCGCATTTTTTAGTCTCTCTTAGGACATCTTTCTGCCTAGGATGTAGTGTATGCGTGCCCATAGTGAAAAGAACTGAATGTAATACTTTTCAAAATACATGATATGATCTCAAAGCAAAATCACAAACAGGAATAATAAAAACTTGCTTGTTGTTAAGATTTGCTTTTCATAGTTTTCATTATATCAGTAGTTGATTTTACCAAATCTTGTGATGTTCCTACCCTAACTTACTTTTTTAACTAGTTCTGGGTAAGATTTTATCTGGGCTTACAGTCTGCAATATGAACCCTTCCTTAGCAGGGTTTATTAAAAGAAGAGCCTCTTTAAAATTGCAGACTCCCCATTCTATTGCTTAAGCTTTGATGGTGTTGTAAGCTCTGTGCCAAAGTATACAAAAGAAAAAAAATCACCTTTGTGGCAAATAACACAGGGAAACATGAAGTGGAAATAGGAAAGCGTTTTCAAATCAGGATTAAAACTCAGTACAGCTTTTGCTTAATAAAAGATTAGAGAAATTACTGGCAAATTCCAGTGCTAAAAGCTTGATCCCTTTACCATCAACTGCACAAATTCTGCTGGTGAATAAAAAGACATATATATCCTTCAAGCTTTATTGCTCCTTTCTCCCAGCTGGGAGCATAGGCAGCCTACACTGCTGGGACTCTCTAAATGCCTAAGATGAGTACACATGCTGTTCCCTCATCCACCCAAGAGATAGATGCATTTTTTTTCCCTTGGAGACTCACTTGGAATACACACAGGGGCTCTCCCACTCCATTTTCCAGTCTTCAGACAAGTCCTCCTGCTGCTACCCAGGCGGCGATAGAAAGGAGAAACGCACTCATACTGGAGCTGAGTGTGCAGGTGCTGGTACCCGGGGGGCAGTTCTCCAAATGGCAGTGCTGGCTTCTTAGTTGGATAGATTTGAAGCTTTTGCTTGCTGAATGCAGAAGAGTAAAGTTGATGCAAGGGTGTTTCTCTGTTTCAAGGCACAAATACAATAATAATAATATTATAAAAGCAATCATTACTGTATCTTTATTACCAGTTGTCTTAAGCATCATTTAAAAGTATATGAAGTTTACTTGTGAAAGAATAAGGCAAAAACATAATTCCAGCATAGTTTACCTATAGTCCCATTTACATCTATATGTATATATATACACATATACAAATATGCATATGTTTATACATTTTCTATTTGTGTCTCTTTTTTTTCATTTTACATTTTCTAAATTGCAATCAGTTGCACCTGAAGGGGAAACAGCTTTTGCCATTTACAAAAGGACTGACTTGCTATTTTTTAAATAAAGAAATTACACCTGAAGTGGGCATTATCATAATTAATTCTCACTAGAGAGGAGTTAGCCACATCTTTTCTCCAGTGAACATTTTAATAGGCAGTATTAGGAATTGATTAAGATTAAATCATGTTGCTAAAGTTGCTTAGTTTAGCAATTAATGGAGATAATTGCCTCACCATAGAGAATTCATAATTTTGTAATCACTAAGTTTCCATTTAGAAATTGTACTGATTAACTGAAACATGGCACATAATTAAAAACAAATATATGCACCAGCCTAGATATGGGCCATAAGCTTGGCTATAGTCATACTGGAACTTTTATCAGTGAGAATGTGTCCTTTGCTCTAATACTTAAAAGCTCATGTCTGAAAAAACCCCCTCATTTACATCTGAAAAATTCAGCAGGAAATTAGTTTCCCTTGAGATTTCTGGCCCTGCCAGCATCCAGAAAAAACATAATTTTTCTTTTTCTCATGGTGATTCCATTTTTTATCACAGAGAGACACAGACACCTCCATCATATCCAATTTGTGAGGCAATAAATAACAGGAAAGTAAAATTGCTAAGAGCAAGAGCAACGGCAAATTTCTTGTGTTTTGGAAGAAGGATGAGACCTGCTGTGGTCTTGCTTAGACTGCCAAGGTCCCATTCCAAACTCACATATGACTTGCAATATTGCACAATCCTGACTTTGCCTCACTATTGACCTATGAAACTGAGATTCTACTTCAAGGGATTAAAAACAGTCTAAAAACATGAGATGCCATCATCTCATGGCATTTTGCAGATGTGGGGGCATATATGAGCCCTCATACAGCTAGTGTTAATATCTGAAGCATTTAGTACAAAATGACCTGTACTCAAAGTCAACTGAGAAATTTAAGCAACAAAAATCCCCTAATGGCTACTAAAGCCTCATGCTGGCCTCTCGGGGCCATCTCTACAGTTATACATCAGACACCTGGAGAGTGCTTGGGAGTTATATGCTTGTCTTGTTCCTAACATCTTTTCAAGGCATCTGCTACTGGCCATTGCCAGAGACAACATACAGCTTGAGCTGTACCTTTATTCTGACCTGATATGACTGTTCTTAAGACCAAAGTTGAGGACAGCTCTTGCACTGCACCTAAAATTAAATGAGTCATGTACTGCAAAAATAACCTGAAATGAGAAATTACTACTTGGACAAAAACGAACCTGAACATTGCAGCATAACTAATTCAGATTGGGTTTATTTCAGGAAATCATCAGAAGGGTAAGCCCAGGCAGGGTCTGATCTTTCATTCCTTCCTCCCTTCCTACTCTACTTTCTTCTCTCCCTCACGCCCACCCTCAAACCAACCTTATATAGATTGTGCTATATTGCTTTGGATGGTGAAACTTACTGGAGCAGATTACATTGCATTACGTTATGTGACATTGCTCCCTTCTCTCCTTGTGTTCTCCCTGCACACTTTTAATAAGATGGTACATATTCCTATTTTAACACACATCATTAGCCACAAAGAAGTGTTCTCAGACTGTTCTTATAGTCTGTCACAAGCTTGCAAGAAGAATTCAAGTATCATCCTGTAGTTTGCACATGTCTATCTATGCATTTCTTCCTGGCTGCCTCCAGCAGCTTCCACCTGTGCTTAATCAGACCTCCCCTGCCAGCAGCTCTCATTGCTTAGTTGTCTGGATTTGTAGGAATCACTGCTCAGGCAGGCTAAACACACAGAGTGAAAAGGAGAGGAAGGGAAAAGCAATCACATATTTTCTTTAAACTGCAGTGGAGATATTGTATTCTCACCTTGACTGAACCTGCATTGGAAGCACTTTCTGTCTCACCAGGTCAGAGATCTTCGGCTCTCTGCAAGCTAGAAAAAATATAATGATGCACAGTACTTTTTCACATTCACAGCTCAAGTGCTATGGTTCATACGCATTTCCAGCCTTTCCTCTCACTAGCTACAGTGGACTAGATTAAGAAAAGAGGTAGTTAAGTTATGTGCATTAAAATAAAGATACACCCTAAAACCTAAAGCCTTGAAAAGTACTTCACAGTTCGCAAGATCTGTCCCATTTATAACAGCAGAATATACCAAACATCTTCTGCACTGGTACTTTCAGACATGGAGGAAGATTTTTCCATCAGTATGTCTGAATGCCAGATTTACACCACTACAGATGGATGGTTTTGTATCTCAGTGAACTTTTGCAAGAATGGAATTATATATAAAAATACTTAATTTCTATCTGTGTAGCCCCACACAGCTAATCCCAGTGACTTGGCACACAGAGTCAGGCAGCAGAATGTTACAGACTTCTAAGAGTCTATTTGTGAACTCATGGAAGGAACTGGGGACTCTGATTCAAAGGAACCCCTCACAGTTACTTGAATATGCATCAAATAACAGAAGGGAGAACCAGGATTTCTATCTTTGCATTTATTTACTTTTGGAATAGGATATTGAGGTTTCAGTTCAAATAACTCCACCAGGGTCTCCCTCCTGCTGCACAGAGTGGAAGAAAAGGAATCTTGCAGGTTGGATTTTATCTGTATGCCTGAGTATACAGAATGCCTTGCATTCTATGTGATTTGACAGTATCTAGTTCTTTGTTATTGCTATATATGTTAACCTTTTATGTCACTATCACAGTAAGCATCAATAAAGGTGCTTTCTACACATGACTATACTCTTCAGGGAGAGAATATTTCTTCTAAAATAACAGAAGAAAGCAAATTCCCCAGGGGATAGATGCATTTCCTTATATTATCATTACTTTAGTTTTTGCTAAAAATCCATTAAAATATGTGTCAAACAATTGCTTTGATAAAACAAATTTGGCAGTTCTACAGCCTAAATTCATTAATTCATTCACTGATTCATTGATTCATTCATGGTTTTATACACAGTTAGAATAGCTCCAGGTCAGTAGCACAATTCCCTTTCTAGCAAAGGATTTAAAGACGTGATTCAGTGTTTTGATGAATATGGATAGTTTAAGCATGTCTCAAGTGGTTGTCTGAACTAAATCTTCAAGGCTACAACCTACAGGCTTGGCCTTTTACACTTATGACTGGTCCCATTGTCTTAAAAGGATTGTGAGAGGAAGGCTGTTCCCTATGACAGCAACTGATTGTCAACTGTTTCATGAGGCTATTATTTCATTCCATTTCAATTTCCTCTTGATCTTCTTTGATTTTGATCTTATACAGGTTTGATCCTAGAATGAGGGTAATATAAGGGTCTTAGGGAACATTCCTTTCCCTGTTTAAAGATGGAATCTTCTAGAATAACTGGCAACTTTGTCTGATTATAGCAACCAGTAGAGCTCGCAAACTACCAATCTCAGTATAAGGTATCAGTCAGATGGTTTATTCTTAGCAAAAATGATTGCTTGTTGAGTGCAAATTACATTAAACAAAATCCAGTAAAACCATAGCAGCTCATGTAAATTGTGGTTAAAAAATGTGTAAACTACCTTTTATGCAGATTGGTTGCTTCCCTGACCATTCTCCATCGTCTTGGCAGGTTCTCTGTTCATTCCCACTAAGAACATACGAGTTGTTACAAAAGAAAGCAATGACTGTGCCAATTTTTGCATAGCGTCCATTCAAAAGGCCTGTGTCTTCTACTACTCTTCTGTAGCCATTGAGTGGGCCACCAGGATCTGAGCAGTTTTTTTGATCTAGAACTAATGATAGCGGAAAAAGATAATAACCATTTTATCAGGTTCACCCACCAAATTGCTTGGCATTTCATTCACATGTTACAAACAATCTACACGTTATTAAAGACGCCTTTTCAAGACTCTTCTGAGATCCTTGTCTTTGAAAATAGCAAATATTAAAAAAGAAATTATTGTTTATAATACACATTATTCTTCACTGTAAGGATAAGATTCTTAAATTGTTAAAAATTCTCAAATTGTAAAAACCTTAAGAAATAACTGACAATCCTGAAAAAGGACCTTGACATTACATGATGTTAGTGTCCTGTTAACATTAACAAGGCTACTTCAATAGCATAAAAGGCTATACTTAAACTATTTGCAGGAAACAGGCCCTTGGCATTTGTTTCCCTCTTCTGTACCTTCAACACTTCATTGGACTTGGATAATAAAACTAGACTACTTTAAATTTACATTTGTGGTTGGTTGCATTTTCTTTTCTTAGCACTGGGAGAGAGATCTCAATAATCCAGGGAAATATGGGAATTGAAAGAGAACATAAATATGTATTCACTGTTACTAAGAATTTAATATGGAAAGCCTTCTCATGCTATGCTCTGACTATAAAACTTTTTACTTCCTCCTTCCCAGTATTTTCCCCTTCTTTTTAATTCTTTTTTGTTGTTGTTTTTCTCTCAATAAACTTAATTTCTTTGCCTAAATCTGGATGACAGTATTGACTATGTGATGCTAGTACATGATTTTCCCTGTATTTTTAACTCTGCTCTTTCTGTTTAGCAGTTGACAAGGTACTTTTTTTCCTTCTGGATTTCATCTCAGTTTTCTTGTCAGGATGACAGTAACATGCAATGCTGTTTAATTCCTCTGTTTGATGTCTCATTGCATGATAACCAGTGAACGTCTAGTTTATACAGCTGGTGTTGATGCTGCTCTGCATACAGAGGGCCAAGAAGACTGAGATATATCAAATGATCCGAAAGGATCTTTTCATTTCAGTGCTTCAGACTTAGTTGCCTGCTGAGGCTCACTTCACAAAAGCACCAATATATAACAATGCACTTAAACATTTATCTAAATCACTGTGAAATCAGCACAGTTACAGTGCAAAGGATGGCCCTGTCATATCTCCATACCCTCCACCAAAGCCCAACTCAGCAAAGCATGTAAACACACTGGTAACCATAACAATTCAAGTTCAATGAAGAGAATATGGTTTTGGCATTCAGTATAAAATTCAAGCTAAGCATATATTTCACTGTTTTCTTTATGAACATTGGGGTATAGCATATGCTGAAGGCTACATATGTACTTAAATACTTTTCCATAAGTCATATTGAGTAAACAGTGAGGATGTGTGAACTTCCTCTAAACCAGGAGAAAGGGAAAAGCAGAGCCCTGTCTCCTTGTAATTTGGCTCTGTTTTCCTTCTTTGTACCTCACAGGCTCTGTCACTTGTGAACCAAAAGTGACTGGTAACATGATAGCAGCTAAAGGCTACAGAGAATCCCTCACAGTATAATGCTTTATTGGCAAGTTGCTTTCTGCACTGGTGGCTAGCCTAGAGGCATCATCTGATGAGCGAAGCACATGTTTCGAAATGTACAGAAAGCTTGACCAAAGAGGTCAATTAAGGCCTTCTCTTATTTCAGTGATTTGGAGAGTAATTTTCTTTTTCCCTAAAATCAGGGTTATGACCTTTTTTTGGTAGATTAAAAACAAAGAGAAAACATCTGGGAAGGAGAAATCCCAATTACATCACCTAGCACTTCAGTAACAGCCAAGTCCAGAGACAGATCTTTCAATACATCTTTAGGCAGGGACATCATGCAGCAGGGACTTAGTGTGATCATGATATTACATTCACTGCAACTGGAGACATATCTCCAGACAGGAGCATGCCTATTGCTCTTTCAGATGAACTTATACATCTCTTTTACAACACTTCTCCCCCTCAATTTACACTGTTAGACATAATACACCCATAAAAATACTTTTTCAATTGATACAAATTATTCTGGAATATGGAAATGAAAGTGTGCCCTACAAATCAACTGAAGAAAAATTAAAAGTCTCTTTGGATTAGAAGAAGGAGCTTGGAATTTCATAGCTGAATCAATGTGAATGGTGGGCATGCCATTTTGCACAGTCAGAACGAATGGAAGTTTCTTTTTTATCCATTTTTCTCTAGGACGGGAATTCTGTTGAAATAGTACTCTAGTCTTCCCACGGTAAGCCCCTACTCACCTCTGCAGGGTGCACCAGACTTCTGCAGAGGAAGTGTCAAAGCTACATAATAATGGAAGTAACTAATCAGTGTTGCATAATGTCCCTCATTTGACTTTGGTCCTAGACATTTTCTATCTGTGTATAAAAAGGACATCTGCCTAAAGTCTTTGAGGCTATTAGTTTTCAGTCAACTGATGTTTCAGTCAGACCTTTATATAAGAAAGTCTTGCAGGCTGGGGTTCCAGCAGAGTAAAATAAGAATTCCTACTGTTTCTTAAAGACAGGAAAACAAAAGAATGTTAAGTCACAGATCTACCAAATTTCAAGTGAGATTTGGATAGTCTAGTTTCATGGGAGTACATTGACCAAAGTATTTGATAAGAATTAAAACTTAAAGTGACCTTACCACATTCAGGATGATGTGTTGACCAAATCCCATCAAGCTGACAGTAGGCAACATGGCTGCCTTTTAAGCTGTAACCTGCGTTGCACTTGAAGTAAACTTGGGCCCCGTATTTAAAGTCATCTCCTTCCACAATACCATGAGCAGGAGCACCTGGAGTCCTACACATCACCACTGACAGTTCAGATATTTCAAAAAAATCCACTTTATTACAAAAAACAGGACTGTGTTAGGATGATTCTATACTTAGAACAAAACCAATTCAAATGGACACAGAATCAAAATGTAGACTGGTACATGCTGATCTTTAGAAAGTTGTTCATAAGTCAGTTCTACACACTTACATATATGTATGTCACTTACCAAAGACTATATAGATCCATTAGTTTCAATGGGATTGCTCAGAAGTATGATTTGATCATGTGCATAAGTGTTTGAATCATTAGGGACCATTTGCTCAAAATATTAGTACTTGAAGCACTTTCCATCTTAAAAGGGATTTTGAATGAAGTACTATGCTTGGTCAAGAAAAAAATTAGATCCTTGAAAGCTTTATAATGAAATTCTTTCAAATTCTTTACATTTTTATATAGATTTTCAGCTAATGTCACTGAATTATTAAAGCATCTTTATTTGTATAGATCAAACATTAGCATAATTACATTAAAAAGGAACCTTGATATTTCATAAACTGGGATATATACCCTTTCCACAGGGTTTACTCTATTGGGAAAATAAGGATGGTGATCTATGTAACAACTGTAAGTAGTAAATATTAGATCAAGCATCATAAGCGAGATTTCTCTGACAGGATCAAACCAACCATACAAAATCAGAACATAGGTCACCTAGCACAGAAACCTGTACAACTGTGGTAAAAAGTAGATGTGAAAGAAGGAATATAAAAACAGAACAAGCATATAGAATACTTTCATGGCATATTCTGTCAGCATTCAGAAGTTTGAAGCTCAAGGTCTACATGAACTAAAATGTTACTTTTGCTATAATATACCATGGCGATTTTTTTAACATTCATTTGTCTTTGTATTTTCTAAACTCAATTACATACCTAGTGCTCACAATATCCTGTAGCAATGAGTTGTGCAGACTAAGGGCTGTGTGAAAAACACACTGCCTTCTTTACTTTTGTTTCTAGCCTGCCACCTGATAATTTTATCTGATACTTTCTTTGTTACGAGACACAGACAATGTCTATGTGTTATTAACTTTCTCCAAGTCACTTTTTAAGACCAATTTCCTGTATGTGGAAATTACATGTGTGTATTTATGTAGGTAGAATTTACAGCAATTTAGGAAACATATGGTTTATTATCTACACAGTTATCCATCTCTTTGTCTCTGGCTTTGCCTGGGGTATTCATTGTGAAAAAACTGCATGAGAAAGGATTCAGTACAAGACTTAGACATATGGGTTTTTTACCTGGGACCTGTGGTACACCACTGAAGATAGAAAGATGAATGCTAAAGAGATCATCCATACTTTATGCTTTCAGAATTTGAATTTTTCTGTTTTGCCTCATAGCTAGTTGCTTGCTAACCTGCAGCCAAATTTCGATCCTTACACTTCAGAGAAAAAATTTTCCAAGGCCTCTGCTCTGTAATCCTTCCACAGAGCACACACAAATGCATCTGTTTATATGGACTGTGGACCATTCAACTATTCACATAAGGAAGACATCAAACGACGAGTTGGAAGAATAATTTGTGAACTAGCGAGCACAAATCTTGGCAAGAAAAACTGTCTAACATTTAAGTATTACAGAAGGGCCTGGACTCAGTGCTCATAAATGAAGGTTTCCAGTTTTGCTTGTGGTCCAGTTCACCTCGGCAGAACAAATATTTTGGTGCTTTTTTGTTCTTGGTCTGTCCTGAAAAAGATGTCACCAAGCTACCCTTACTAACTGTAAGTATCTGTTCTTCTTCAGCCTCCTAACTGATTAAGCTCTTTAGTTTCTAGTCCTTTTCATTTTCTAGTCTGTTGCCAGACTTTCTTTATATTCTCTGTGCATGTGTGAGCCAGCTAGAACAACTCTGGTTTTATTTATGATGTAAATTCAGTGTTTCATACACAGGTTCATTTAGTACTGAACTATGGCCTAGAGCAGAGGATATGGAGGCAGAAGGTCATGGGATCTAATCATAGCTAAAAAACTGTGGTCATAGGTGCGTTGCTTCATCTGCTGTATGTGACAAATGAGAGCACCCCTTTCATCATAAGGATGTTACAAGCATTAGGTCATATCCACTTGTGTCACAGAGCCACTACAGGGTTTCTCTGATGGCAAAACAGCTTAGTATTATTAATAGATGTGTCTCTTTTGTTACCCATGCCTTCAGCCACTGCTTGTCTATTCTCTTGTAACACAGGGACTTCCCTCATCTTATGTCCTATTCTTTAAAATTTGCCACTAGAGGCACATCCACTCCATATATTTTTTAATGCTGATAATTTTACAAGTTCATTTGTCCTACCATTTAAATGCGGGTTTGAACCTGGGGGTGTTCCCTGCATGTCAGTATCACAGCTAAGCTCTCTGTTTTCAGTAATATTATCTAGCCTGAAAGTTTCACACAGTTACTCCAGTACTTGCTTCTGCTGCTTTGGTTTTGAGCTCTATAGGTTTTTCTGCTCTTCTGTTTGACTTGCCTTTTATCCCCTTCACCTAATGTGTTTCAGGCAGCTCTTCTGCACCTTTCCCCTTTACTTGTGAACCCTTCAGGCAATGGAGTTTTGAACACTTATTATGAAGGGAATCCCAGTCCTTGTGTGCTTCATCCAAGTTTACCTTATCTTTTTTGTGGATAGCTTCCCATCAAGAGTGTGAATTTGACTGGTTCTTATATCTTTCAGAATGTGCAGTGTATTCTACTATTCCACTGAATTTTAGGAAAGCCTCCTTTGTTTGAGATATTTCATTGAAGTCTTTCAACATTCTCTCCTGGTGTATGACTACATCCAACTCTCCAACAGACATTTCTCAGAAGTCAAAAAGAAAGAAAAGAATATTTTGTAAATGTCATTTGTACCTAGCTCAGCTTTTACTCTATGGATACATATTAGCCATAAAATCTAACCCCCTGAGCTGGCCCACTTCTCTTCAGTTTCTAAGCTTTCTAAGGTATTTGATATGATTTAGATTCCCTTGCCTAAGCAGATGGGTCTGACCCTGCCATCTACTGAGTATTTCTGAATATCAGTCCTCCTTCTCTGCATGGTCCAGCAGAGAGAGCTGGATTCCCCTCACAGCCCTCACTCACTCACAACCATCCCCATCTCACTTCATATCCACCCCCAGCTATATGTGTGCCTGGTCTAGCCTGACTGCTACAGCAGGGCTGTGAGCTGCTTGGACAGCATGTCCTTGGGAAGCAGGTGCTGGACTGGCCAGGAGCACTCCATAAGCTTGAACCATTCCTAGGCCACTAGTTAGACTGCCCAGCATCACATTGAAAAAAACCCCAAAACATTCCTCCTGCCCTGTGACTCTGGCTTCTTACCTTTGAGGCAATTTAGACATGTGTCGTTCGTGCTGTGTTTGGCTACAGCATTACTTGTCTATAGCAAAATGAGAGAAGAAGGAGTAGGAAAATCTGCCTTGATAAACCATAGGAGGACTTCCTCTAAAACACAGCAGTGTTTAAAGAAAGAACTGGCATCCATAAATCCTATCCTACCTAAAGGCCTTATCAGCATTTCCCCAGTGTTAGTGCAAGGCCCCCTGAATAGCAGTCACTGTCTACCTTTTCCACGTGCTTTGCAAAGGAGACAGAGGAAGAAGCAAAAGACAAGGTAGAGAGCTTCAGACAGAATTATGCATAGAATGTACCATGAATTCACCAATACTTATCCCAAACTGTAAGTCTGAGACAGCCCTACCAAAACTGAACTAAAAGCACCAGGATTTCAGGTTGCAGTGCTCAATCTCTGCATCCTCCTGTCAGACCAAAGCCACCAGGAACCCCGAAATGGACTAGGTGTCTACAAAATTCTGCTATGACCTGGCAGTGGAGAGCCAAATAAGAAATACATTCATTCAAGGTCTGCCAAAAAATAGCTGAGCAATCCAGAGACTCCTTGAGGGTCAGGCTGATCCCATTCTTCTAGCCAGGATGTCATCAGACCTATAAAGATCCTGGTGAATTTATATCTAGAAAGCGATAGGAAAATGATAAAGGATTCTGGGAAAGGTGAAATAGGGAAATATAGTCTTAAGAGTGACTAAGAGCTAAGAATGATCACCCTGATCATGGAAAAGTTAAAAACTGCAATAATTGAAAAGCTGAAAACAGAAAGGATGTTTCAAGAAAGACAAAGAGGTATATTCAGGCAGGATAAAATGAAGAACAGGATTATGCTTACTCAAGAAAAACTTTATGGAAGTCTCCCTAACAGATGTTGGAAAGGCGTAGTAGGAAGTAAGTGGAAATTATATGAGTCTGATCATTTGAAAATTGAACTCTGGCTAGAAAAAAATATAACAGACTCTGGAGAGAATGGGGTGACATTAGAATATGCATTATGAGTGGAGATATTTTTGGATTTTTTGTTTAATTTTTCCATATTTTGCTACACAGTGTTGTTCCTGGGAAGTTCCACAATTAAACTATACAGGCATATAGGTAACCCTTATCACTTCGGGGTTTAAGGTGAGTTTTGGCTTGATATATTTGCGTACAATTTGTAAGAGATCAAAGTAGGAAGGTATATGATAAGGTGGTTACAGACACCTCTGGCATAAATGCTCAGTTGTGGCAGCCCACTTGTTAAATAATAAAAACCAGAGCTGCCTCAAGTGTCTATATTACAAATTCTCACATTGCTGATAAAACTTGTTATACTTTTTGCCTCTTACTTTGGTGCCCTGGGAAAAAGAAAACAATTTCTGTCCCATATGAAACATTAAAATGGCTCCACATTTCTCAGATAACTTTCCTGAATCTGAGGAAAACTTGACTAGAGGAACAGTAAGTTCCTGAATTTTTAAGTAAAATATTTCATATTAATAATAACAGTGCAAATACTTCTCCCTTTTAAATTACATGTAACAGACATTCCTTGGATCTGAATTATCTGCCATTTAGAAATAGTTTTCAGGCTCATTTTATCATGGGTGAGATAAATTAGATGATCTCTTGAGCTACACTTTTCTCTCTTCAATATCCTTCAATTCCTGCCTGATGGAATTATCATTTTGCTTCATTAAATGAATACTATTTTTTCTGCTGCCTTCCTCTCACCCACTTTGTTAAATAATATATATATCCCCTCATACATATAATTTATTATTTCTAAATTCTGCACAACCTTTCAATAATGTATTGCATGCTTGAAATAAATCTTATTTCTCATTGCTGGTACTAATAAAAGGTTTATATCTCCCTTTTTGTCTCTCCCTGAAATATTAGGTGCAAGAGCTTGTAATTGTATGGAGTTTTGTTCTTAATTTGATTACAAAACTTTTTAATACTGCTACTGTTAAAGAAATTTATCTTGTTGCCTGTTTCCAAGTCAGAGTTTGGGTTTCAGGCTGGCCTGTGCTGAGATATACATATACATATACATATATATATATATATATATACACACACACACACACACATTTATNTATATATATATATACACACACACACCCCTACACACACATACATACATATATACATACAAATATATACATACACTTATATACACATATATATACATACATACATATATATTTATGTATATATATGTGTATATATATAGAGAGAGAGCACACTTTGCCTATGTAGTATAGCTTTGTTGAGCATTTCTTATAGAATCCTACAAATCATATATGGTTTGGGTAGGAAGAGATCTTAAAGATTATCTAGTTCCCTGTCATGAACTGGGAACCTTCCACTAGACCAGGTTGCTCAAAGCCCCATCCAGTGGGGACATGAACACACCCAGGGATAAGGCAACCAAAACTTCCCTGGGCGACCTGTTCCAGTGTCTCACCACTCTGACAGTAACGAATTCCTTCCTGATATCTAAGTCGAGCTTCCTTCCACCTAAAGCCATTCTCCCCAGTCCTATGACCACATGCCCTTGTGAAAAGTCCTCCCTGTCTCTCTCGTAGCATCCGTTTAGGTAATGGAGGGCTGCTCTAAGGTCTCACTGGAGCCTTCTCTTCTATGGGCTGAAAAACCCAGTTCTCTCAGCCTGTCTTCCAAGAAGAAGTGCTCCATCCCTCTGATTATCTTCAGAACTGTCCTCTGGACTCGTTTCAAGAAGTCTACATCCTTCTTGTGTTGGAGGTCCCAGGACTTTTCTAGGTGCTTGTAATACTGCTTTTGCATAAGGTGTTCTGGTGTGCTCAGTGAAGGCCAGACACTGAAAATGGTTACAGAAACTTGATGACAAGTAGCAGACTAAAGCAGCTTCTGCTGTACGAGCCCTAGCATAGTTCTGCAGAAAAAGGGAGAGCTATGGACTTATTTTGTAACCCCTGGTGCCACCATCCTAGCTAAACCAGTCTAATGGATTTCAGAGAAAGCCTGATAGAGACCGAAACTTTCGCAATTTAAATAATTATTCTCACAGAGAGGACATTTTGTCTGGAGGAAGCCAAAATTACATTCTGTTCTCCTGTGAATGCTATCGTGACCCTACATGCTGCTAAAAGTCACAGCAGTCTCTGAACCAGAAAAACATCTGCACAGGGATCTTGAGCATCAGGATTTTGGATCAGAGCTTTGGGATTTCTTGGCTTCACAGAAGTGGCCAACAAGTGCTCTGGAGCCAGAGAACATGGAAGCCCTAGAAACATGGCTCCAAGATGCTGTTGTTGGAAGGAGCACCATATGCAGAGTATGTGGAAGTGATGTGGTTTTGGTTTTTTTCTCTCAGATTAAGAAAATAAAAGTTACAGAAAAATACAGCAGAAAATACAAATTTCTTTGAAAAACATTTTAACAGAAAAGTCCTAGCCAGCTCCACCTACATACACTTCATACAGCTCACTGATATGTGCAAAGGCTGCCTACAGCCAAGCCTGCTAAAGTCAATAGTGATAAATCCCATCATGTTTGATTTTTGGACTGCAAGTCTGATTTGATAAAATTTTTTTTGTTAGTTTAAGTTTTGTTTAGAGGGCAAGTCTGATGACATGACTACCTGAGTATCATTATAGAACAGTAATCTCTGTTTTTCTGAAGTTTTCCCATTAAATTAGCATCTGTCTGCATTTTACTGCTGGGGAAGCTCATAGCATGGAGATAACAAGTGATGTATCTGAAACCAAACAGTTAGTAAGTGGCAGAGCTAGGAACAGTCTTGTCATCTCCTGATATTCTTACTATGTTTATATTTAAACTGACCTAACTTTGTGCAGAAATCAGCAATAAATAATGATAACATTTAGTAACCTAAATGTTATCATAATTTATAATATTCTCAGCCAGCAGTGTTTTGCCCAAAGGTGATGGAGCCACCTGGGAGCAGATAGTTCAGTGTGTCTGAACACAAAGTCCCATGAGTAAAGAGCTCTTCAAAATTCAGACTTACAGAATTTATTGTTTTCACTCATAACAGAGCTTATTTCCCAATCTTGACACATAAGTTCTCTCAGTCCGTGTAAATCTCTGATACCATTTATCCCTATGCTTGTCCGTTCTCTCCCCACCATGCATACACTAGGTGAGGACACCACAGGTTCTCACAGGGCTTGCTGGCAGAAAATAACTGACATGGGGGAGGACTCAGATGGTTCTCCTGAGACATCCTGCTTCTGCAACTTGGCATAGCAGCCCAAAGACAGTTAATGCCTAACACATAAGCCCACAGAGACTAACTTTAGCCAAAAGCATAAGGACACTGGCTGTCAAAATATTTTTAGACTAGCTGTGTCTTCTAGAAGGGAATGAGGTGAGGGATTCCTGGAGGGCATGGCTCAAAGTGCTCAGAACTGCTTTTCTATTGCTTCTCATAAGCAGTGCAGGCTTTCAAACCAGGGTACAAGTTTGGCAATGGATTTGATAAAATAGTTCACACTGGGAGGAATCAGGCCATCCAGCCATCCTGAGGCAGTGTGGCTTTGCACTCTTCTCTGCCCAGGCCTGACAAACCTTTATGTGTCAGGTCACACACACTATGAGGCAGGAATCCTGACTCCAGACAGGAGATAGACAGACTGTAGGAATCCTAGTGTTCTTATCTGTCTCCTGTCTGCCTTCAAGGTTCTCTGCATGCTGGGATCATGGGCGCATCACAAGTCTGGTGATCACAACATTGGATTCATGACATCCTGCAGTGCCTCATAGAGCTTGCTGTGTAAATTGTGATGGGCATGTCCTTCTCTCTTTGACACTGCTGGAGCCTACAATTGTTTCAGTACAGGTTTTGTTCCTACAAGGAGCTCAATTCACTCAGGAAAGAGCCTGGCATCTTCTGATTCTGCTCTCAAGATCCATTCTCAGCTCAAGATCTCCTGAATAAATGGTAGCAAACACTATAGGATCCAGTATAAGGAAACTAACACTCTTGCCACCACCTCCCTGAATCTCCCACCTCTCCTACTCTGGAGAGCACTGATGACTAGGAAGCCACACACACTGAGAAGCAGCCCAGCTGTTCTCCTCCAGACCCTGGCAAGAGCTGGATGTGAATGAGAGCCAGGGAAGCTTGATGGCATTAGCTTTGCAATGTGATCATCGTTCTTCCCCACAGCAGGAACAGGCTGCTGGTAGCTGAACAGCTTTGGAGGACAGGTGGTCTTGGTCAGGACTCTGAAGAAAATGATTTCTGGAGGTGGTGAGTGTTCACATGGACCATGTCTGAGGGGGCTGGTGTTGTCTGGAATGCTCGCTTGTCGTCTTTGTTGCCACTCAGAACTTTTACTTTTTGGAGCTGACAGGCTCTGAACTTTAGGTGAAAAAAGAATGTGACTACAGCTTTTACAATCAGAAATTAGAGGAGGGTGAACAAGGAAAGCCGAGAGTGCTGAGGTTTGGATTACATATTTTTGTTTGTTTGTTGAAAGCAAGACTCTGTAGCAGAGAACAAATCCTTGCAAACACTACAGTAGATCCTGTACAGGAAAGGGCATGGGAAACCACTGTGATAAAAAGGTGTTCACAGTGATGGCAGCATTTTCTGGACAGCTACAGCCACACATCAAAAGCAGCACTGCTCTGCTTGGTCATGCCTGTCAGCACAGACTCAGCAATGACTGGGTGAGGCTTTAGGCACGGGTCTCAGAGATACATCAAACCTATGTTATCACAGGCACTGCACTTAGCCAAGGCTAAGATATTACTAGTCAACTCCACAAAAATGCTCATGTCATGGTGATTGCAATAGCTAAAAGAGTAAATGTCACTCTGGAGCCTGGCCTTCAGTATCGAGTACAAGGATTATTCCCCAAAATTGCTTCCCTGCATTGCAGTACTTTCCATTTAGGTTGCTAGTAAAGCAGGATTTTTGATAAACTATCTCTGCCCTCACTCACTTGTGTTTCAAAAGAGAAGAAACTCTACCCTTCTTCATGCCTCTTGTAATGTCCCAGGACACATTCTCCCAGCTCCATGACCAACTCCAGCCACAGCTCTTGTAGAATGATCTTTGGCCTTAATTTATCCCCCATGGAAGAATCCTGGAAGTTCAAATCTCCTCTTGTTGCATTTTGCCAGTCCTCAGATTAATCCTGGAAATGCTGAAGGAAATCATAACAAGGGCAGTCAATCAACCAGTCCCAAAACCCAGAGACAGTAGGTTTCCAGCCTTACTCTCTGGGCCTCTTTGCTTTTGCAGTGGTTCCACCAGCTAGGAATAATTGCACAAAACTATGACGTATTCTCTACTGAAATCCAGATCTTTTCATGCCCTTCCAGCCAATTGCAGTTCGCCTCTGATGTTTTCCAGCTCTCTGCCTCTGTGAATGAGACCGTATCCATGTGAAAATATGCTTGGATCACTCACTGTGATTTATTCATCCGGAGGCAATTTGGAGGTTGTTGCTTACAATTAGCCACTTGATCTTTATCAGCATTGTTCTTAGCCCTTAGAAAGCCGTGTCTCTGGATACAACCTTTCCGGTACTTGGATGAACTATTTAATTATACAACTTGACCTGTTTGTGCATGGGATGCTGGATCCTAATGATCCCCAACATTCACTTTCTCTATTAGTAGCAAGAACTAATATTTATTGTAAGTTCCCTAATGTGTCCCTTGGAGAACATCACAATATCATGCTGCAGAAGAGAGCACTGTCTGCTTGGGGGAAGATTGCAGGGCAAGAGAGAAGAGGATATCCTCATTATTACATCAAATTATGAATGAGAGAGTAAGTAAGCCTGAGGTATTTCAACTTGGAGATGTCAGCTTTCCAGATAAACAAGGACAAGCCCAGCAATGCTGGATGAGAAAGGCACTCTAAAGAAATTCATAATGCTTTGAAACAATGTTTGTGAATCTGCATTAACTGTAACAAGAAAGCAATATTTAATGATATGGATTCACCCTAGCATAGCTAACAGAACAATTCATTCAGACTGCAGGAATATGAGCTGAATTTCATATAGAAAGGAAGATCTGGCATTACCCATTTTATAAAAAGAGATGAAAATTACCAAGTTGATGGAAATTACCAAGTGTTGGGATAAGAGTATAGGGACAAGAAAATTAAGGGAACTAAAATGCAGGAGAATACTCAGGAAGTAGCAGGGCAATTTGGTTGGCTGTGAATTGCAGTTCTTGACCTCTTGAAGAAACCAAAGAGGAGAGTGGGAGCCATAAGAAAATAAGTGAAATTCTGCCTGGTAGTTTGTGTCATCATTCCTACCACCTGGGGCTATTTTGCCTTGGCAGTGTTTTGTATCACCTGCAAGCAGCACACAAGACAATGAAATCCATACCCATGAGCACAACAAAGGGAAGTGTGTAAGTAGCTTGCCTCAGAGATGTTTGAGTGTAAAATTCTCCAGGAGGAACAAAGCCTTTTAATGACCTTGGAGGTGGGGAAGGCAGGAGAAAAAGAGACTGTCAGCATTTAGGCATGCTGATTATTTACGCAAACTTTCAAAGCATTAAAAGATGATCTGCAAGACTACATACACTATGTATGCTTGCACCACAAGAAGCTCCCAACAGTGTATCAACAGCCTTCAGGGATGACTGAACAGAAGAGTAGGAAGGGGAAATAAAAAAAGAAAAGTTGTATTTGGGGAGGGTTCCTGTAGCTGAAGCTTACAATGATGTATTTTCAGGACATAGACCTTGAAGAGAGGCAAGCAGCAATTATTATGACATATTTAGTACTTTTCCTAGGGTTGTGCTTTGTTTTGGGAGGGTTTAGCATTTGCATCCAGCCCTTTACAGTATTGTGGAATGGTAGGTTTGGTGTTGGTGTCTATTGCAGCATATGGGTGGTTATTGAGTTGGGGGTCTCCTTTGTGTCATTGGTGTTGCATATGGTTTATTTGAGTAGAATTTGGGTTTGGTTTATGCCTTGTCTTTAGCAGCAGATCCTTTTCCAGAGATATGGGAAATTGGTTGTTATGGTGTGAGTCTTGTTTTAGAACCTGGATGTAGTTATTTTGGGTGGGGGTACTGAATGCTGAAAGTTCAGAGTAGCTACTTTTGATAGTGAAGTATGTTTTCTGTTTGATTGGATTTTAGTGGTGTGACTATATTTTGTTCCAGTGTGGTGGGGATGGTTTGGGTCACAGGGTGGGGGCTGTTAGTATTTGTTTGTTTGAAGCTTTTGTGACAGGGTGATTCAGGTAGTTCAAGGGTAAAGATCAGAGAACAGTTTAATGTTACATACGAGCTTTGGGAATTGGAGATAGAAGTTTAAGTCCTTTTTTTCTGAGGTGACTTGTGGAATTCTAAAAAGAGATGTAATCTTCACTGATAGGTTTACAAGACTGATGTATTTTATAAACTATTAGAATATTTTTGGAATTAAGTATTTTGTTTTCTAGGGCTCTGATAATGGGGAAGAAGATTACAAGGGTGATGAAGTAGGCAAGGAGGGCTAACTGGCCAATAATGATAAATGGGTGATATAGGCAGAGATCCCAAATCCATCATATACTCCCGACCATTCTCTCATTTCTTCTAGCTCCAAAGTAGCCAAAAGTTACATCTCCTCCTCCCCAGCTAGGAGGCAGAAAGCATCTTTATCAGCAACTTAAAAGTTGGTTAGAGCGTGGTGCTAATAATGCCAAGGTCACAAGTTTGATCCCCGTAGAAGCCATTCATTTAGCGGTTGGACTCTATGATCCGTGTGGGCCCCTTCCATCTCAAAATTCTCTGTAACTGTACACCAGCCATCCGTGATCTCTGACCTTCACAAAGGGTGGGGCAGAGCTCAGAGTGTGCCAGTGATGCAAACTGGTTTGGGGCCTGTACCCAGATATTCTGTGCCGAAGAGCTGATTTATGCTGTACATGAGAGCAGGCCTGCCAGAAAGACTTAGTCTCCTAAGTGACTCAGTGATGAAATGACAGGGAAAAGTATCTTTGTCCCATCCAGTATGGCAAAAATACCTGGAATGCAGCTTGGTCCAACCTGTCCTCCTGACACTGATTCATCCCTCTATATGGAAAGTCATAGCAGGGGGAATCCTATAGATGGTTTTATCTCTAAGGCATCTTAGCAAACTGTGGAGAAAGTTCAGTTTTGCTTTGGGGCAGGGCAAGAGGGGATTCCTTATGTATTTATTTAATGTTTAGAAATATACTTCTTTTCCTATGGCAGGCCTGTCCTTGGATAGATCACATTAACGAAGGGACAATTTCTGATTTATTTAGATCATAGCAATGGGGTTATGCTCTGGGCAGAATACCATAGAGTTTTACCAGATACATTTCACATTCTGAAAAACTAAAACCAAGGCTAGTTATTTGACATTGAGAAAATAACAAAGGGACAAAAGAAGTTGTCAGTAAAGCAGATGTCCTGTCTCTTTCAGCCTTGCCGTCAGTGACACTTACTCACTGGAGTTTCAAAGCACTATAAAAATATTATGAGATCAAACACTGTTACATACTATGAGCACTTTCCTCCCAGAGACTGTATGACTTATTCAATCCAACCATCATATTGACAGAGCTAAAGGAAAGACCAGTCCTAGGGACTAGTTTTCTGCAGGCTTATTTACAAGCAGCTGTTGTTTAGTGGTTGCCTCAGATGTTTTAGCAATTTCCATCCTCAGCTATCTACATAGTTTTTCTCTTAGGTGTTTCTGTCCTATGAGGCATCTTGGCTGTTTGTGTAGCAGGAGCTGAATAGCTTTTGTTTATTGTTCAGTGAATTAAGACAAATTGAAATTGATGTTAGGTTATCTTAAAGCAATAGTCATAATGCTTGGTGGTTTGGCAGTTTCTGTGAGAACAGTTCCAACATCCTTCTCACGAAGGGAGAAATCTCCAGGAAAAAAAGTGAAAATGGGAGCAGAAATCTCTACCTCTGCATCAACCCAAGCCCTTTAAATTCATGCACCAGGCACTGAACAATACGGATTGCCTCATAAACACATGATTCTCCTGGAATGGAGTATACTTTGGGGCAGTGAGTATGCTGTGGGGCAGTATGGAGAAGTAATGATAACATTCTAGCAAACATTCCAGGCAACATCACAGTGTTCTTTTGATCAGCTCAGTAGAAAAAAAGAAAGCATTATGCCACTAGAACTGAACTCTGAAGGTGACTTATTAAACCTCTCTGAGGACTACAGTATCTGGCTTTGGAGAGATGTGGGTCAATGAAGCTTCCTGTATGACTACACCGGCCATGTAGGATTATCTCACTGTTTGCACTTACAGTCCTGCACAGTCTTGCCCATCAAGAGCAGTTTAACCAAGTAACAGTGCTCAAGGCACAGAGAACAATATTACATGTCCTCTCAGAGAGAGTCCCAGGAAGGTTCTAGAGTACAGCCACCTCTGAGAGCATGCTGCCTGAGTTCACACTACAGGGTTGCTGCATGGCAGGCTAAAGGGTGATACTATTTTAAACTTAGTCTGTAACCTCTAATGGGTCTGCAAAACCCAAGAACTGCCATATTACAGTTAAAGGTTTTTGCTAGTGTGTGGGTCTCAAGGCAGGTGAACCCTGGGGTTGTAATAGTGGAAAAAGGCCACTAGCCTTTACTATTTAGCAGCTCCAGGTGCTTTGACAGCAGGATGAGTTGGGTTCTTACTTCCCACCTCATACACATATGCCAATAGGGAGGACAATGAAGATGTGGTGGGGAGGGGTATTAATCTCATCTCTTTGACATAGCCACCAAAAAAGCCACCTTAACACAAGTGGAGAAGTACTTCATCCCTTTAAAAAAAGCTGTTAAAAGCTATTTTCCAAGGGAAAAATTAAGCAAAGCTCAACAAATAGCAGCAAAAAATCCCAAACAAAACCAAAACAAAAATATAAAATAACCAACAACAACTACAAAAACAACCAATGGCAGCCCCAGGAGCAGGGAAACTAAGAGTCATATCTCTATTTAGAACATTTTCCTTAACTGGATTTCCAGGCTAGCAAGGCAAGAAAGGACTTGGGTGTTTGGCTATACCTGAAACTCTCCACTGTAATCATGCAGCACAGCCATAGTCTGACACATGTGGACTGCAAATGGCCCAGTATATAACCAGTGATTATACACAGAGATTATATCACTTCTTGAAATCTATTACTGAGAATCTTTCTGGCAAAATTAGAAAAAAAAAAGGCTGCCATTACATGTCCATGCTTAGGCAAGAAAACAAGGTTTAATGTCCAGAACCTTTCCCTAGTACCTCATCCTGGGCTCTGCCAGGCTTAAAACTCTGTCTACCTTATGCCAAGCACTGACAGTTGGGTTCATTTCTCCAATAGCAGAACAGGGGGTGTGGTGTGGTGGTGGGATGTTAATGCTTTCTCCCTGTCTTAAATATTAGTCGCTCTGTTAAGGGTGAGCACATCCCTAAGAACCAGCTCAAGTCATAGTTCTATGGGGCCAGGAAGGATGCAAGTGGATTATGTAAGTGTTGGGGAAGGGCCTGAAAGTTATATTCAGAGGGCTGTTGGAACATACTAAGGCCTGCTCTAGCAACATCAAAGGCTACAGCAAGGAGTTAGTTTATACAGTTTAGTCAATTGGATTAGACTCTTCATTAGGATGCAGAGCAAATCTCTTCTACTTGGCAGACAGAAGCTAGAAACAGAATAAAAATGGAAATCAGATCTCAGTCCTGAATTCCCTATTCAGCAAAGCTCTTCTTATGTGTGTAGGAACTCTAGTTTGCCTGGCTTTGTTTGAAAGAAAGGTAACAGGAAATTTCTGGGCAGGATGAGGTCAAGGTCTTTTGCTTTGGGGCCAGTAAGCTCTGGGAGGACTTGAGTCAGAACACCCTGTCCTAGGAGGAGGGCAAGCAGAGGGCAGGAGCATTAGCTACAGGGTACTAGCAATACCATCTCTCTACAGCTGCATCTTCAGCAGGAAAATTCAACATAGAGACTTTGGAAAAGACCTTCCTTATTTTGAGTTGAACAAGTAGCTGTCATGCTGTACAGAGTCATTGACAGTCTGATACTGGAGTGGATGGTTTTTAGCATGCAGGATGTGCACTAGTCAGCTTGTTACTTTTCCCCTGCATCTTTTGAGTAAGTTGCTGTTCTGTCCCAGGGTATTGCAGGCTAAGAGAACAAGATTATCCGACTTTGTGTTTTTTTAATGCCTCGGACTGCATTAAAATCCACAGTGATCAAAGACAAAAGCCTGACTGCAACCTCAGTCATGTCACCATGGCTAAGGGGTCATTGGGAAGGGTATGTGGGTATACTGCAAATTCAGTTTAAGGCCAGAAAGAAGCCCAGGTATTTAAAATAGGAATTAATTTTCTCTACTTACTGTATCATGATAGCAAAGCATGCTTATCTGTAAGAAGGTATTTTTTGCTGTTCTTACGTCTTGTCTTTATTGTGTCAGAAGAAAGAGGGTTAGCATTTGTTTTCCAATTTCATATTGTTTGTTGTTTTTTTAACAGTATCTGGACTGAAATCAGTGATATTTATATCAGACATATTTCTTGCCCTGAAACAAGACTGATTGAAATATATTAGCAGCTGTTAGAAAGATACATGCCTATATTTGACTTCATGCTGTTGAAGCCTTTAAGTCACTGCATTAGCCCATCAAATTGTAAACAGAAAGTTCATTTCCTGGCTGCTATAGTAGAAGAGGAAAGAGATTGCTAGTTATAAGTAACCTGCACCTTGGATTATTTTATTAATATTGCAAATTGTAAGTCACAGAACAACTAGGATTAAATATTACCCCAGGAAAGCAGCTGGACCAGTGTTGACCATCCTGTTAAATAGATGGAATTCAGTTTAACAGAATTAAAAATAGGTTCCTTGTGGTTTATCTCATTAAGGTAATTTCAATAACAATCCCAATAGTGATTCCCACATCTTTAAAACTAAACTTAGTAACAGACAAAAAGACACAGCTGAATTGGGATGGTAAAGGACCTAAAAAATTTCTGATTCTGTCATGAAATATCCATTGCTAAATCTGTTTCATTTGGCCTTACTCCTCAATGAGATAATCCCCCAGTCTCCATGTGAATTATGTTCCTTGGATTTCTTTAAAACCCTTGTATCACTCTGGTACCTTCTGTTGCTTCTCAAAGCTTCTACATGCACTTAACATTATGGGACTCTAATTTTCTTCTCTCTCATACCTATTTTTCATCCATTAACTTTTATGGGATTGCACCAGACTTGCTCCAAGAAAAACAGACTGAAAATATCAGTCTTACAGTGTCCAAAGACACATTCAGTGTTCCAAAAGTGATTATTTTATGACTGTTTTCTGCAAAAATAAATTTATTTCCCGTGTATCCACCTCACAAGACAGCACTATTGCTGAAAGACAGAAGATTCTGAGCATGACACAATCTCTCTTTAACGTTTAAACTGAAGTGCTGTTCAGGAAACCACATGACTAATTTTTAAAGAATTACAGTTGTAGATATTTTTTCCCAGTTCTTCCTTTTGTTCTTAAAAAAAATAGATCAAACTTTTATTTTCTGAATTGTCTCCCCTGTACAGTGGAAAATACTTGGGATACCTTTTGGCAAAACTGAAGGAAATATCTTACAAAAAAATTATTCCAAGTTGGAGAAAAGAGAGAATTGCCATGATGATTTCCTAGTGTAAGGTTTACTATTCACATACAACAAAAAAAGTCAGCCTTTATTTGTGTTATGGAAAGAAGCAATATAGGTGCTGGAAAACAATCTTTCCTAGCATAAGCAAAACACAAGAATTTGATCTACATAAATTGTTCTTTCATTAATTAAACTATAGGTTTCCTATCGAGTTAAAAATCTTACCATATATATTTTAAATGTCTCCTCCTTTTCATCCTGTTACTACTTGTACCCTTCTTTGTTTACAATCACAGAAGTCTCATCCTATTGTTTTTTACTGTGTCCCTTGTTTGCTATGTGTGTTATATGGGTGACATTGCTACACTGGAATTACAAAAGAAAATCAGTAAAGGAATATGAGCTTCGTTCCTTGCCTTGACTAGCGTGGACTCTGCCAAAACTAGGGTAGAGGTTTGCTGGAAATGTAATTAATATGAAATATAGGCTCGTTCTGAATCGGACAGGAATCTTTCCCTTTTTTTTTTTTTTTAAGAACAAGAACTCTGTTCTAAAGACAGGAACAGAGCTAATCTCACTGAGCAGTTGCAAAGAGCTCAGAAGTTTTCAGTCCCTAAATGACTTGCTAAACAACTACTCTCAGGAAAGAGGCTGTTAGCAGAAGAGCCAGCCACTCTCAGTCCTGAGGTCAGGAACCTTCCATTTTCAGTAACCTCCTCCCTATGGAACACATACCAGGAATCTCTACAATCTGGCAAACTGAGGCATGCTGTTCATAAACAAAATTTTTTCGGACTTCCAGAAAATACAAAACTACCTGTCCTCTGAACTGCTGGGAGCGAAGTCAAGCCTTATGAGCTAATTCTGGATCCGTAGAAATCAAGAGGTCTTTTGTGCCAAAATGATCCATGACAGGAGGTATCATGTCACTATGATTTAACTCCTCTAATGAAATAAAAGACATTCCAGGAGATAAATCCACTCCTGACAATGGTATATGTGAGGAAAAGATTTTGAAGTAGTGAGGTTTGGTCTATTGGCAACTCTGACATAGAATTGAGAACTCTGCGAGCAGGTGAGGCATTGTGTGCCATGTGGCCAGCATAAGCCACAACAAGACACAGTAAGGCGTGTTTTCTGTCTTGGGCCAAATATGATCTCAAGTAGATTTCACCACTGTCACTGAAATCCTCCTGGGTCAGCTGGAGCTCTAGCTCAGGGGACTTTAAATATCGTAGAATGTTCCTTTCAGTTGGTACAGATGATATAGCCTTTCCTTGGCATATATTGCACAGTTCTTACTCCTTCTTGCCCTTTCAAGCCCTGTTAGATGAAGACATTTGCTCACGCATTGAAGTAAATCACTGGAACAGACAATTGATTTGAACTCAGTTATTTTACAATTCACTTGGCAGGACAAAACCAGGTGTATGACTATAGGTACAGGGAGGATTACCAACACAGATACAGACAGAACCTACCCTTTTTCATTTGTTTTGATCCCAAAACTCTGTCATTCATGGTGTCAGAATTCTATCTTTCTGGTAGTTATAAGGGCAGACAAATTTTCTCATGACTGACTCTGGCTAGAGCATCAAGCACAGGGCTCAGCTGGGGTACGTGGGTTTAGTAGAGAACAGCTGACCCACACAGTGGAAAACAGCAGGCAGGTATAAATCTGCCTGATAAGGCTAATCCATTACAAGATTTCTTGTGTGCTGTTTGCCAGCTTCAATTCTGTTTTACCTTTTTACATACAGACATAAAGCTACAAAATGATTCAGTGCAAATCTCCAAGCACAATGTCTTAAAAAATGCCACAGGAAGCTCAGTGCATTCTCTGGCACTATGATTGACCTAACCTATATATCAATGACACTCCTAACAATTAATGGCCTGTATCAGTGACAACCCTGGAGCCTGGTCACACATACATTGCCTGTACTCACAGTTTTCACAGCGATTCCCTGTATAGCCAGCCAGACAGGCACATTTGTAGGTACTGCTTTTGTCTAGAATGCACGTTCCATCATGAAGACATGGAGATGAAGAACAAGCTATAAAAGAAAAACAAGAACATTCATGGTCTCTCATAGGATGGGGGACCTATCTGGTTTTCCTCATGGTAGTAGTGTTTTGGGGTAAATTATATATTCTGATTAAAGGTTAGGAAAACACAATAAAGGGCCTGATGCATGTCAAAACGTTTTGTGCTCTTACATTCTAGAGAAGGGGTCTAACAGGTATGAGTGGTAATTTTCCCAGCATTCACTACTATTACCATTTTCCTTTAGCTATAGTCAAGTGGTAAGAAAGGTTTGTAGAAGAAAAATTATTTACACGAAGCTCAAATAATATTTAGAGCTTAGCCTAAATTAAAGAAGTTTAATAGCAACCTACATTTCTCCTGCTATTCATTCTAGAGTTTAAGGATAAGTTCTGGAATCCATGGTTCTGGTGGGTTTTTTGGGTCTTGGATCTTGTAATTCTAGACTTTGGGAGTTGCTTTGTCCCTGAGGAGTACTTCTTGGGTTTTGGTTTCAGGAAGCTGTGAATGGCCATGATGATCCTAAATCCTCTGGGGAAGCTCTTGCATGCAACAAATCTAGCAGTGATACACATCAAACTGTACATGCTGGCATAAATCAATATCAGAATGTGCAACTGTGCATTTAATATCAGCAAATTCCACTGTGTGATAACACATCTTTTTTTGGTGCCTGCTCTAAGGGGAGATGAGTGAGTAGAACTGCCATGGTTTTTAACCCCAACTGGCAGCTGAGTACCACAAAGCCACTCACCCCACTATCTCTGGTAGGGAGGTATCTGGCTGAGATAAAAACAGCTTAATAACTGAAACAAAATAAAATATATTAACAATAGTAGTAATAAGAATTATATTGAAAGGGAGAGAGATAGAGAAATATCACCTGAAAGAAAAAAACCTATGCACAGCACAGCTGCTCCCCCCTCACTGACCAAAGCCCAGCCCCTTCTCAAGCAGCAAAGCAATCCTTTCCACTTATTTTCCAAACTGAGTGTGGTGTTTAGTGGAGACTAAGTAGACCCAAAATCTCAAGATTTAGGTCTAGTTTAAAATTCAAGTAACTCCAATACCTGAGGATTTCAGGACCTGATGCCCTGCTTCAAGTTCATCTTAACAAAACAAGGACTCTGCAGAAAAGTTCACATCTGGATCCATACCAGAAGTTGTGTTCAGTTTCAGCTCACATTGACTACAAAATATATTCCTTGCTATCTTAAAAAAATTATCCAAGCATGCTTGATGATTCACACATTAAACTTGGAAATCATAATTACTGGAAAGTTCTAAATTCCAATTCTTTTACAGATCATCTTTGTCCTTCCATGATTACTTTGTCTATAAACGAAATACAAACGCTTGTACCAGTTGTTCAGTGCTGCAACCACAAGCAACCCACTCTAGGGGTCCTATGGTGAGGTTGTGTATTCCCACTTTAAAACATTCACCCTGCTGCAGTCCAGAATCAGCAGTCTTCCTTGCAGAGACTTCACTTGAAGCAGTCATAGAATCATAGACTCAAACAATAGTTTGGCTTGGAAGAGATCTGTAAAGGTCATCTACTCCAACCGCCGTTAGGTACATCTTCAACTACACCAGGTTGTACAGTCCTCTGTCCAGTCTGACCTTGAATGTTTGCAGGGACTTGACATCTACCACCTTTCTGGGTAACCTGTTCCAGTGTTGTGCCACCCTCATTGTAAAAAAATTCTTCCTTATATCTAATCTAAATCTACCCTCTTTTAGCTTACATCGATTACCCCTTATCCTATTGCAACTGTCTGTCCCCATCTCTCTTATAAGCCCCTTTTAAGGTCTGAGAGGCTGCAATAAGATCTCCCCAGAGTCTTCTCTTCTCCAGGCTTAACGCTGAAATTGTCTCAGCCTTTCTTCATTAGAGAGGTACTCCAGCCCACTGAGAATCTTTGTAGCCCTCTTCTGGACTTGCTCCACAGGTGTGCCTGTGATGAGGATCCCAGAACTAGATGCAACACTCCAGGTGAGATCTCACCAGAGCTGAGCAAAGGGGCAGAATCACCTCTCTCAACCAGCTGGTCCTGTTCATTTTGGTGCAGCCCAGTACCTGGCTAACTTTCTGGGCTGCAAAGGCACACTGACAGCTCATGTCCAGCTTTTCATCCAACAGTACTCTTAAGTCCTTCTTGTCAGGACTGCTCTCAACAAGCTCATATCCNTCTAGAGAAGGGGTCTAACAGGTATGAGTGGTAATTTTCCCAGCATTCACTACTATTACCATTTTCCTTTAGCTATAGTCAAGTGGTAAGAAAGGTTTGTAGAAGAAAAATTATTTACACGAAGCTCAAATAATATTTAGAGCTTAGCCTAAATTAAAGAAGTTTAATAGCAACCTACATTTCTCCTGCTATTCATTCTAGAGTTTAAGGATAAGTTCTGGAATCCATGGTTCTGGTGGGTTTTTTGGGTCTTGGATCTTGTAATTCTAGACTTTGGGAGTTGCTTTGTCCCTGAGGAGTACTTCTTGGGTTTTGGTTTCAGGAAGCTGTGAATGGCCATGATGATCCTAAATCCTCTGGGGAAGCTCTTGCATGCAACAAATCTAGCAGTGATACACATCAAACTGTACATGCTGGCATAAATCAATATCAGAATGTGCAACTGTGCATTTAATATCAGCAAATTCCACTGTGTGATAACACATCTTTTTTTGGTGCCTGCTCTAAGGGGAGATGAGTGAGTAGAACTGCCATGGTTTTTAACCCCAACTGGCAGCTGAGTACCACAAAGCCACTCACCCCACTATCTCTGGTAGGGAGGTATCTGGCTGAGATAAAAACAGCTTAATAACTGAAACAAAATAAAATATATTAACAATAGTAGTAATAAGAATTATATTGAAAGGGAGAGAGATAGAGAAATATCACCTGAAAGAAAAAAACCTATGCACAGCACAGCTGCTCCCCCCTCACTGACCAAAGCCCAGCCCCTTCTCAAGCAGCAAAGCAATCCTTTCCACTTATTTTCCAAACTGAGTGTGGTGTTTAGTGGAGACTAAGTAGACCCAAAATCTCAAGATTTAGGTCTAGTTTAAAATTCAAGTAACTCCAATACCTGAGGATTTCAGGACCTGATGCCCTGCTTCAAGTTCATCTTAACAAAACAAGGACTCTGCAGAAAAGTTCACATCTGGATCCATACCAGAAGTTGTGTTCAGTTTCAGCTCACATTGACTACAAAATATATTCCTTGCTATCTTAAAAAAATTATCCAAGCATGCTTGATGATTCACACATTAAACTTGGAAATCATAATTACTGGAAAGTTCTAAATTCCAATTCTTTTACAGATCATCTTTGTCCTTCCATGATTACTTTGTCTATAAACGAAATACAAACGCTTGTACCAGTTGTTCAGTGCTGCAACCACAAGCAACCCACTCTAGGGGTCCTATGGTGAGGTTGTGTATTCCCACTTTAAAACATTCACCCTGCTGCAGTCCAGAATCAGCAGTCTTCCTTGCAGAGACTTCACTTGAAGCAGTCATAGAATCATAGACTCAAACAATAGTTTGGCTTGGAAGAGATCTGTAAAGGTCATCTACTCCAACCGCCGTTAGGTACATCTTCAACTACACCAGGTTGTACAGTCCTCTGTCCAGTCTGACCTTGAATGTTTGCAGGGACTTGACATCTACCACCTTTCTGGGTAACCTGTTCCAGTGTTGTGCCACCCTCATTGTAAAAAAATTCTTCCTTATATCTAATCTAAATCTACCCTCTTTTAGCTTACATCGATTACCCCTTATCCTATTGCAACTGTCTGTCCCCATCTCTCTTATAAGCCCCTTTTAAGGTCTGAGAGGCTGCAATAAGATCTCCCCAGAGTCTTCTCTTCTCCAGGCTTAACGCTGAAATTGTCTCAGCCTTTCTTCATTAGAGAGGTACTCCAGCCCACTGAGAATCTTTGTAGCCCTCTTCTGGACTTGCTCCACAGGTGTGCCTGTGATGAGGATCCCAGAACTAGATGCAACACTCCAGGTGAGATCTCACCAGAGCTGAGCAAAGGGGCAGAATCACCTCTCTCAACCAGCTGGTCCTGTTCATTTTGGTGCAGCCCAGTACCTGGCTAACTTTCTGGGCTGCAAAGGCACACTGACAGCTCATGTCCAGCTTTTCATCCAACAGTACTCTTAAGTCCTTCTTGTCAGGACTGCTCTCAACAAGCTCATATCCTAGCCTTGTTGAACCTCATGAGGTTCACATGGGCCCACTTCTTGAGCTTGTCCAGGTTCCTCTGGGTGGCATCCTGTCCATCAGGCATGTCAACCACACTACTCAGCTTGGTGTCATCTTCAGACTTGTTGAGAGTGCACTCTATCCCTATAATCTGTGGCATTGATGAAGACATTAAATAACACTGGTCCCAATATGGCCCCTGAGGAATACCACTTGTCACTGATGTCCATCAAGACTGATATGTTGACCACTACTGTAGGAAAATATTTCAGTAACACAGGCCATAATGTGTTACTAGAAGCCTATATGCACAGCCCAGGCCAGGGAGAAAGGGGAAAACGGTGCCCCTGTGTTTTAGAACAGTAGCAAGATGAACAGTAAATAATAAGAAAGAATGCAGCCGTTTCTACTAGAAACGGATAAGAAAGTATAGTTTTAATAAGATGACCAATCCAGGGGTATGGAGTTGGATATCCACCCTAGTTGTTAGCCAATTAAATTGCTGTACTATTGTTAAGTGTGTATGCTATGTAAACAATAAATGAGCAGTGTGCTGACCGTAACTTCTGGGAAGAGTGTGTCCCTGCTCCATTTCGTTGAAGCCCAAAAAATAAAGAAAAAGACCGACATTCTCATAACCCCAGCGTCTTCCCTGGCTACACACTACTCTCTGGATCTGACCATCCAACCGATTGCTCATCCACTGAACCATCCATCCATCAAATCTGTATCGTTCCAATTTAGAGAAAAGGATGTTGTGGCCATGCCAAAGGTCTAGCAGAAGTCTGGAGAGATGTAATCTATAGCCCTTCCATGGTCCATTGATGTAGTCACTCCATTGTAGAAAGTCACTAGGTTGGTCAGGCAGGATTTGTCCTTGGTGAAGACATGCTGACTGCCTCAAATCACCTCCCTGTCCTCCATGTGCCTTAGCATAGCTCCCAGGAGCATCTGCTCCATGATATTCCCAGATGGTGAGATGAGGCAAATAATTTTGTAGTTCCTGAGATCCTCCTTTCTACCCCTTTTTAAAAATGGGTGCATCGTTTCCCCTTTTTCAGTCACCTGGGTCTTCACCTGACTGCCACAACTTGTCAAATATCATGAAAATTGACTTGGCAACTACATCAGCCAATTCCTCCAGGATTCTGGGATGTTCAGGTTACTTAGGAGGTCACAGCCCTGATCTTTTCTTAGAGTGGTAGGGACTTTGCTTCCCCAATCCCTGTCTTGTGGTCCATCTCTTTGAGAAGTGTAGGAAAAGAGGCTGCCAGTGATGACTGAGTGAAAAAAGACAGTCTCTGGCCCTCCCTACAGTCATGCTTTTATGGAAGATCTGCCTGGGTCACCACCTCCTTTCTTGTGTGTCCAGAGGTCACAGCTCCCTGCTGAGTGGATACCATGGCTGGGCTCGTCCTGAGAGGGTGCTGACCACCAACCGGGCTCAGCTCTGCAACTACAGCAGGACCTTGCCCTCCCTGCACACCCAAGTGCCACATGACCTGTGGCACACACCTCGGCCACTCACGCTCCTCAGGCTGCTCTGCATAGGTGTGGTGGGGTATAGAGGGGTGCTTGTTCTGAAAACTTGCAGATCTCCTCAGCACCTCCTATGAGAACTGCTAAGGCGTCTTCCACCTCAGGAAAAACCCCCTTGTGCCAGGATCTGTCACCATATGGAGCAACCTCAGAGCAGCTTCTCTCAGAGAAGCTTCTTATATCCAGATGGCATGAGACAAGAAATATACAGATGCCACATATGGATTTCTCCAGAGATTTCATGTGGTGATGTAAGAGCAATTCATACACGCTGGACAATGAATATCTTCCAGAACTTTTTGAAGACTAAGGCCTGGCTAAAGACAGTAACTAATTTGTTAAAAGGAAATATATATCTGGCAATTTTACTGTATCCAAGTAATGTAAAATATCACTGAGAAAGGGAAGGAAAAGCAAAAAAATCTGTACAGACTCTTGTCATCTCTAGTTTGAAGCTAGTGAATTTTCAACTTTGTCTTTGTCCCAGCTTTGTGTCACGACTCTGGAAAAGTAAGCCTGTCAAGTGGATGAGGATAAGTTCAGGTACTGTCAGGCACTGTCCTTGAAAATGCCTGATATTCTAGAGCACTAAATATGTTTTCTTTTTTAAGCAGTCTTGATTTACTGGATTAAGTCAAAAAACAAGGCAAAGGACAATACTACGAAAGGTTAAAGTCACTGTGTTGTGTCAAAGATCACTAGCTTGGGGGTACAGAAAGCAAAGTGTCATTGAAACAGGCTTTCATCTAACCGAATCCAGCATATGTCTAATCCTTAAGAGATCCTGATGGCTCCCCATCTGGCGCCCCATGCTTCTCATTTGAATTCTGTTGAGTGACTTCTAGTGACTCATGCCAGTTACTGGTTCCCATTTCACACTTGGCATGGGATGGGACCTAGCGCCTGCCTCCAGACTAGGCAGTACAGAAGATTATGTGGTTTCATCCTTTAATAACTACACATGAAGTGAACTTTCCTAAAGGAGATATAGGCTCTGCTTATTTTGTAACAATCAAAACTTTTCTAGCAGCTGAACCAGTGACCTCTGTGCAGTCAGTGTCCCTGTTTCAGCAAGCTATGACTTCTAAGCCAGTACAGAGCTCACAGGAAGGGAAGCCAGAAAGAGAAGGAATTCAAGGAATTAATTTTTGACACCATAAGGTGCTCCTTCAGTCCTCTCCCCTACTCTACGAAGGTGCTGGGGACATCATGTAACCTCGATGGCCTGGTCCACAGCCTGTAAGCACCTATGCTGCTGCTGCTCTCACCTGCAGCATAGGGAATTGTTCTAGTGAGTCCTGTGGAATCTGTTCTGGGGACCTTGGCTCTTCCACAGTGCAGTGCACAGACAGAAATTTCAGGGGAAATGCTTCAGGTTTCGATGTGCTGCCAGAGATTTTGATCCTGTGCTGCCCCCGCTTTCAATTCTATGCTGCCCCATGAACACTGTACTCTTCCCTTAAATGGTCCTGCTGGCCAGGTTAATGCTTCACATAAAAAGACACTGGGAGTGTTTGAAAAGCCTTTCACTGCAGCTACACATTAGACCAGAACAGCCTCATAATAAAATGCACAATAAGACCTCCTCACAAACTCCAAGAAGCCCTTTACAACGTGCTCTGTGTGGATTACTACGCTTGCAGCCTCACAGCCTCAGAATAATTACCACTAAAAGTGGGGCGGAAATAAAGTGCTCAACCATATTCGAATACCAAGTGTTCCCTGCTGGGCAGAGAAAGCAGAATCAATTCAGCTTGCACCATATGGAAAATGTTAGTTCCTTGAGTGTAGGCAGCCCTTATGCAACATAGCCCACGCCACACTCATTTGTTCTCTATCACCTCTCTTGCTGTAAGCCCATGCAAACTATCAATAGCTAACTGCTCCTGCTATGTTACCAATAGGTACAAAAGGTGACATTTCAGGAACTGGACAGGCTAAGAAATGGCATAGGTGCTGCATCCATTAGTATGTACATTTCAGATTGCTAGTTACACCTCTGTTTGTTGTTAAGATTTGATCCACTGTAAGTTTGTGTATTTATATAAGGGTTATATAAACTAACTAAATTTCCTGAGCCAGACACATGCAAGATGACCTCATGAAATGTGGGTCACCAAGGTGTGCAGAAGGCAAGTTATGGTGAGTCATAGATCCTGCAGGATTTATCTGTGGCAAAGCAGCACAGTCTGATTAACCTTCTGTGCCAGGAGTACTGTGGATATATTTGACCAAAATTCCCTACATAGCTAAACAAGGAAGATCCAGGAAAAGCACAGAGGCTGCTGCAAATGTAATGGCAAAATGAGGAGCCAGATACACTTTCAAAGCTCTTTTGTAGTCAGAAAGAAACTATGGAAAGAAATGTAGGGGACTCAAGCCCTGAATAGTAACAAACCCAGTAATTCTGGAGTCCTGCTTCTGTCATTCATAACACTGACATCACCACAGAATGGGAAATGCCTCTTCTTTTATTTTTTTTTCTTAAGGAAAATAATCTGTCCTTTGTACACACTTTTTTTTTTTTAAGCCCTAATGGTCCATGAGCCAACAGAAAAGTTCCAACAGGGGGTTTTTACTAAGCAAACTATGGATTGAGTTTTTGCCAGTTGAGACAGTGACTCTGCTCCTGCATACAGCATTGAGCAATTTTGCCATTGCAGATACACATGCCCCTTCCTCTATTTCCTTCTGTGCTCTTAATTCTTCGATTCAAACAAAACAGTCACACAAAACAGAAGCTTTTCTCAGCTGGCTGATGTGCTCGTTCTTCACACAAGTAGAAGGAATGAAATCTATTTTAGAAGAGCCTCACATTCACATACTATCTGACAGCTTTTGAATCTTCCCTACACTGGCTTTATGTAAGTTGCTGTTAGCAACACAGCATGGAAGTTTTTAATGAAGCAAAACAGGGGAAAAGATTAGTGAAGTTGAATTAATGAGAATGAGTGGCAAGTTCCACTTTTGGAATATTTTACCTGTAATTTCTTCAAAGATAGCATGAAATCCATCAAAGTTCTTGGATCCATCAGACTGGAAGAGGACATGGAGTGAAGACCCAGTGCTTTGGATTGGAGGTGGCCTCTCATTTCCACAGAATTTCTTTATTATTCGACTGTCCAAATTGTCCCCATCACGGACCTCCACATAGTCATACTGGCACATATAGTCAAATTCCAGGCTCAGCATGGAAAATCTTGGGGAATGAGAACACACAGTCAGACTGCATATCTGTGCACCCTGAGTATGATTTATTTGGATGTTGTGTTACGTTAGTGCCTAGCCCCGCTGCAATGAATCAAAAAGTGCCTAATCACATGAAGTCCCCCTCACTTCATCTCAAGTTTTGCATCATGATCTTTGGAAGCCAGCTCAACTCTATACCGTTGCTCCATGAGAATATTTAAGTGTCAGAATAGTGAAGTCTAAATTGAAGTCATACAGTTTGTTCACATGCATCAGGTCTGTAACTATAATACAATGTCAGAATTTTCATATAGGATAGAAAATACAGGGAGTATATTTTTATTGTGGCTGTTTGCTAAAAATTGCTCTATTTCCCCTAAATAAGGTTCTAAGTACTGAAAGTAATAGCAGCAAATAACAAGGTTCAAAAACTATTTACATTGTGATGTTCAGAAGTCAGCAATTAGGGATACAGGGAAAGCTTGGGGATGTAACAGAAGCAGAAATAGCCAGAGAAATTAAATCAAAATATTATAGCACATTTTGCATTAGAAAGAAAAATGGTAGTAGATCCCCAGTCTCTGGCACTTGCCCTTCTTTTGAGAGCAGAAATAAGGCACTGGGGTTAGTGCAGAAGGGAAATATTTAAAAGCCTTTTCCCATAATGTCTGTCTTTCCTAGCTTCAATCCAGGCACTGTGCGAGGCTTTTGTTCATTAACAGCCAGGCTATATACTGCTATTTGAATTCACTTGGGTACAGAGCCAAAACATCCCACCAGAATATGAATGAGAAACAGAGTGAGATACACCCAGTGCCTCTGGAGAATGCGCAATGGCCTGGGGGCTGGGCTCAGTCTTGGTGCAGCAGAAAAATGAGAAGATCCGGGCCTGGGAGAGACCATGTAACTACTGTTCAGTAGGATATTTTATAAATGAAGCTTGTTGTGCACTCAGTCTTCCCGAGAACCCCTACCACTGCAAACATGTATATTTAGGATTAGGCTGTATCTCCCACATTGCTTATTCCAGTGTGGGTCTAATGATTTGCAGACTGCATTTTCACACCAAAGAAGTGAGACAAAATTCTGGATCTGCTGCTGGACCTCACAGTCTGAAGAGAAAGAGAGTTCTGGTTCTGGAACTTATTTTCTGCTCTTCTCTTCTTGGGACTCAGGTCCTCATGTTAAGGAGGGCCCCATGTTATATGAAATGACCTTTCCTTAACAACTCACAAGCTGACTTCACTCAAGCACCTTTGTTCAGGTCATATGGTTAGTTTTAGATCATCAGGAGTACACTGAATACAGAGAAATGACTGAGCAGTTGTGGGAAAATACAGCAATGGAGCAGAGCCCCACATTTTTTAAACCATCTGATGGAATGTAGAATAAGAAAAAACCCCACATCTGCTTTAAATATGCATTACAGAGCAATAATTCAACTTAGCTTTGCATAAAATGCATGACTTGCATTTTAGTTCTGTCAGGTTTGTAATAGACATCCTAACAAGTATCAGGTTATATACTACATGTTCAAAACATTCTTTCACTGGTGAAACATACCCAAGGGATCTACTCTTATGCAAGTTATAGAGCAATACAAATTAATCCATTCATCCTTGATACACTTATCAGGCTGCAGTTTATCCTGACCCAATCCTAAAAATATTTACTGGTTTTCTGAACTGGCACATTTTTGATAAAAATTATGTGTGTTGGTACAGAAGGAAAGTTTCTGGAATGCCCACCACGTACTGGGAGTGGTATTATTTATAGATGTAAAGGTAAACTGTGTCTAGCAAGTGTGTCCCTGAACAAAGAATATCATGGTGTACTCATACAGAATGAAAGTACATAATGAAAGAACCATACACAGAATACTTTTTCTAATTGTTTTATTTCTCTGCTCTAAAAAATCATGAAAACAGAGTGGAAAATGTGAAAGGCACAGAGGTTCTGATTTGCATTTTATTTAACTTGGCACAGAAGTAGATACACTGCACTGACGGCATGGAATCCCATTATTAAGACTCAGAATTGGCAGGTCAGGAAACCTGCCAAAGCTTTTAAAACCTCTTGGCTATGGCCCAGTTGACAGGACCCTTTACAGACTACGAGGACTATTGCTGCTTAAATCACAGGTGCAGGCAATGTAATGAACCTCAGTTCCCTCACCAGTGAAACTGTAACTGTATCATAAGTCTCTTGGATATCATAAAAATAAACATGCTAATTTCATGCAACAGGTCATCAGATATAAAATGGAATGCTAAGTATTGTCTTGACTTAATCAGTGTCTGCAGTGGGAATACATTCACCAACCCCTCTAAGGAAAACTTCTAGCCAAAGTAAATAGTAAAACTCTGCTGAGACACTAAAGAAAAAGATGGAAAGTTATGAACTACTTCTACTGTGGTATGACATCCCTGACATGGCTCAGGCTGAGGGAGCTTATACATCACAACCAAAACTAAAACAAGGCTGGAAAAAGGGCAGAGAAAACAAACTGCCACCACAATATGGGCACTATTTATCAAAACTGTTCTTCTAAACCAACCCTTAAAGGACTGTGTGACACAGCTTAAAGCAAAGGAAGATTTATCTGTGGTCCTGAGAGTTTTACTTTTCCTGCCCTATAGAAGCAGAGAGACCCACTTCATTCGCCATCTGTATCTCTCCATCCCCATCCCTGCCCTTGCCATCAGGGTGGCACAGAGTTAAGGAAGAGAGGAGTTCTTTTGTTAGCAGTTGTGCTGATTCAGCACAGTACTGACTGTGCATTACAGCTCTAAGCAGGTACCACCCACAGAGGGGATCAGCATGTTTGTATGAAAATGCAGTGAAGGAAACATAGATGGCAGACCCAGGAGGAAGGCTCTCTTGGCTAGCTTTATTGTTGTACCTGCTCTTCTGTGTAGGAACAGCCTAAAAGAGAAGGTTTAGGCTAAATGTACTAGTTTTCCACAGTACCTAATGCTAAAATACCTCAATGGGCAGCTTTGAGGTGGTTCACCTTGAAAACCTCAGCTGACTCAAAACACACTGCACGGTTATCTTGTGTGAGGTCCTCCTGTTCTGTGTTTGCCCTGAAGGTTTCCTCTATGACTCCTGCAGGACTTGCAGGGTGGCAGGGTTAAGTGCAGACACTGAAGAGAGTTTCTGCTCTTTCCCTAGAAGTGCCATGTCATCTGCTGGGATTTTCAGGCACTCAGACATTGAGCTCATCCTCGGGCCAGGTAAAGAGGTTTAGGGTTCTCCAACACTACCCAGCTTAGATAAATGTAGGTGCTGACAACAGAAGTTTGGTAAGTCATGCTTTCCTCTTGGAGACTTTCACAGTTGGAATATAACAATTATGTTACATCAAGGAGATACCTAGTATTGTGTTTGCTTGATTGCAGGAAAGTTGAACATAAGAAGAAAGAGAAAGGCACTCTCTGCAAGATGCCCCTCATGTTAAAGTTTTGTATTTTCTGGTAATAGCAAAGATAAACGGAATGAACTGTACAGATCTTCTGTGACATTTCCATCTTCCAGGCATGCATATGGGTGGCCCTCAGGATATACAGTGGAAGTCTGATTTCTCTAAAGAGTTAGTACATCTGGTAACTTTACAGCAATCTCCACTCCTCTGCCTTGAAAACAGATTACAGTCTCCTTAGAGCAGCCACAGCAAGTTCTCCTCTTTGATCTAGTGTCCATTCTTAAAATAGCCTTTTCTCCCTTTCCTGTACCTTGTGCCTGATGTCACCTGGCTGTCAACATTTTACCCAGAGATGGGTGCATTCACTAGTGGTACATGCACAGGATCCATTTCCACTCTCACACCCATTCCTGTAACAATGAAGACAGGGTAACACCCATAGTTCCTGAAGCACCTTTTAAGCCTTACAATTGACAAAGCCCTGTTCAGATATGACAAATATCAGCGCCCTGAGCTTGTGCTGTAAGTGCAAATCATGTATCTCACCACCAATATCTTTTAAAAACAAGGTAGATATATCTCATCCATGCTGAGACTACTGCAAAGTTGTGTCATGAGAGCACAAAACTCCTCACAGCATTGCTCCTGTCTCTCCTGCACATTTCTACAAATTCAAGTAGTCGCAATACTATCCCAGGCTTTAATTGCAGCTGCTAATAACTGCACAATAAACTTGCATTTGCAAGTCTGAAAAAAGTCCATTCGTGTAGGAAAGCCACAATCTCTTCTTTTCTATTCAACTGATTTGTCTTCCTCTTATTAAGTCTCTCTTCAATCATATAGGAACATATTCAAACTATTTAAACATATTTAAACTGTGTATCTAGCACAGTTCTTTTGCTTGGGCTCTAAAGCTGGTGAAAGGGTTGATGTGAAGGGTTTAGCTACTTTTTTACTTTTTTATCATATTAGCTGCTGGATTTTTAATACCATCCCCGACGCACTTCCTGCAGCATGTTTGAGCACCCTGCTACACCCACATGAAAACAGTCCAACAGGAGGCTCTCCTGCACTAGGCAGGATACCCAATCAAAAACTGTGAGTTTGAATCAGTGAGGATGAGTTAGTAAGTCTAAGCATACACAGTTTGGAAGAGTGATGATTTGCAGTAAAACGAATCACATCCTCCAGACACAGGAATGGTAAAAGGAATTACTGAAGCTCATAGAAGACAGGGCTGGTAAAATGAGTGAAAGAAAAATAAGAGAGGGAAAATGTAGGCTAAATGCAAGGCAGGTCCCATGGGTAACTCCTTGAATAAGAAATCATACTAAAATGTTTCTACAACTTTTCTTCAAAGAATATCTTAGTTTAGTCTGGTAAAGTCTTCAGAAAATGTTGGGTGTTTTGGTATTAAGGGTCTTGAAAAGATCTCTGAAGAGATACATTGAGTTCAATATCTAAGAAACTCTCCTTAGCATCCAGTTGTCCTAAATGGAAATTGAGAGCACAGCACTGATGATTTGTCCAGCGGCTGCCCATAACAAGCTAAACCACGGGAAAGAACCGAGGTACCAAATTGCAAAGCGGCAGCTATACCTTCACTGCTCCAGAGCTCACAGCTGTTGCTCCTCATTGACTCTTGGTTATCCACATGCCCCGATGTCCACCTGAAATCTGTGCTGGCTAAAAGTCAGTATGACCTACCTCAATTCAATGTGAAATCCAGCTTTAACATGGATAGTCCATTCACATCGTGCATTCAGTGGGTAACCCTCCAGCAAAATGTGACCTCTAGAAGCCCGAAGAACCTTCCCACATCCTGGGGAGCAAAAGAAGAAAAAAAAAACTCTGTGTGAGGGACCTGCAAGAGATATTTGAAGAAAACACACATAGAAATACCAGAATGAGAAGACAAGGACTACTTAGAAAGATAAACACTTTCTTACAAGGCAGTATATAAAATAATAGGACAGCCACACTATGGTTGTAAAGAGTTTTGACTATACTAAAGTATTGTCTCAGCTAAGAGCACCCCTAGAAAATTTTTAGTTGATTGCTTCTCCCTCGTTTGCAATATAGCCCCATGAAACCATTTCTTACAGCTTTTGCCTCACAATTAACTAGCCCACCCATCTACCTGGCTGACACTTCAGCTCAGAACAGTTTTCATGGAGCCCATGTTGACCTGTGCAATCACTGATGCTGAGAAAGCTAGTGGGAAGGTTTCAAACCTACAATGAGCACTTCAATTAGCTCAAGTGAGCAAAAGAATGAGAGGAGCTGCTGCAGCTAACATCACAGTTTCTAGTCCTTCACAAGGGGGAAAACAGCTGATGTATTCCTAGAGGAGACATGTTTCTCCTGAGGATTCACTACATCACCCTTACATGTTAATGTCACCATGCCAATAAAGATATATAAGCATCACAGCTCCTCCATCATCAGTGTTACATAGAATATACAGCCTGCATCCCTTCTCTCAGGTTCATTCCTATTCTTTACTCCTACCCCACTCCACCTGTGTTGCTCTCAGCTTCACAGCACACTGTGAAATATATTTCAGTGCCCAGCATCAATAGAATAAGATGAAGTACTCCAGTTGATTGTGCCTAGTCTATGAAAACCACCAGAGGACAATGAGCTGAACAGCAATGAGCTGAACAGCAAAGTCACACACCGAGGAAGTAGTATCTTTTCATGGCTATCCTGCAGCTGTCCATAGGCAGCTGTCCAGGGATTGATGTCCTAATTCCTCATATTGAACGCTGAACATTTTTAGTCTAGAATGTTCTCTCACCTTCAGTAACCTCTCCCTTTCCCCCAGCTATAAAGTATGGCTAATGGTACTTTTCTCTGTGGAAGAAGAAATGTTGCTTAGTGATTTTTGCACAGCTTACTGTGATCTGTACATGCAAGTGCTAGCAAAGTGCACAGTCAAGCCATTACACACCAAACAGAGCTAATTTCTGTTTCTACTTTCCTGACTCCACCTTTTCAAATGGTCCCCTGGTAAGCCTTCTGTTGCTTTGCTGAGATAAGAGGCTATGTCCCTAAGCCAAAAATTGCAAAGCAGCCTAACAGCATCACCAAATCAGGGGACTCTGACAGGCTGCACACCACAGATCAGAACAAGTAAAAAGAGCTCCACAACAATTTTCACCCTTCTTTTTACCTCCATAGTCCAACAGAAAGCCCTGCTGCTTCTTCTGTTTCGCAAGAGGAACCCTAAACTTTCAACCAGTAACACAGGATGAATGTTTCCTACTGAAATGGTGGGGGTTAATGCTTGCCTGTGGGCCCTTCCTTCCTTAGGGAAATAAGGGTGACAGTGACCTGATTTGGTGAAGTACCAAGCATCTGTGGTTCCCATCGATCATAGTGTCTGGAAATCAATACTGTTGCATCTGGTCTATGGGGAAACATGAAATCTGCAGGTTAATTACTCTTCTTTCTTCTTAAGAAAGTGTTGTTCAAATGAAACACCCTTTGTTCATTTACCCTCAGTTACCCTTAATTAAGCAGGACCCAAGGAAACAGAAATCCTGCTCAGAAGAGTTCCTCAAAAGTGTTTCATCCTCCATTGTGGCTTGCTTAGTTCTCTCTGTAAAAGGCAAGGATAATGACTGTGCCCAGCAACCACATTAGGATTCAACAAGTACAGCAGGATCTGCTGTGGTGAAAATGATAATGCTCCTTCCCATAGCAAGAAACAGGCCCTTCTGCTGCCATTGGCTCCTGCCTCAAAAACAACCTGAGACAAAGCTGCTAGAAATCTTCAGAGGGTTTGACAGGAGGCTTGGACCACCTCAAAGAAAGTTTCCCTTTCGTCCTGAAGGGCTTTTGAGTTTTCGATGCTTTTAACAAAGGAAAGCCAGAGAACTGGTGCAGAGATACTTGTATGCACGGCATACTAAACACACTTCTCTGTTTGCTGCAGTACAGCCTGAACTCTCTGAACACTGGCGCCAAGGAAGTAGGTTTGGCCAGCAAAGCAGGTGGTCCAAAGACTAAAGAGGAGCCAGCCATTCAATGACCATTTCCAAAAGAAGGTTCTCAGGTTTGCTACCACCCAGCTCTGCATGAAGCACCTTTGCAATCACATCAACTCTGTGCTCTTGTATCTCCAGCCCTAGAAGAAGTTAGACTCACTCTTCAGACCAACAGTTCAATCATATGTTGATCAAAAGGAGTGTTTTCCCTTCCCATTCTAATTCTGCGGGAGACCTGGAAAGCTCTCAAAAATAATTTACATCATAAACACAAATGCTGGCAAATTCTGCCTCATTTACAAAAAAATAAACCACTTTGGCAGAGTATCAACATCCTTGTTCCGTTCCTGTTCCTGGATAAAGGCAGCTTTCAGGGCCACAGTAAGATTTCCTTTAAAGCTTGTTACTAACAGAGAATAAAAAAATTCAGGAGACTGCTGAGTTGTAGCCCACAGAGACCTGTGGGTCGATGGAGGGAGAGGTCCTGAGATGACCTCTGGTAAGAACTCATTATCTGGTGTTTGAGTGCTACATCTTTGATGTGAGGCTCCTTCAAAGATCAAGAAGACTAAGCAGAGGAGAATGAGAGTAGAAACGTTACTGGTATTCAGAAACAGGCTGATATGGGGGAAAGTGGCTGTCATTTGTCACAACTTTTGACAAACATCTGTTGTTTGTTGGTCACCAGTAATACGTGAAACACTAATGTTCACAAAGTCTCAAAAAATAACAACTACTTTTGCTCATCACTGGGACCACATTCAGACAGCAAAGTTGAGGACAGCTGTTAGGAAACACTGCTTTGTCCCCTGCTATGATGGAGCACATGCTCTCAAGAGACATTACCAATAGGGTTGGCAAAGGCTGCTGGAGTGCAGTGTATGGAGAAAAGGGTTCTGCAGGGTTGGTTTTCTTCTGATGTTAGAGTCTGATGTGCCTTTTAGGGCATGATAATTCAACGTAGTAGAAGTCCCATTAGAAAATGTCCCAGTACCCAATCAACTCTAGCCAACGTGGTATTTTCCTAATAAGACTCCTTTGGCCTCCCCTATACTGTTTATCATTTTACCAGATGGTCTGGTGCCCTTTGGCGGGTTTTCAGCCGTGTCCATGTGTGCCAGCAGGTAAGTACAAACTGGACAGACCCATGGGCCGTCCCATGGTACTTCTTCCCTGCCATGGCCCTCCAGCCACATCATTGCTTTGCTGGCATTTCACAGAAATCGCTCCCCTGCCCCTGTGAGCGTAGCCAACCCCTTGGCCACTGACCCAGGGCTAGCCCTCATCGCTGCCCTTGAGGTAACCGCACACAGTTTCCTCTGCCACCCCGCGCCCCGTGCGGTGTTAAAGCGGCATTAATCGCTCCCGCAGGAGCCTCCGCGCCCCTCGCTCTCCCACCGTGCCCGCGGCCAGCCCGGCGCGGCCTCCCCGGGGCCCGGCGCCCTCTCCCGTCCGAGCTCGGGGCACTGCCGGGGGCGGACACCGCGCCGTGGAAGGACACCCGCCGGGCTGGCCAGGCCGGGCCGCGAGCGAGGGGCTGGAGCCGCAGGGGATCGCCTCCCTGCTCGGCCCCGGAGCGGGAGCACCGTGGCAGCGCCGCCGCTGCCCGCGAGGGGGAGACAGAGCCCGGCGCTGCCTCCGCTCGCAGCCCCGCCGGGAGCTCCGCCCGCCCGGCCCGCTCCCTCTGAGAGAGCGTCCGTGCCCCTCCGAGCCCTGCCGGGGGCTTGGCAGCACTGGCACTGGGAATATAGACCAGATTATACCCCCCAGTTACTGTGGTTGTGCTTCCTTGTGTTTCTGGTGTTGATTGGCACTTTGTCGCTCGCCGGGCACCAGGGTCTGGCTGCAAAATTCCGACTGTGATCCTGTGTGCATGTACCACAGGGAGATGCCTCCTCCTTCGCTCTCTAAAGTGTGATGGGTCAGCACATCCACTGCTCCAGCATCAGTGCACGCTGGTGTTCGAAGGCTACCTGCTGCCCACCCTCCAGACCCAAAGCCACATTGCTGTGAGCCTGCAGACCAGCACCCCACCGTTTCTGAATGCCTGAGCCCAGGCCAGAAGTGAGGTAGCCACGAGACCCAGAACAGGGCGGCTCAGGAGCATGCTGGAATCACGACTGTGCCCCATGTCTCCTCTTAAAGAGTGGAAGACAAAACAGCGCTATCTGACCTTCTCACCCTGCCTCTCAAGTACCATAGAACCACTCAAAAGAGACCATGTCCTTGGTGTCACACTGCCTCGCTCAAACGAGCAAGTGGTAGGAAAAACATTACAAGACAAAGCTCTCCAAAATTTCAGTATTGCAAAAATGTCCCAATAGACCTCTTGCAAGGGTGTATGGTAAACAAGTAGGGAAAAGCAGGCTAAAATATAATGTAGACAAGCAGCATAGTCAGATGGAGGAAATATTAGATGAGTTAATGACTCTTTCTTGGTTCTGCTTTTACAAAAAGTGCCAGGGGAGTTCTAGCATTGACCTAGAGCGAACGGGACATTACAGCGCTATCAGAAATCACACCATAAATGGGAAGAGACTCAGTTTATCAACTTCCAAAGCACCAAGGCTGAGTTAGCTCTGCTGCCAAAACATTGATTCCCCACATTCTGCTGTTTGAAGCAATGATTTTATTTTGTATGCTTTCACCTCCTGAATGGTCATGGGCTGTGTTGGGAAAGCAAGTAAAATTGTTGCTTTAAAATCAATGTCTAAGAGGAGACAAGCCTGAGATATGTAGAAAAATGGACAGAACAGCATAGGGAAAACAGATCCTGCTTTCATCCCTTCCAGTGAAATGTGAACAAAGAAAGAGTCAATAAAAATTTAAAAAGAGAGCTCTACCTTCACTGGTAGGAAATTGGTAAAGGAAAAACCAATCTTAAATTGTACCCAATTAGCTGATGGAATCCGTTATTGAAAGACAGCTCTGGGACCAACATTTTAGCAAAATCTAAGGACCAGAAGCTGTTGTACATTGTCAGCAACAAAACCTTTAGATATTGCTACCAGGGCCTGAAACACTCCTGGTGTATCATGACACTGTCAGCAGTTGCAAGATAACTGTTTTCTGGATCTGCCTTGGAGCACATTGAAGCTGTGCAACAGAGGGAGGAAACACTGGGACTTCTTTGGGGTGGTTCTGCAGTCCAGGGCTGAAGAAGGACAGAGGAGAAGTTCTTTGATGTAGCTGTTGCCTTTGTAAATATTTATGCTTATGCTCTGGGGAATCAGTTATGCTGAAGAGTATCCAAGAAATGCAGAGAACAGAAGATTTCTGGAGTCACAGTAGTTAACATTTTAAAATAAACCAAACCAAAACAGAAGTTTAGTAGGGTTGTAACTTGTCATGACATGAGACCCAGGCCTATCCCTAGCAGACAAGCACTGGGAGAGTTTTCCTCACTGTAGATCTGCTTACTGCCTGGTTTGTTTGCCCGCTCCTGCTTGTGCCCTTTGCAAGAGTCACTGTACAGGAATAGCTGGAAATAACATGGTTCTGGCTCTGCCCCACCACTCCCTGCCCCTGGCATGTTTCCCTGCCCATGCAAGACACTTACTCATGCAGTCCCCTCCATACCAGCCAGCTCTGCACTCTGCACAGTAGATTCCCTTGATGTAGAAGTCATCAAGTGTCCCTCCCCAGGAGCCATTGCGACAGGACTTGCAGTTCTCAAAAATGGTGCAGCCTGGAAGAAGAGCCACTGTGTTAGAGGAAAGCCAAGGTGTATTGCCCTTCAGGAAGACGAGCAGCCTTCCTCTCTTTTCCACAGAAAATGCCAGTGACGTTAGTGACTACTGTGGTGCTGACAGCTTTTCCGGTGTGAACCATACCCAACCTCCACCGCCAAAACTTGGGCAGTTCAAACACTGAGGTTTGGAACCAAACTCCCAGTTTGACTTGCCCAAATCTCTAAATCTCATTGCTCCAACGCCTCTCTCAGAAGTCTGAATGTGGATGCTGGTGCCACTTGGGCCCAGTCCAAATGATTCTGATGTCTTCTAATTTGGCCCTATCTCCTCCTGCTTTCATCTTTCACTTTTCTCTTTCCTCCTTACTATCAGGACTTCCAAATTGCCTCTCTCTTCTTGATCTGGGGATGAAAATAATCCCAGAGCACCAACAAAACACTCTTGGTGTGAAGCCTGTTACCATGTCACCCTCTGGCAGCTTCCATGCCTGCCCAAGACATCCTCAGGACAACACTGCTTGTAGAAAGTGTTTTCTTTTCCTGGCAGCAACGTTGCCTGCTGCGGGGAAACCTTGGCAAGTATCTTGCTGCTGTCAGGAGAGTGGCAGAGGGAGTTTCTGAGGAGATCTGAGGCAATCCCATGCCCCAGTGAGATGTGCCCACCCTTGCCGCTTCCCTGCCCAGCACTTTTCTTTTCGCCTTGGTCAAAGATTTGGTGTGAATGCAGTATGGTCATAAACATACCTGGGTGGATTAAACAGGAATCACACTCGTTCTCCTCATTGCGACAGCAGGGAATGGTGTAGCCCACTTTTTCTTTCTGTCCTGGACAGATGCACTCGATTTGGTCATATTCGCAGCACTCCCGACACATGATATTCCACTCGGCACCTGGGCAGTTTTCATTGATCACTGTGTACTCTGGAAGTGGAGAACAGAGAGGGAGACACCTGGAAATAATCCATTATCTGACAAGGATTGGTAGGATCTATTATTCAGTGATTTGTTAAAGCAGGTATGGCATGAGGCTGCCAAAGTCTTCAACCCAGAAAAATCCAAACTACATGGTAACACGTGGCCAAAATGTCAGCAAAATGTTGGGTGTCTGAACAACACTCAGGCAGTTTGGCAGTGCCAGCCAGAGGAGGCAGAAAGACCAGAGGGAAGGAATATGTGCACTCTCTCTGCAAGTCCTTCCCACTTCTCTGATGAGAAAAACAGTTTTAAAACACCACAGAGGATGGTGTCACATGAGAACGTTTCTTCAGATTGCAGGACTAGTTTACGGCATCATATATAGTATAGATTATTTAAACTATGACAGCATGTTTTGGTTGTATTTCTACTTGTGAATTTGCTGCTCTTGAAGACTTGTCCACCAGGAAAGGCCACTTTTGAGGCTGGGTTTTAGCTGGTTTTGCTCCCTATTTTCACCCAGAAGCACATGTTGTTACATTTGGCTTCTCTGCCAGAGGAGACAAGACTTTTCATTGTTTTTTCAAGGTTCATTTTGTCAGATACCATTTCTAATATGGCGACACCTTTCTATTATTTAATATAACCTCATATGATATTTAAGCTATGCTGGGAATACCCTTTTAAGAAACAACCTCAGACAGCGACTCTAGACTGCCACAATAAATGCAGATCCTGTCTTTCCACACCAGTGTGCTGTCTACATTCTACAAAGAGAGATCTAATGAGTGCACAGTGCTGTCAGCATGACTCCTAACCAGCTGACAGGCCTGATGACTGCTTTCATGGAGTTTGATGGTAAAAAGAGAGAGAGCAGACAAGAAAGATGAGACATGAAGGAAACTTAATGAGACCAGCTCTTTTTTTCCCCTTCTACCCTCCTCTTTTTTATTTTTAGTATTTTTTTTTTATTCTGGTTAGGTAACAACCTCCTTTCTTGTGTATTAAACTCTGAGTAACAGGGTTGCCTTGTCATTGCAACAAGCAATACATCTCTAAGGTGGAGCACTCCCATGCATGCCTGTACCCGGCTCCCATCTCTCACAACTATTTTTTCTTTCATTGTCCTTGATAACCTAATTACTGTGCCTGCTGGAGCTCCCTACCAGTGAGCCTGGCTGCTCTGTCTCTCTTGATTCTCCATGACGTCATGAAGCCTGGTTCATGGAAGCTTATATTTTCCCCTCATGATTTTTACTGGCTCTATTAAAAAAGGGACCACCAAACTGTTTCTTTATTTTTTTTCCCTTTGGCTGGGAAATGAAATTCACCCCTTTGTGCTCCTCAGAACACAGTATTTCCTTCGTGCCTGTTGTACCAACCAGGGAGAGTTTGCCCCTGTTCTAAGTTTAGGACCAAGGGTTTTGTTTGTGCTGAAATCTTTCCATTCACCTTCTCTGCCCCTAAAATCATTCCTAATCATTTCAAACAGAAACAGCTTCTTCTGTCATTCAATAAGGTGCTATAATTTTTTATTTAAATAATGAAATCTTGCATCGAAATAACCTTAGATTACAGCAGGTATATAGCCTTTAGCCTGTAGATCTTAACATGCTCTACAAGGTCCTCTTTCCAGATGGAAAAGTGAAGCACAAGGGAGGTGAAGTGACTTTGCTCAAGGTCTCAGAGAAAAACAATAGCAGAGTCAAGAATTAAACTCATACATTCTAATTCCCAGAACAACAGTCAATCAACCTGGCCAAGCTGGGACTGCTTGACCCATGGCTATTATTCTCTTTTAATTAAGCTTTTTATCTATGAATTGTGTCTGATTCAGATTCCAGAGCAAATTGATTACATGAATCTAATTATCTTATTAGAACTGACACTCAGTTTCATACATTTCACTATAGAAGACAGAAAATAGCTGTTTCTCTGGGGTATGGGAGTGGGGGTCTCACTCCCTGCTGAAGCAGTATTCTCCAAAGTCTGACTAATAAATAACTACACGACACTCAGAGCTTTTGTAAACCTTCCTTCAAATTCCTGTTTTTCCTAACTCAAGCTAGAAAGCTAATTTCTCGAAGAGTGCTAAAGCCTATTAATAAAATGGCTATATCCATTTGGGTTGTAGTTGTAAATTATCCAAGAGAAATTGCAATCTATAAAATAATCCAGATGTTCATAGACAAAGTTACACTGAAATGACCAATGTATGTTTCCATCCTTGCAGGAACTCAAAAACTGTCAAGATAAGGCTGCGAAGACACAACTTAACTTTCAGGTTAGCACCAAGAAAGAGGCTGGACCAAATGACCTCCGGAGGTCCCTTTCCACCCAAATTACCCTATTCTTCCCTAAAATATTACACATGTATTTTTATGTGGGTGGAAAGTGTGATTGTGTGCATAAGCATATTTATATGTAGAGTTTGTCTACACAACAGGGCCAAAAAGCAGATGCCATGCTTATTCTTGCTGGATTGAATGTATTTGTAGCATAAGTTGACCTTGAGGTAATAGTCACTGCAGATGGGACCAGATCTTGGCCCTTAAAGAATTGTAAAAATAAACTTACTGCTACCTAGAAATGCTGTTTGCTCACTTCTTGCCTTTGTCTCAATTGAGACAATGAAAATAGACTGTCTTTTGATTTACTGACAATTTAATTCCCTTTCATGTTCTCGGGTACTGCTGAATTTTATGCAACATATATAGCCTTGACAAGGTAATATGTGGATTTGAGATTTTTTTTAAGTGGCCCTTTCTAGGATTTTCTTCAGAGAAACCATGAAATCTATTATTTTGAAGTCTTGAAGAAGATATTCGTTAAAGAAATGCGTGTGAAGACTTTATGTACCCCTTTAAAAATGGCAAAATCCCTTTTGTTTTGCTTAAATATATCTAGGCTATTGAACAAAAGGCAAGTAAAGCTTTTGCCTTAGAAATTTAAGAGGGAGATGCACAGAGCTGCTTGCGTGTGTAATCAGTGTTTGTGTGGCTAAGCTCAGGCTGTGCTCCAGGGAGGCAGAGGCATAACCCCACTCCCCCTTGTGTATTTGGGGATGGGTAACCACTGGCACCTCCCACACCCACAATTGGCCATTATTATCCCAAAAATAGAAGAGAATGAGGCAGAGAAAAGTGGGAAAAGATTTATTGACTGAATAAAACACTGAAAGCAAGTCCTTGGACAGCTGATAATTGTGAGATAATTGTGGGGTGCTTTATGAGCTTTACTTTGATAATCTTCCAAAGCAGGCAGTGTGGCTTGCAGGCAGTGACTGTGTCTCTGATTTTGGGACAAGCAGGAAGAAGCTGCTTGACAACCCATGCAAAATATTTAGCTGCAAAGAATAAACAAGACTCTAGACAGGCAAATAAACAGTGGATTAATTTATGAGATTTTAATGATGGAAGAAAAGCCCATTAAATCCAGGCATAAACAGCACACATGGAAGCAGCTCAAGACTATGGAACTAAGCAAGAAATGGCTGTGTTGGGAAGGAATACAAGCCTTCTGGGCAGGTGCCAGAGGGAAGACCTGCTTGGCTCAGGAGCCTGGCAGAGCAGGACGGAATGTTTTACCTGATGCTTTGAGTCCAGCCTGAGGAGGACTGTGGGATGAGAGATGAACATTTTTAGGTTCAGATGGCAACACATTCGTGTAGCCAGATCTCCTAATCCCTACAGCACCTGTCAGATCCTAAAGGCTGTCCCTGATGGATTTTTTAAGACAGCAGTAAGAGATGATGCTCCCAGTCAATGTCCTCCTTGTTACTGTCAGTGCAAGGGCTGAATTATCACAATGGCAATTCACCACAGTGATGCTGCTGCCTCCCCTGATCCCCAGGCCTGAGATCAGCCTTAAAGCTTTGGTGATTCAGGAACAGATTCACAAGAACATTGTTGCCTCAGTAATGGGTTAGGCAGCTCATCACGGTAAAATGTCAGCTTCAGCATACTAATCTTTTGCCATAGTGAATTTTTCAACCATAGATACCTTGCTAGATAGAAAGGGATTTCTGTTCCAAAGGTCTGAGAGCTGGAAAACCTATATAGGTAAGAACTAAGGTGAATTGAAGCAAGCCTAATTACACCAATTATCTCTTGTGTCTTCCACTTCTTTGGAAGAATAGGGGGTTTTATGGGGTATAGCTGTTTTAACTTGATAAAAGCCCATGCTTCTGCTGAGATGGAACACTTTTTCCCTTTCTCTCTTTGACTTCCTATTCCTACTTCCTGTATTTGTGCTGACATTAGCTGCTATGTGGAGGGATCAAATGACTGATCAAGCAGAAAACCAGTTTGCCACCTCCATTCATCCTTGGGGGAAACAAAAAAGAAAAGTTTGCCACCTAAATGTGCTTTGGAGCCCTCCCAAAGAGAGACTTGCATATGAGAAAGAGCGAGAAAGAGAGGGAGAGAGAGACGTGTGTGTATTTTTCAGAACTCCTGAAAGATGGAAGAAAATGCTTTTTATAAGGACATCCACATCTTGGTCTGAAATGATGCAACTTCCAATACTACAAGTCCATTCTGTTTTCCTGCAAAGGTGAGTTATCCTTCCATGCCTCAATTTATCCATCAGCACATTAATAAAATACCAGCTAAGCTCAAAGAAATATTATTTCGAATTGCTTTGAAAAGTGCCATTTGCATTAACGATGCCGTGTAATAAGAGCAGATACAAACAGATACTTCTCTAGAATCAGAGGACGATTCTTTTCAAAGTGATTATTTAACCCATTCATATGAACATGACCCACAGATATGAACATGACCCTTTGTATTTGATTTCATCCTAATCTTTCAGCATGCTGCTCAACAACAACTACTGCCTTCTGAAAAAGGAAGGAGCACTTGAATTTGAAGGAGCATTTCCTTAAGGTTGTTATTAGGAAATGGTTGGCCATGTAATAATTCTGAAAGGAAATGTTCTCATTAAAGAAAAAACAGCTTCAACAGAGCTGAAACCGCGTAGCAGCTTACATTTTCTTTAGGTCTGTCTCATTTTTCTGCTCTTTTCTTACTCAGCTCTACTGTCATTGCACAGACATGCAAACTGGGCCTCGCCCCATAGGTATCATATGTGTGTATGTTAACATTAACAACAGGAAATGCTTTGAGCACAACATTGGGTGAAACTGTGGCTCCATTGTGATGAATAGTAAAATTCTCCATTTAATTTCAGTAAGGCGGAGAGGAATAAACCTTGGAATAGAAGAGAGATGTTCCCATTAAGAGACTTTTACTATGGCTCTTGGACAATGATGTACCCCAAACCATTAATAATAAAGGAAACTGTAGGTCTTTATTGTTAACCTTTTTGTCTCAGATAAACTATTGTGTAAATTAGGTCTATTTGCCTATTAGATGTGTTAAGAGGATGAAAGGGATAATGCTGTCTCTAAAACCACTTGCTTCTTTTTAGAAATTATGTACCTATTACTCTTTTCAGCATCTGAGCTAATTAAAAGAAGAACCAAATATATCCTTCTTTTACTTTTACTCAGTGTGCTTACTTTATGGGTCACAGACCTTTGCCAAATAATTAGACTGCTGCTTCTACAGAGTCAGTTAGCATCCTTTTCTGCCCATGGTGCGTGCTTTACACAGTGGTAAGGGGGGAGAGGGGGAAAGAAAGGATCTCTATTAAAAAAATTCGAAGTCAGTGGGAGAACACAGGAGGACATCTATGATACTAAGCTGAATTTATCTATTTAATAAGTGTGCATCAATTTGACTGTCTTTTTTAAACATCCCCCTCACTCAGTTTCTCCTCTGTGTTTATGAGCTGGCATTTGTGATCTTATTGTCAGCATTGTGGCCTTGTGTCTTCATCCAAGAAAAGCTGTGACAGGAAAAAAATAGCCAGAGTAAGGCTGATACTCAGAGGTTGCCACATTACCCTTCAAGCTTTGATTCATTCTGGTATAGAGCAGCTTATTCTGGCCAGAAAAAGTAGTGCGATCAGGAAGAGAATTTTTCTCTGTGCTGCAAGACAAGGAAAAGGAACAGGTAATGAAAGTAGAACTTTTGAGTTAGTGACAGCATTAGGGTTCTGCAATAGGGGAGAATATTTGAAAATCTGCAGAGAAGAAGCAGCTGTTGTATTGAAATTCATTACCACATAACATGAGAATGTGCTTGTGTCCTAAACGTAGAGGAGTGATGCTGGACCTGTGTTGAGGGCTTGCCTGTTTTAATGGTGTGAGACCTGGAACATGTTGACAGTTTACTTACAGTTAATGTTGCCCAGATAGAAATAGTCCTCACAGACAGCAGCAACCCTTCTAAGCCTCTATTTCAAATTTTACTCCTTGCAGCTCCCCTGGGGTGTAGTCCAGCCCTACCCAAGGACCAAAGATGCCCTCAGTCTGGCAACTCTCTGTCCCCACTGATAGCTTGCTTGCCTGCCCTATTGCCTTCCTCCCCATTTGCCCCTGTACCACATCCCTCGTCTTGCAGGAGGGAAAGGGGCATCCACATCCCCGAGAGACTTCGTGCTGCTGACAGCAACTGCACAGTCCTGTGGTGGTGAGGGGTCACTCTGAGCTGGTGGAGAGACAAATCCTGGGCACTGGTAGGCTTGCAGGGACTCCTGGCAGCCACATGAGGTGGCCTCAGGGTCAAGAGTGAGTAACGCCACCTTTTTTTCCAAAACAAAAAGCAAGTCTCTTTCCCTTTGTCCATGCTAGAAACCTAAACGTGTGAACTGAAGTAACCCATTTGCTAAGATTGAATGCATCTGGATGTGTCTGAGTGCATCTGGCCTTCCCTTCTCTAGACAGAGGCTGGAGGGGGAGGGGAAGAGAGATTGGGAAGGGTTTAGATAGAAACACACACAAACACACATATATTTTTAAGGAAACATGAGTCACATGCACTCCAAGTTTATTCCAAAAAATAAATTCCCAGACCGCCCTGACTCCTGCCCCCAAATCTTGAGGCAGGCCCAGTGCAACTGGGTGTGATAAATGTGGATAAAAATTGGAGACATCTGTGGGGAGGAGGAAAAATGCTATTTTCCAACCTGCCCTGACATGTTAAGGCCACTGCACTTCTGAATCACTCCCCTGTCTCTAGGAGCCCCTCCTGCTGTGGCTGGGGGGAGCTCCTGGCCCCCTCGTGCTGCCAGCTGTGTGTTGGGCAAGTGCCCACCAGCTGCTCTGCCAGCCACAGGGCAGGGGAGCCATGGCAAGGAAGGGGAGAGGGCAAAGCAGACAGCTCACCTCCATGTTTCCCCCGGGCTGTTCTTTCACTGCTCCTGGTGTGAGAGGAGTAGCTGTCAGGAGAACCAGCACACTTGCTCCAAAGCTCACAGTCCCACAACTCTTCCATCCCATTGCCCACTGTTGGCCCTCCTGCCTCTGCTCATCACTGCTGCAGAGGGGACCTGGTGCCCAAGTACTCTATGGACTAGATTCTCACCATGAAAGAGTCATGCTGCCCCTGCTGCAGGAAGGATTGTTTGCCCACCCAGCTGCATGACAGCCACAGCCTATGCCTAGGGCTGCTCTGTCCCTGACAGCCCTGGTTTTGTGCCCCTCCAGCACATGCCATGAAGCCATCTCCCTTGGCCAGTGTGCAGGGTGGCACACGGCTGAGGGACAGGCCACCACAGGCATAAGTCAGTGCATGTGTGACAGAGGTGGGGAGAAGTTCTTTATGCTTGTGACCCAGAGGGAAATTTTGGCAGGAGGTCAGTCTCCCAGAACAGCTGAGGTGCTGATGGCCAGCCTGGTGTGCAGATGACCCTGGTCACCACCTGCCCCCTGCACCCTGTGTCCTGAAAGGTCAGCGGGAAAGGACACTGCAGATGCAGACCCTCTGCCATGGCACCTGGTGAGGCAGACTCTGAAGCACCATCCTTAACACCAATTATTTATAGTCATTGGGATCTGAGTGCTTGCTTATCTGACAGCTCCCCTAGTAAGAGGGACGTACCTAGCCAGGAATGCTGAAATCTGCTGCAGCAGCTTGAAGGGTGGGTGATTTCAGGGCACCTCACCTCCAAGTCCTTAGGACTGCAGCTCCCAAGAAAGCAGCCAGTGATGCTGACAGCTAGCTGCTGCAAGCAGGTCCAGACACCTCCAGGTGTAAACAGCCCATGCTCATGGCCGTAACTACAGTAAATTTGCACTCAACAGTAAATGCTTTTTTGTTCAACATTATCAGGATAAGCTATACATGCTGGTTCAGCAGAAAATGGAGTGAGGCTTGAACAGAGAAAAAGATCATTCTGCTTTAACAAGGCTTCCCCTTCGAAAGAATAATATTGGCAGAACTAAATCCCAGATTGGAAACAATGTGTGGGCTTTGTTTTCTTTTTTTCCTTCACTTTTTTTCTCCTTTTCCTTCATTCTTGGTGTTGGGGCTGGAGAGAAAATTCTCTGTCTTGCCAAAGTAAACAAATTATGCTTTACAATTCAGAGACTTAAATGCCTCTTTTTATCATCATTTCCTTAGCATTGAGTGTTGAGAAAATAAAAGGAGTAATAAGCTAAGTGATTGCATACCCTTTTCTTGATGGCCATTGGCAAACAAATTCAGCCAGTTGTTTCTCTTTAAGGCTATTAAGTTTGTCCAAAAATCATTCCAGGATAAACCTCCCCCTATACACACTCCATGCAGACAAGGAAAAAATGTACATAAAGCAGAGCCCCTTCTTTCTGTTATTACCATCCCTACAGATCTCTCTACTTCCCAGGACAGCACAAGAGATCAAACTCCTCTGACTGCACTGAAGGAAAGGGACTCATTCAGCCATGCCAGGAACACAAACGCTCACTTACAGTACCTCTTGGAAAGCAGGAGATGAGCAGGAGCTGGAGAAGAGTGAGTCCTACATGTGTCCAGGGTGCTCGCTCCATACTGCCCCAGCCAGTATGGCTGTGTGACTGCTCAGGAACAGAAAGCAGGCAAACAGCTTTTACTGGGTCCTCACCAGCTCCAGGCTGCGAAGGATCTCGGATTTCAGACCTCAGCACGCTCCCATCCTCACCAGAGGGGAACTACCTTCAAGAGACTTCTCAGGCGTCCAGAAGCACACGTCACCCCAAACCTCTCCAACTGCTGCCTTAACCCTTTCTGGACTCTGGCAACCGATCCCTTTTGTGATGGGTTTATTGGCTCAGTGCTCAGCTCTGAGATAGCAATTTTCCTTCTGCAAACAAAGATAGTGTTAAGGGAGTAGAAACTGAAATGCAAATATCTATTTATATGAACCATTGCAGTTGCTGCGGGTGAGATGAAGTTACAGATGTCCCCAGAAGGAGGCACTTTTCCTTGCTCCCTTTGGGCTTGCAGGGGTTGGTGCACTCCGGGGTGGTGCCAGGCTGGGTGTGGGGTGGGTGCAGAGAGGGATTCCTGGCCCACACTCTCGCGACTGGGAAGCCTGGCCAAGTGACATGATCCACGTTACAATGTGCTTAAAATAGCTGTGCACTTTTATGATGGGACAGATGAATGAATGAGGCTCACTAAAAGTTCACTCCACAGTAGATGAAAACCACAAAACACAAAAGGAATCACTTGGCATACTTGTGTTTGTGCTAGTCAAAACCTTTTTACTGAGTCCATTTCTGCCAGGAAATGCAATTTTGGCAAAATTTAAATGTTTTGTTGAAACATGTTGATATTGAGGAAACGTTCAATCCAAACAAAAGAGGCCATTTAATTGAGATTCTATCTCTGTGTCATATTTTGTTTTGCCTTTCTTGATAGCATATGCTACTGATTTTTTCTATCTTCAACATGTATTTCATAGCATTATACTTAATTTTTTTCTAATATTTTTCTTGCACAATTTTTTAATACTTCCCAACGGACATATTTTATACCTCTAAGTCAGACTTTCTCAATTTAATTTCTGTAGCAAGATTTCAAAATTTACATATATTGTGAGGGGGAAAAATTGGAATATTGGCATTCGCTTTGAAGTAGAAACTCAAGTATCTCAAAAAGCTTTAACAAACACCTACAGCAGTTTATAAAACTCAGGCATGTTGAGCAACCTCAGAAACTTGAGAGTGGTTGCCAATGGAAACCTGGAGGAGTTTACTGCAGTGCAAAATCCATTACACCTTCAGGTGGTCTTTCATGGGTTGAATTCCTTTATCCAGACATCTCTCTAGGTTAGGCTTGTCTGTCTGCCAACCTATTGACTTTACACTGTGAACAGTCTTTGTAGGGTTTGTGCACCTTCCTTATAAAACAATACCAAAAAATTCACGATAATCCTGTTTTTCTATAAGTCTCTTGACAATGTTACCAACCCACCACTGAGAATACTAATATAAGAAGACCTGAGATAGATGCCAAGATTTTAACCATTATGGCACATAGTCACTGGCTGCTGCCCTGGGTGCTTGGCAGTTCAGAAGGAGGCCATCAAAGCTCTCAAAGTCCCAGTGGACCTTATTATGGTTCGGTGACTATGTTCCCCTTGAGCCCTTGATGGGCATCTCTTGCCCTAGGGTCCTGAAACCTTGCTTTGCTGGTCTCCTGCTACTTTCTCATCCTTCATATATATGCTGAAAACTCCTTCCTAATTCCAGCTTTGGGTTCCTCTAACAAGCCATTTCTGGTCAGTGGCAGGAGGAAAAAAAAAAGAGGAAAAAACCAAAGCCCCAAAAAGCAGATAAAACCAGTGAAAATGGGGAGCCCTTACATCTTCACAAAGAAACACAAAGCTATTTTAAAGCCTGGGGAATCATGAATAGTTTCTTTCCTAGCCCTTATTTCTAGTAAGCAATTAAATTATTTAACCAGTAAGTCCTTTTTGGACTGAAAGTTGGCTTACAGAAATCTGAGTCTTAGATATCTCTGAGGGGGAGTCTTATGAGGATGGATGTAATCCAAAATCTGGGTTTGGTGTATAAAATGAATGGAAATCCCAGAGCAACCTAATGAGGCTGGACAGAGGGAAACTGAGTGTTAAGGCCAGACACAGAGGACCTAATAGTAAGGTTTCATAAAGGCCAAACCACTGGGGGAAATATACCCACAAAGGCCCCAACTATTTGTTTGAGTCAGTTCCTGTGGTGAGACATTCAGTATGGTAGAAAAGGAGTTGCTGCAATTGTGTCTTTGCCATGTGCAAGGATCGGCTCTGCAGGGACACCTTCTCTTTAAGGGTGGAAAAGTGGTCTTTGTGTCTCATGGAGCTGTGAGATAAAGGGTAAAACTGGTAGATTTATGACATCATTTTTTCTTTCTTGTTTCTGATGGAGAGTAGGTATGCCACTAGAAAATATAATCTCACAGCATTTCTCTACAATGCTTAACTTAGCTTGGCACTTAGCAAATCAGTTTAGTTGGTGGATCTACTGCCTCCTTAGAGAATGGCTCAGCAGCCAAACAAGAGAATTCGGTCATGATCCCACAAGTTTGCACATGGCCTATTTGCACAAGCTGTCTGTTGGGATGTAGCTTTAGTCCCAGGAATGACTCTGGGCAATTTACACAATACTCCTGAATGCACTTCTTGCATTCCTATTAAGAGGCAGGGACTACGCCAGGCACATTGCACCAGCCAAATATTTCAGGTTGTATGTAATCCCCTATGAAAGAAAGCTAAAAGCTCTTAACCATGTGTCTGTGCTGCTGAGGAATCTTACTGTAGCATTTGGCTTCAATGTTTGTATCTATCTTGTTGCTGAACGCCCAGGTTTGGAAAGTACATTCTACTGAAACTGAGCTGTAACACGGACTGCTGCAAAAATTGATAGAGTTATAATATTTGAATAGCAATTTCCAAGTACTTAGCAATCCACTTCAACGTAGAGTAAAACAAGACCTTTGATAATAAATAATTGACCACTGAGTGAATAATTAATGTGTAATTAATACCACTAGCTCATGTTTCTAATAATCCACCATGAAATCTAAAAACACTGTGTGGTCCAACCCGCAAAACCAGAAAAATGCCGCTGTTTTATACTGGGGGAAATTGACTTGAAGGGATAGGAGCTGAGGTGCATATCCTGAAATAGTAGCAGGTCCAGAGTGGAATATGGTGCCTTCACCTTCATCCCAATTCACTATTTGAAGCTCTGGGCTGTCCTGCTTGAGAGGACTTGAGAAGACTCTGTGAAGAATAATTAATGATGGATATATAGTTCTGAATAAAATCTATTTGGACTTGAAATAAAACTCAGCTTTTTTCAGTCTTTAAAATTTTAGTGAACTTTTTATTTTCCCCAAGCTACTGAAATATCTTACTTCTGCTGCTGGAACATTGCCAGAAAAAATTCTACTTTTATGAATTCTGCTCAGATGATTCTATCCCAGATGGCCTTGATGATCTTCCAAAGCTCCAGAGGCCCTGCTAGAAGGAAATCCGTGATTTTCAATGTTATTCATTTCTGCTACTACCTATTGGATGCCTTCACAAGACATCCTTCTTAGAAGAACATTTGTAGTCCATTTCTCTCTCCTCTTACAGGCAAGATGCCCACTGAACTAGAGGAATCTTCTGCCAGAGAGTTTGAATCATCTGGACTCAAACAAGCTTCCAACAGGGTTGTTGGACTTAGATCTTGGACTTCAGTGCCCAGTGATACCCATCCTACTCAAACAAGATATGAGGAAACTGTTGGAAGGACATTGTAAAGGAAAATGAATCCGTTGAGAGGCTGTAAAGGGCTTGTATCTCAGAGGAAAATTAAGTTCAAATGAAACTCAGACCTGGCACTTCAGGAATAATGTCAAAAGCAGTTAATGAAAGATTAGTGCTAATACTTTGGTCCTCCCTTCTAAGCATTATTGTCAAATGGTGGGGGGAGGGAGGGGGGGAGGAGTCCTTTTAGAGGAGAGATTATAAAGTGTTTCCCTGTAAAATACAGCTTTTAAAATAAATCCCAGACCTTACTGTAATATCTGAGGAACATTTTATACGTTCCTGGGATCATCAAGAGTATAGCTTGCCCTTTGGTCTTCAAGTTCTGCCAAACGTGTGCAATGCAATATCTAGCATTCATGGCTCACATTAGAATTGCAGCAGCCTACCTACACAGGCATCTGCAGACAAGGGCACTTCATGCAGCTTTTTGTGGCCTTAGCTCTACAAACTATTCCCATCTCTCAGTAGGATGTTAATCCTCAGTGACTGAAGCATCACAGTCCAGGAGACTAAATGGGTGTGAATAAGAGAAGCCAAAAGACCTAGGAGCTGTTGTGCCAGCATATGTTACAGCCCTTGACCTAATGGAACATGTAATGACAATGGTAATGCTTGTATTTGCTGAAAAGATTTTGTCGGGAAAATTGAGGCAGTTTAAAGTTTATGATTCCAAATATATTTCTGGACAGGTAAGCAGCAAAACATGGCCAGAAAAATATGAATGCCTAATGGCACTTAACAAGCAAATATGTTCAGTTGTTATTGCGTGTCTTTATATGCTTTTTACAGTGATCCTTCTGTGTTTCACTTTTGTATACAGTCTATGCTGATCTTCACCATAGCAACATGTACAAAAAGAAACAGGTGGAAGATTTGGTTTGAAATTAAAACTAGCCAGTAGTCAATCCTGCTTAACAATCAGTCAGACACTGATATTATTGTCTAAGGGAATAGTAAAAGAGGGCTGCAATTACTTGTTTTCCTGTGTGGAAATGAACAACCTGTAGATTCAGTGATTCTTGTCATACACATTTTTGCTTTGTAGGTTAACAAATAAGGCTTTTTAGGTTAATGATTAAAATTTTAATCTGTATAGCAATCTGATCACCAAGACAACAGAGACACAGAAAATTAGGAACTGTTTTAATTTTGTTATAATTGGGCTTATGTTTTATGGTGTTTGGTACATGTGAATCAGCATGGAAGCCAAAAAGGGAATAGGGTTTGGGGACAGAAACCTAACCATGTTCCACCTAGAAGGCCAGCCTAACACTGCAGCGTGAAGTCCAGTCAGGTGAATGTGTTCATGAAATAAAAGCAACAAAAAGGTCTGTGGGAAGTAATTGGTGGAGGGTAAGCTTTTCAGAGGTGAATGTCTTTTTTCAAACTGGAAATGTAAAAGTATAGCAGTTCCGGAAATATGATTTACACAAGCTGTAACTGCATTGCAGTTAGATAATGGAGTGAAGTAAGGCTTGAGCAGTGCTGTCTAACAAATTAAGTGCTTAGTTTGAAGTAAAGGGTTTCTTTTGTGATCTCCTTTTCTCCTTTCATTGATCACCATAAAAACTGAAATTAAGGTTCACTTTCTCTGTCCCTGTTGGTCAAATTTACCAAAATGTCCTTAAGAGTGTTCAGTGACAATGTCTATTTGGGAACAACAGTGGAATTCTAATAACAGGAGTAACAAAAGCCTTTTATGCAGTTGTTTTGTATGTCATACAAGTAAATAATCAGAAAATGTACTGTGACACACCATGTATCTTCCCAATGCATCTTTTGAGAGTTCTGCTGTTCATCATTTAACACCATCTTATGCTAATAAGTTCTCAGGTTTTTGGTACTCCCTTAATTGACGACAGAACTTGACAAAAGGGAGAGACTCAAGATGACAAAGACAGTGAAAATATAAGGATTCAGAAGGAAAGAAAGAGATTGCTTAAACTAATAGATGAAGTTTGAGGGCTGAGATCTTTCAGACCAGTAGTCCGTTCTCAGACAAGGTCACCAGGGGACCGCAAAATTTGATTTCATATTATAAAAAGATATACTGCTCAAAATCTCAGGACAATGTGCAGTCACATCATCAATTTTTACTAAAAAAAGTCATCACCACCTTCAGCTACTGCAAACCCAAATGCTAAAAAGTGAGTTGATGAAAAGCAGTATTTTGTCCACCTTTTTTGTCCCTATAAAACACTGACTTGACAGCTGAGAGTCCCAATGATTCTGCTTCCATGTATTTACTCTCCATGGCATCCTTCTCATCTTTGAACTCTGATATGCCAGACCACTACAGATGTTTCCCTTAAAACCTTAGGGAAAAAAATTTTTCCTAATACTTTTTTTTAAATTATTTTTTAGGGAGTGATATCGGAATATGAAACAGAAAGATCATACATTGTTAAATACTGTCCCTCAATATTTAAACTGTGTATAATTGTGAGGCACAAATCCCACCCACTGCACATACATAATTCCTATGGGAGAATTCGATTTGTGTCTGTGAAATCACTGTCGCCCTTTTTAGGAATTCATGCTCAGCTAGCATGATATCTAGTAGGATATCTTTGTATTAAGAAATCACCCTCTGTGCATTTAGTGGCACAAAAAATGCATCTTGGTTTAGTTCTGTTACTTATAGCTATATAAGCTGAGGAGATTTAGAAGATTTATGAGTAGTTACTCAAGGAAAAATATTACATGTATAAAAAAGTGAACTAAAAAGTTTATTCAAGCTAATAGAAGACTTTGTATAGCTCCTAAGACCTCTGTTTAAAATATCCAGAAAGATACTACACTGTACTGATTTGCAATGGTATTTTAAGCTCTGATCTAGTAAAGAATTAAGCATGCCCTTAACTTTGGTTACATCAGTAGTCCCACTGAATTCAGTGGGTCTGAATGGCACTCTGAAGTTTTTGAAGCCTAAAGGTCCCAGTGGATAGCCATAACTGAAACTGGGAGACATGAAAATGTCAGGGGTCATGTGGAAAGCTTTCTGTGCAAGTCCTGGGATGGCTGGACGTTCCTTACCTCCAGAGATGTGAAGCATTGCTCTCAGTACTGCAACTGCTGCCCACAGCAAACAGGAATGAGGCCCTCATTTTGCAGTATGTTACCTGCTTTGTACAAATAAAAAGAAATAGATTCCACTAGACCAGATTTCCCACTGGGATTATCAACAGACTAGCCTCAGAATACTACAGAGACACTGGGAGAGTGACAGGAGTTTCTAAATAAGACAGCCTTCAACATATATCGTTAATAGGTGTATTAGAGTTTTTAGCAAATATTTATGTAGCAGCCTCCAGGATTAGAAATCAATGCCACTGCTTTACTGTAAAGATTGAAAAACCTTGGTTGAAACAAAGTAAAAGATTTTACTACACCATTGTTGCTCCCCTTGGCTTTTAGTATTCAGTGGTGTGCAAGCAGACAGAGAAGGTATTGATTTTTACTACTTTGAACATTTCTTTGCAGAAAAGAAGCAATAAAAAGGACTAGAAAAGAAATAATAGCAATTCTTGTTTTCTCCAGCAGGGCTTTGATCTTACAAGTTTGAGCAGTAAAACAAAGGAATGGTCTTTTCCATTGCACTCTGCCCTGCTAGAAATTCCTCATTTCTCTATCTTGAAACTACAGTGAAATAATGTGCCTCATGACAGCATAGATTTAAATGTCTTATATCTATCCATGCTCCTTGAGACCTTCCTGAACTCCCATTGCACTGTAACATACAAAATCATAAAAGAAAAGTTTATACAGAAAAGTCTGCTTTGGCTAGTTTAACCTGCTTCAGAAAGGACCTCAGAAGAGCTGGTCTTGTATCCAGTGGAGAATTTTTAGTTTGTGCTGTAAGAGTATTGCCTGTTGTGGGATTTTTTCCCCCCATATATTTAATTCTGTCCATAATACCATTATTTATATTCAGTCATTGTTTTCTGTGTAAAGAATCTCTTGGTCATTGACATTTGATTTAGATTTATTTTCATGTGTATTTAATCCAAAACCACCTTGATCCAAAGCCAGACAGATTGCACTGGTTTGGATTGACATTCATCAAGAAGAAAAATATTGTCTGCTTCTGCAAAGTAGACATGCCAGAAATGTGGCAGGATTTGGCCTTCAGTGCCAGCCCTGCTCTGCTATTCTAGCAGAGTAAAGCCTTAGTGGTCAGCACAGATGAACTGCTTTAAATGTTTTATTATTTTATTAACCAAAATAAGCCACGTGGACCTCACTGTAAACAAATAAATGAGAACAGTAAGATCCATATGACAGAGATGTGCACATTTCTGTCTCTCTTAAGTGTATTTGGTGTCGTATCATCCTCTTCCTCCATGTAATTACAAGTAGGGTGGAACCCTGCTTTCTTTTACAGTCTCTCTCTTTGAAGTAGGACATATCAATTGCAAGAAGAGGAAGAACCCATAAATCAAGATGCTTTAATAAATAGTACTCAAAAATAAGTTGGTGAGACTTTTTTTCCTGTGTGTAGGCACAGAATAAAGAGTTTAATCATTTTAAGATTCTTTTATAATGTCACAGTGCTCAGCATGATTAATTAGATATGAAATTTGGCAAGCAACACATTCATAATATGAGCTAATCATGTTTGGTAGTGTGGGGAGGGAAAGAACGAAACTGTCTGAGAGAAGATTGCTTAAAAGTTGGCAACCTTGCAAATACTGTAACTTCTCTATGGAAATCTCATCAGAATGATGAGCCAGCCATCTTTTGCAGGCTTGTGCAGAAATTTTCCTTTCAAAATATTTGTGCCTGAGAGATAATGGATGACTTCTATTACTGGACGGCTCTAGCAGTGCACTTCAGGACTGACCTGAAGTCTCCCCTGCTATTTCATTATCAGACCACAAACTGCTTTGCCAAAAAACCTCAGTCCTCATTCGTTTCTTTTCTTTCAGGCCCAGGAGTCATAGATTTGCTGGAATATTGTCACATAAACACAGTCAGGCCACACAAGATTAAGTATCCTGTTTGTGTTGTGTCCTGACTCCATAAATGACCAGGACTTTATTACTTCAATAGATAAGAACAGTAAACTCATTGGGATGACCTTTCTAGCTCACAGTTTCATCTTGTTCTCCACTAATAAAGACCAACTCAGCTCCTGAAGTGCTTATGGTTTAGTAATTATATTCTTTACCTCTTGCTATCTATATATATATCTGTTTAATACCCTTTTCAAACTTGGTAAGATTTTGCTCCCAGAAGTATGTGATGGAAGGGATCAAATATCTAACTACGTTTTGCATCAATGAATAATTTCTCTGGTCAGGATTGAACTGGCTACCTTCTATTTCATTAAACTACTGTTTGTTTCCTAAAACCCAAGACAAACAGTTAAACCATATCTCTCTAAGATTTTCTTGATTCCACAGGTTGCTATTTTTTGGTGAGACAATGCTCACAGGTTTTTGCTTGCCACCAAGAGACCAGTTTAGTATTTATTACCCTAAAAAAAAGGAAGTGTAAAGTGAAAGATGCCTAACATCAAAACAAACGGACTAGATGCTGGCAAAGGGCTGTATAAAACTGAGGAATTCACAAGGGACAGGAAACCTTAGCAGGTGAGAGGATCAAAGAAATGTTTTAACAGCAGAAGGTCTTCTCCTGATGTGTGGGAATAGGTAGTCAAGCAAGCTGTTCTGCAGCAAGGAAGAAAAGAGAGAGAAACACCATGACCGAAGAACAAAGTAAATTTCATCTATTGCTCAATTGAAATGCCTGTCAGAGAAAACTAAGACACATTTTTCTACTTTGTTCACTACTTTTTTTGTATGTTTGCTTTAACTTAAGTAAATAATATTATTTTGTAAGGTTTTACATCCAGAGTGTTTACTTTCCCTGTCATGGGAGTTACAATATTATCTCAAACACCCTTCAGGCAGAAATGTCAGGAAGAGATGTTCCTGTTTCCATACCCCACAGGATGGCAGTGGTCAAGGTGCCACAGTGACACTTCCATAAGGGCACTTTGGGCACAGTGGTGGTCTGATGAAGAAGGTAACCTATCAACTCTACAAACAGTGCCCTCAGACAGCCAGGAAGTAAGGGCACCTTATAGGGTGGCCCAGTCATGACCTGGTGGCTGGCTGATACGGGCAACTGCACCAGAAACAAGCAACCTCATCCTATGGTGGAGCATACGCAGTCAAAGAAACCTCCTGAATAGATGTTTAACTTCATAAGGATGATGTTTACAATTGAATGGGTCTGAAATACTTTCTTGAATGCTGATGGACTGGAACATGTTCACCAGCCACAGTTGTTGCACTGCCCTCAGGGGAAGAACTGTCATATCAAGATCATAATCTGGTTTGAATTAATCTATCAAGTGTGAGGTTTAAAAAGCTCTCAAATGTCTCCAGAAGTGTAATTATTTCTGGCACAAGGGATTAGCTGGTTTTTTTTATTTATCCTTTGCCTTTTCTTTCCTAACTCAGCCTCTAAAATATATTATCCTTATGTAATAGAGGGGGAAGGCTTGATCAAAATTGCATGGCTCATAATACAACACAGTTCACAGGAGCAGGAAAATTATTGATCAGGCCAAATGGTATAGCTGGGAAAAACAGACAACCTTTCAGGCACACAAGCGTAAGTGAGCTCAGAAGGTTGTCAGCTTTTCCCAGCTATATAAATTGGTATAACAAGAAATATTTCCTCTCTCCATAAACTGGTTTGTACAGACTCTCTAAGGGCACAGTGTGGAGAGTGCGCTGGGAGCAAGGGAGCCACTGGAGTGTCCCTAGCATGCCCCTTTATAAGTTGGTATAGGCTTGTGTAAAAAGTGCTTTGTTGCCTTGAGATCCCTCTTAATTCAAGCCACAGTAAGATCAATTACCAATAGAAGTATTTATTCATGAGATCCAAAATAGATAATATTGTCTCAAAATTTATTAACGGTAAAGGTGAAGCTATAGAAGGAAAAAATAATTTGAGATTCATTAGAGAGGGACTCCCTCTTATGTATCTTTCTCTCTGCCTTTCTTCATGTCCTGCTCCCATGGCAGGGGTGGTTCTGTCTGTATGCCTTTCGCCTCAGACTTAACCCACAGGAAGGCTCAGCTGGGCAAATCATGACAGGAAACCAAGCTTGGTTTCCCCTTTAAGCCTTCCAGAGAATGCAGGTTTGATCTCTCTCCCCGATATGAATTTATTTCTTTTCTACCCAGGTGGGATCTTGATCATTCTTCACTAACATATGGGTTGTTTGACTTTCTCTGAAATGGATCAGGTGTTGTTTTCCATTCTTTTCTGACCACTTGCCCATGAATTGTGCTTCCTTCCACATCCTCCCACTGTCATACACATGTAACTCAGCATTTATGATCTTACACTGAACCCCATATGCCATAGTAATCTGTAGCTTAACAAGAGTGCATGATATTAGCATCTCTGTGAGAGAACTCTATAAAACTCTTGACTAGATTTTGACTGAAAGAAGACACAAAAGGAATTTCTTTTTTTTGTTTGCTTTTAAATTCTGTTGTTTCTTCTAACAATACCAGAGCAGACTCCCATTGACTTCTCTTACTGCTGTCAATGCCCACCCTCCTGGTGGTCAAATACCTGGATGGCAAGTGAGCAACCTGGAAAAATCAAATGCAACCTTTTGAAAAGCTTGGGTTAAGAAACTCAGCTGAGGTGTTTGTGTCTTCTGTGCTACTCTGTAACAGAACTGTGGATAAAATCTGCTGGATTCTGCCTCGTTGAGCAGAAGGCACCTTCTCTTCCTTGTATTCCCTCATTTAATCCTCTACAATACTGAAAATTTCTGCAGGCTGTAAGACAGAGGTCTGACCACTTCCTACACTTGTTACAAAAATGTAAGGCAACATCTGACAAAGCTCTCCGTTTGTGTCATTTTGTACAAGATATGGAAAGCAATTGGTAGCAATGGTTGTTTGGTTGATGTGTCTTTGTTCAGGACTTTCACTGTTCCCAGGGAATCCTGCTGTCTGAGCAATCACTGTTTTGTTTTTATTCCATTGTTTTAAATATTCTGGAATGTTTCAAGCCCAGAATCGGCTGCAAGGTCAACTTCTTAAGACTAAGGGTGAGATGCACAGCTGGGCTGCTTGTGACTTGATGAGTCTTCAGACAGAAACTTCTGCCTTGACTGCAGCTCCTTTCTGACATTTCCTGAGCTATAAGGAGAAGCAGAAAGGTGAAATGCCAAAAGGAAGTACAAGGTGTCTCTGCTCTTCTTGTTCCTTTTTGAGATAGATAAAAAAAGGCCTGAAAAGTGATATATTTTCTCCCTCTTGAGAAACCTCCATTCTCTTCTTGTTTTTAAACTTTCATGCATCAGAAAGGTCAAGGCTTACATTCACTGCTTCTTCATGTGAGACTGCATGGATATCCATGGTATTGGTTGTATTGATCAGACTGAGATGAATCTCCAGCAAATTGATATTTTGTTCTCCTGCTGCCTACAGCAGGGTTGCATTAAACACGTACTAACAAACCCCAGAATTTTAAACAGCCCAGATAAAACTTATTTCTTCTCTCAGCTGTTTGTGCTATACCTTTATTGCAGATATCATAATCCCATTAGTTCTCAAGCTGTCCAGAGCATGTATCAGGAAAAAGAGTAGAGACAAGATCTGAATTTTTCATATGGAGGTATCTGCTGAAAAGTTCTCTCAGAATATCTGTAAAATACAAACCCTTTCAGACTTTCTTTATAGCTAGAAGATGAAAGCAAAGACATGGAGCTATTTGTTCCTCCCTTAGTATCATCTCTAAAAAAAAAAAAAAAAACAAAGAAAAAAGCTGAATTGAGCTCAGAAAAACTCATCTTAACAGTTACCAGGATGTCATGGATCAAGCTGGCCTGACAGTCCATGGCCACCAGTTTTGAGCTCTGACACCAATGACAGCCCACTCACTGCACTTCAAAAGCCAGCAAGATGAATTTCCAGGTCCTGCACTTGGGTCACAACAACCCCCTGCAGCCCTACAGGCTGGGGGAGAGTGGCTGGAAAGCTGCCTGGTAGGAAAGGACCTGAGAGTGCTGGTCAACAGCTGCTGAACATGAACCAGTAGAGTGTCCAGGTGGCCAGGAAGGCCAATGGCATTCTGGCTTGTGTCAGAAATACTGTGGCCAGGAGGGCCAGGGCAGTGAGTGTCCTCCTGTACTTAACACTGGTGAGGCTGCATCTCAAGTCCTGTGGTCTGTTTTGAGTCCCTTACTACAGGAGGAGATTGAGATGCTGGAGCATGTCCAGAGAAGGGCAGTGAAGCTGCTGAATGGGATGGAGCTCATCTCTAATGAGAAGCAGATGACAGAACTGGGGTTGTTTATCTTGGAGAAAAGGAGTCTCAGAAAAGACTACATTGCTCTCTACAACTACTTTAAAGGAGGTTGTAGTAAAATGAGGGTTGGTCTCTTCTCAGCAACAGGACAAGAAGAAATGGCCTCAATTTCCACCAAGGAAGGTCTAGATTGGATATTAGGAAAAATTTCTTCACCAAAAGGCACTGGAACAGGCTGCTCAGGGAAGTGGTTAAGTTACCATGGAGGTATTTGAAAGGTATGTAGACATGATGCTTAAGAAAATGGTTTAGTAGTGGAGTTGTCAGTGGTATGTTTATGGTTGGACTTGATCTTAAGGGTCTTTTCCCACCTAAATGATTCTATGATTGCTCATTTCTCCTGCTCTGGGTCTGTAGGCTGCTTTCCAGATCAAGAGGCACACAGGTGATGTAATGAAAACCAAAAGTCTTTCAGTCTTCAAAAGACATTCATCTGAACAACAATACTTCTGATCCCATTATTATTTCAAAAATGTTGGGTTCAACCTCCATGCAATATGTACCAGGGTTGCATCCGGAAATAGTGCCACAGGGATTCACACTGCACCTTGAGCAGTACTCTACCAAAATTTAACACAGACAGAAGCTCTTCATGTCTGTACAAACAGGCAGGCAAGTGAAGATGAAAGCACTGCACTCTGTTGTCTTCTAAAAGCTGGTGTAATACAAGAGTCCTAGTCCTTGACTTCGCTGTGTGAAATGTCCTCAGCTGAAACACAAGATTGTATAGAATAAATGTTACACACTTGAAACTGAGAAGCTTGGTCAAAAAAGGATCACTTTGTGTGGAATGCACCTGGCCCCAGTTCTGAGGAAATTTGGATGAAATAATGAAAACCATGAACTGCTTTTTTTTTTTTTTTTCAACTTGGAAATTACTGAAACTCAGGGAACAGAAATCCACTGAGACAGAAGCCAAAGAAAAAGGTTGTCATTATTCTCATTTACTCTTTTACCCTCTTCTCATGATGCCTTGCCAGGACACACATCGAGAAGTTTAACAGGTCCTTGAATGAAGGAACACAACTCTCTTTCTTCCTGTACAATGAAAGCAGATATATTTCAGTGTGACACCAGGGAGAGATATTCAACAATTATGTTCTTTGTACAAATGAGAGACTTTAGTCAAGAGGAATATGGCTGTGATGCTGATAAAACTAATAATCTGTACCCTCTATATGATATTCTTCCTCCTTGGATATCAAAGGACTTCACAAAGGAGGGTATTCTTGTCCTATCATTATAGAGAAAGGGTACTTTTACAACAAGAAATGAAGGAACTAGTCCAAGATCAAATGGTAGATAGTGGGAGAGAAATAACCACTGTCCTGTCCCTGTCCCACACGTTTAGCCTGCCCCGTGAAACATGCTGTAGGTGAGAGTTGCTTCCTCTTCAGAGGGAGAAATTCACAGTAGTGCTACTGCTGCTACCCTTCCTCCCCTCTTGCCACACTTTCTCCAAGTCCTGGGCAGCCTGGACACACAACATCATCAAAGAGGGCAGGTTTGCTGTGACTCTCATTGCTTTGCTGCACTGCAGTCAGTCCTCTGAGTAGTGTGCTACACAAACATTGGGTACCACACACACACAGACAGTTCACATCATGTACAATGTGGCCCACAGCACTCTTGGTGTGTGGGAGCAGCCTGTCCTGTCCTCAGCGGCAGATGTTCAGGCCATAGGTCCTCTCCTTATGAATCCTCACAGCTTGGGACAGGCTTACAGCAAGGGCCTTGGGGTAAGGGCAAGGATAGTGGGGAAATACAGTATCACCTTACAGGAGGAGAAAATTTGCCAGTCTGGGAAAGAGACGCTCAAAGCAGCTGTATAAGAGATGGGATCACTTGCTTGGGATTCAGGTGTCATTGTCATTGGGTGCTGAGATGTGGAAACTTGTGATGTCATTTTTAAACTAAAAAACAGTTAAACTCGCTCTATTTTTCTACAAAGAACTATTTCTGTTTCACAAAGATGACAAAGACAGCTTTCAACTTATTATACATGCATCATTAGGAGGTAGCAGCTACAGGAGCCTGAAAATCCAGGCACCGCGGTCTACAATGCAATGTACTCCAAGGGAACAGCCTGTCAATACTTTACACAAGTTCACTCGGTGGTTATATGGAAGTAGCTTCACCAGGTCTCAGCTGAGGTTGAAGCCTCACTATGGCAGATGCTGTGCATGCATAGGAGAGATTCCTTACCCAGGTAGGTTATAGTCTCTCTACCACAGATGCGTCAGAGCTTGAAGGCGTAATGAAAGGGGATGCCTTGTCAAGGATCTCAAGGGAATTTGCAGAAGTGCACACACAATAAATTCATATCTGCTGAGCTAAAGCCTGTGTCTTGACTTCAAAAGCCCTGCCTTTCACTGAGCAATTTGAGACTATTTTTTCCCTTTCTCTCCTCTCCAGATGTTTACTGGAAATTACTGTGGCATGATGGTTAGAGATTCAGATCCACAAAGGAAATAAAAGAAAGAAGAGAAACCTCCTTTGGGCTACTCTGGATAGAATTCAGGAGGTTATGTATGGAAATTATCTGTTTGCCAGGGATTTAGGGATTAAAGGGAGACCCGTGGAGTGTCGTCACTAGGGCCAGGATAAACTGGAACAAACCCCAGCACATCCTGAACACATACATCATTTTCAACAGAGAGCTGTCAATTAGCACAGCACAAGTCAGATGTCATTGGAGAAAAATATCTGCTCTTCAGGGAAGGGAGGAATCTCTCCATGACTCAAGAGCAGATGGTTTGGCAGTAGCAGCACAGCCAGCTCCTATCACTGGATTAACAAATTACAGAGATATGCTCCCTCCTTTGTATTTACAGCACATGACTGGAAAGAATGCTAAGGAAAAAGGGATAATGTGAGAAGAACTCACATGTAATGTCAGCTGAGTGGCCAGAAGGGATTCTGATGAAAGCCAGCAGGCTCTAGCAGGATGCTGCCTGTCTGTCTTCCTCTAGCACATATACCTTTCTGTCGGGTGTAGGATCCCATCTTCTCGTCCCAGATAAAAAACAGGATTATAATCTTCTGATATTTCCCTCTCTCTAGTCCTCATTGCTTAAATTAATGCTTAGCCTGTGTCTTTAAGCCCTGTTTGTTGCTCCTCCTGTTGCCATAGCGTTTAATGTTTCCATGTTGGAGATTTCCTACTTTTTTTCCTTCCAGACATTACCCCATCAGCACAATTCCAGACCTGGGATTCCAGCCACTTTTGGCTAAAAGGGAACTAATTTTTGTTGCTATAAAAATATCAACTTGTGTAAATGCCTGTAGCTCAGATTTAGGTGCCTGTGTCTAGGAATAGCAGCACAGCTGAGGGTGAATAAGAGAGAAGGGGAAGAAGAGAACAGATCTCTATGCATCTCATCTCATTTCTCTGAGTCCTTTCAAGGACAAGGAGAGGAACAGACCTTTGCCATCCTCTGGCACAGTAGCAATCCTTATGGTTTTGGTTTTGATATGGTGTGTTTTTGATATGGAAGATGCTTTCCTCCAGGTTGTACTTGTAAGAGAGTTGGCCAAGTTCAGCCTGCCCCACCTGAAGTGCTGACCTTCATGTAAGGGCCTGGTCTGAGCCATAGCTGAGAGATGGTGTCACCCACTCAAGAATACAATGACTCATAGACAAAATAAATTGGTTGCAGCCTGATGCAAAGTCCAAGATAGCAGAAACTCAGCTAGACCTTTAAGAGGTGCTGCTCCCTGGTCATCAGTGAGGTTTTTGCTGGCACACAGTGAACACAGAGCAAAGTGTGCTGAGGTCCCTCATTTGCTACATCCCACCTTTGCTTCCTGCACAGAACTGGAGTTGAGACTGCTCTGGGTACTCAGGGATGAGTAAGATTAAGGGTCACTCCAAACACTGGAAGTGGCCACTGTAAGAGGAGAGATGAGATGAGCCATCTGAAGTGAACTGTCTTCTCCTGAACACCAGAGAGTCCCGAGGGAAATTTTGGCTGGGTGTAGGATGAGTGCTGTGTTGCATCTTGTGCTGGATTCCTGCAGCATCTGCAAACCCCTAGAAAACAGCAATGTGAAAAAAGAGATGGCAGGAATTCCAAAACATAGATCCCAGATATTAATGCTGCCCTGAAATCATTGCCTTGCTCTGAGCTTCTGGTTGCCCATCTGGAAAACAGAAGTAATGAATGGATATTTAATTATCTTAGTAAAGTGTATGCTGGTATAGGGATGGAAAATATGAGCTATGCACAATGTACCACTAATATCAAACTATTTCTTGCCGCATTGTTAACACTGTTTTCTGCAAATCATTGCTGTTGACTCACCCTGGCACTCAAATTATTTATGCTACACAAAGTGTCAATGTGTTACAGTGCACTTCAGATTGAAAGAATAAGATAAAATACTCTGGGGTATATAACATGAAGTTTTAACTAGCTCTAAATAACAGCTACTGATAATTAGTAACATTATTTACTAATTACATTAAAATAATAAAATATTGAAGCTACTGTATTATGTCATATTGTAATATATCAGAAGCAGCAGTGCATGCTAGGTATGTATCAAGAAATTACATTAAAATGCAGATAATTTTAAAAATGGGAAAAATTAAATTAAATTTGAAGTAAAATATTTATGCAAGCACAACATTTATACAGTGCCTTTTTTAATTTTGAACACTTTTTTCATCCAGATTCTATTCTTGACTCTCATGGATTTCAAGGATAAGAAAATCCAAGATCAATCCTGGAACATTTCATGAGACTAAAATGAGAAATGTGATGCCAAACTACAACCACTTTCCTAGTTTCTACCCACTTATGTTTTTTTGTGGTTTGAGATGAATACTTTCTGTCTAATACTCATGGCTTATGTTGCTGGACAGGGAAAATCCCTGAAAGAAAGAAATTTCAATAAAGAGCTTGTAGGCTGTACCATGGTGAATTTTTTTTATTACCACTTCTCAAAATAGTATCTTTTTTTTTTTTTTTTTTTTTACTTTGCACATAAAAGGAAAGAATGTTTCTGGTAAAGGGGAAACTAGTAAAATCCTCAGAGTGAAAGTCTCATTTAGATTTTCTGGAGAGCCCAAAAGAAAATAGGGCTAACAACAGCAGTAAGGCTGGGTAAATCATGGTTAGGGAAGCAAAAAATGTTGATCAGCTGCAGGAATCCCCAAGCCTCCTATCACAGCACTGTGCAACAATGCAGAAACTTGTTACAGTAGCAGTAGAGCCACTGCTCTTCAAAAACACAGGGACGTGTTCTGGCTTCCCTATGGAGACTCTTCATAGAGGCTAATAAGCTCTGGCATAGTACAAATGTGGCCAAGCAAGAAGTACAGGTTCATTCATGGGGCAGCCCAGATAAATGACTAGTGGACAACTGGTCTCTAGCTGGAATTTCTGTTACCTGAATAGTTCACATCATTGCATCTCTCTAGTTTTGCCAGGATCTACAATGAAGCCTCTTCAACTACAACAAGGAGCAGAAGTAATTAGTAAGGACTGGGAGCCAGACAAGGTGATCTGGATCTTCTCCTTTCCCAAGTTCCCTGGCTGTTAGTGAATGTGCACATTTCCAGGCAAGTCAAATTCAGCCTGCAGTAAATACCAAGGGGGATGTAAAAACATCTGTAAAATGTAGATGTGCATTCAAGCAATGCTGTCTGATGTTGCACAGCAGAACTGCAAAATTTGTAAAAATCAAATCATGGCTTGAGAGGGGAAAAAATCAAGATGTATCTAAAATCCTAAAGAGGATTTTAAAGGATTCTACAGAGGATCCTAAAGAGGGCCCTAAATAAAGATCCATGACAGGCAGAGTTTCACAAAGATTAGAGATACACAAATATATATAAAAACTGCACATCAGAAGTCCTCAGCTCAAGTTTCTTCTTAGTGCAGGACTCCTGACTTACCCCTTGTGGAAGTCATTTGCAGGGGCAACCCTGGATACATCTGTACCCTGAGCTCCCCTCTGTACATGACAAACTACAGATGATTTTTTTGTTCCTACCTCTCACCAGCCAGACTAATTGCCCCCTCACCAGCCAAGTTAATACACAAGCTAAATTCTGTGTTTTAATTTCCACCAGTAGAAACATCTTTGAAATTAATTAGCACAGCTGTTCTACTAAGGCTGCCTGAAGGAAACTCATACAAGCTTTCCATGAAGCTAAGATTGAATCCATCTTCTATTGTTTCTTTTTAAAGATCCAGATCCCAGATGATATCATCTTTTTGCCAATTACACTCCTGACAGCAGAGTCAACTGCATCCAAGAATACAGCGTGTCAAACACTCTGAACTCCAAGAAATGTCTCAGCTGGCACCTGACTCCTCTTGGCTTCTGGACGCCGTGCACATGTGCACAGAAGGCATGAGCTATTTTATGTCAAATCTGACATCTCAATTTTTAGAGCTCTCATCATAAGGATTGACTTTAATTGTGTGGTTTTGACTTTCCCACCCACAGTGACAATCAGAAACACAAATGTCCAGCACACAGCTATATAGTTACATCATGCAATGGGTGAGGAAATAGTCCATGGATTAGGCAGAAAGGGTTATAGTAAATGACATTACATCGGGCTTGCAAGCGGCCACCAATGGGGCTCTGCAGGGCTCCACTCCAGTGCCAGTGATCTTCAACGTCTTCATAAACAACTTGGACACAAGACTTGAAGTGTACTAAGTGAATTTGCTGACAACTTAAAACTGGGAGGAGATGTTGACTCCCTTGAAGGCAGAGAGGCTCTGTAGAGAGACCTTAACAAATTAGAGAGATGGGCAATCACCAACCACACGAAGTTTCACAAGGGCAAGTGCTGAATTTTATACCTAGGACAGGGCAACCCTGGATGTACGGACAGACTGCAGAACAAGATGCTGAGAGCTGCACAGCAGAAAGAGACCTGGGGGTTCTGCTCAACGGCCAGTTGAATATCAGTCAGCAGTGCCTTGGCAGCCAGGAGGGACAACAATGTCCTGGGGGGCATCAGGCACAGCATGCCCAGCCAGTCGAGGGAGGTGATTGTCCCTCTCTGCTCTGCACTGGGGTGGCCTCACCTTGAATATTGTGTGCAGGTTTGGGTGCCACAATACAAAAAAGCATAAAGCTTTTTGAGAGTGTCCAAAGGAAGGCAACAAAGATGGTGAAGGGCCTGGAGGGGAAGTCGTATGAAAAGCAGCTGAGGTCACTTGGTCTGTTCAGCCTGAAGAAGAGGAGACTGAGGAGAGACCTCATTGCAGTTACAACTTCCTTGTGAGGGGAAGAGGAGGGGCAGACACTGATCTCTTCTCTGTGGTGACCAGTGATAAGGACCCAAGGGAATGGCCTGAAGTCATGTCAGGGGAGGTTTAGGTTACATATGAGAAAAAGGTTCTTCACCCAGAGGGTAGTTGGCACTGGAACAGGATGTTTAGACAATGTTCTCAGGCAGCTGATGAGATTCTTGGAGTGGTCCTGTGCAGGGCTGGGAGCTGGATTTCGATGATCCTTGTAGCTGCATTTCAACTCAGCATATTCTATTATTCTATGAATCCAAATTCTGTGCAAGCTGCACATGGTAGAGGTACAATCCAAATTCTTGTTCTCCATATTCGCAAAAGAATCTGACCTGCATTATTTCTGTGACTTCCTTCAGCTCAAAACAATTTGTTTTCATGTGCCTTTTGCATTCTTAGCCTCATTTCATCCAGGGTGGGGAAAAAGTCTCATATAGGCAAGTTTTGAGAGAGCTGAGCTGTTTACTTCTGTGTTGGTATTCTAACCATTGAGCCCTACTAAAACCACTAAACCATGGAAAAACCTGCATCTAAGTAGAGGCACTTAGTGCTACACAGTCAGCATCTTAACAGCTTTGGACATTTCAGAGCATGACCATGAGGAGATTCAACCTTGATGTTTGAAGATAATAAAGGAATTAAGATGGGAGTTGCACATTAAATATTATTTTATTTCCTGAGCAGAATTCATAACATCAGGCCATCTGAGCATGTTGCAGCTGTGGTCTAAATCAGAGCCTGAGCATCATTCTCACATGGTATATTTAGCCTAGTAAATTTTGTGCTTTCTTTAGTTTTGGCAGCAAAAGACAGGAAGTTCTCAAAGTCCTTGTGTGGGCTCCTGAGTGCTACAGCTCCTGGTGAGAGGATATACAGAAGGAAGGTCCAAGGTCTTCATACAAGCTTTATCCTTGTCCTTTATCCTAGTAGGCAGAGGAGAGAGCAGCAGAAGCCATCTTAGGTAATTGCTTCATGTTGCCTTTCATACAGTGGCATAACACTGCAGTACAGAGTGCTGAGGAGATTCATGGTGATGCAGCCCCTACAAAGCTGAATTCCTCCTTGTTGAGGCTTAATTTGAGAAACTGTGTAAAAATGCAATTAGAGAAATGCAACAAATTTCTTACAATTAGTTCTGTTCCAGAATAATAGAGCATCTGGTTTAGAGTTTGTGAAGGGACCTGTAATGCCTGTTTCTGCCTCAGTGATTTCAAAACCCTAATGCACTACTTAAAGACAATCTTTAAGGTAAGGACAGGAAACTAGAGAGGAGTACCGGTGGGTCCAGGTGATGTGGACAGGGGGACTGACACAGCACACATGCCTATGCAGTTACTTTTTTAGCCCAGCAACACTCAGCACCAGATCATTTCTTGTGAGGCAGATTAGATTAAGCCGCATCTCTACAGGCACTCCATATTTGAGGAAGTTCAGCTGTCTCTTGAAATTCATATGAAAGCTTAAAAAAAGTCATATATAGATGTATATACACACACATATACACTTTCCCCATGATGCTTTTTTCATTTGTGCTATGTCCCGTTATCTCCTTGGACTGTTTTGTTGGGTTTTTTTTCGTCACTCTCTAGAAAATCTGCTCCTGTGCTGCCTAACAAAGAGCAGGAGGAAGAGAGCGCTCACTTCAGTAATCCATGACTGTGTTTATTTTCCTCATCTTTGAGGGATTTGTTTTATGACTCTCACTAAACTGTTTACAGAAAGTTCAACAGCTAGGCAGAAAGTCATTTGGAAGGAAACTGGACTAAATTAAAACAAAATTGTTGGTCAGCTTCCCAGAGGGAAAACTTTTTCTCTGTAATGTCTGTGCTGCTCTTCCTCTCCACCCACATACTGGAGAAGTTCAAATGTGATAAAATGGAGAACTGAGCAGGGATGAAAACTGAATTAATTGTAGCTTGTCTGGAAGATACTGAAGCTCATTTACCCCTCAAAACTTTTTTTCTTTCCAGTCTTCAATTTGACATCAGTGAGAAGAACACAAACCTACACAAATCAGAAGTTACATGAAATTCTACTCTGTTGACTTTCTTGAGTGTCCATTAGCTCTTCCTAGCAATCAGGGAGAACTCAAAGATCTATTTAGATATTATCAAATAAATAACTTATCTTCATGGCATCCTGTTCTACAAGTGAAGAAACCAAGGTGCTGGCTAGTTAAATGTCTCATCCAATATCACAGAGCCGTAGGGTCAGTTGTAGAAACTAACACCTAGATTCCCTGTCTTGCCAAACTATTGGATACACACAAGGAAGGTCCAAGGTCTTCATACAAGCTTTATCCTTGTCCTTTATCCTAGTAGGCAGAGGAGAGAGCAGCAGAAGTAATTTTATATAATTGCTGATATTAGATAGAAGTAAGGCTAAAGGGGAGACTCACTCTTACGCTTTTGTATTTCATCATTCCTGATGAAGAACACACTTTGTGGAGCACATGGTATGCGCAATATGGAGCTTCTTACACTGCTCTTAAATTGGCTGCCAGAACTTCTAAATCTGTCTCAGGCTTTTGAAGGAATATGAACAGCACCTCATTCCCCAGAGAGGTGGAGGCATATCACAGAATGTGCTGAGTTGTAAGGGATCCACAGGGATCATCAAGTCAGCTCCTGACCCTGCACAGGACCAGCCTCAAGAGTCACACTATGTGCCCGAGAGCATTGTCCAAATGCTTCTTGGACTCTCTCAGGTGGTATTATGACCACTTCCCTGGGGAGTCTGTTCCAGTGCCCAACCACCCTATGGAGGAAGAACGTTTTTCTAATATCCAACCTTGTAAAGGATCACAACCTAAACCTCCCCTGACACAACTTCAGGCCATTCCCTTGGGTCCTTATCACTGGTCACCACAGAGAAGAGATCAGTGTCTGCCCCTCCTCTTCCCCTCACAAGGAAGTTGTAATTGCAATGAGGTCTCTCCTCAGTCTCCTCTTCTCCAGGCTGAACAGACCAAGTGACCTCAGTTGCTTTTCATACGGCTTCACCTCCAGGCCCTTCACGATCTTTATTGCCCTTCTTTGGACACTTTCTAATGGCTTAATATCTTTCTTATATTGTGGCACCCAAACCTGCACACAATATTCAAGGTGAGGCCACCCCAGCGCAGAGCAGAGCGGGACAATCCCCCCCCTCGACCAGTTGGTGATGTTTTGCCTGATACCGCCCAGGACATTGTTGTCCCTTCTGGCTGCTGGAGCACCTTCCAGACCACATGTAACATGTACAGCCCAGCTACAGTAGAACCATAAATCATCTTCATTTTGCAGTTTTACAGCACAAAGCTCCAGCCGCTCACCAGTGTTACTCTTACTACTGCACTGTTTAGTTGCAGCCATAGGCTATGCAGGGTGAGGAACCAAGTATTGCTTTGAACCAGTTAAGCTACGCAGTAACTGGGATCCTTTCCTGTTTGTAGATAAAGTGGATTTCATTTAGATTTAAAATACATTTTGATTCAACAAAAGCACAGTAGTATTTTAATAAAGTTTATTGGATTTAAAAATGTTCGTGGCACTTGGATATAAGACAGATTCAGTTCCTGACTGTAGACCTTGAAATTAGAGGGCTACTTTCCCAGTTCCTTTGAAATCACATGCCATAACTATTGCTTGCTTCTGATTCTTTATTCATGCTCTAAGAGAATGCTACTTAAATACCAGTTAAATAAATATGTAATCAATAAGACATTTATTGAATGTTAATGTTGCATTTAATAAAGCTTAGCATTTTAAATGTGTCACATTAAGGTGTAGAGGGTACAACAGGAAAAATTCTCCATTTTCCTTGATTGAGTCACCAACCCCTGTCACAGCAAAATCATGAGCTGGGACCTTCAAAACTGGGACACCTGCATGATTCAGATGTGTGTGTGTGTGTGTGCATGCGCACTTCATTCCTCCTTCGTACCCAGTCAGAGGTAAGAGTCCTGACAGGGAACATCTCCACTGCAGAATGGACCACTGTGTATGGATCACTGAAGCTGCAGAGACACAAACTTGTAAGTCCACTTGGATATTAGTTTAGGCTAATCATGCCAGTGTGCTAAAAACCTGAGCCTGGGCTTCTGAGCTCAGACAGGGAGGATGGCTAATGCAGACAGACCACATAAAGGCTCATCTGGCTCACTTTCAGACAGCTCGGCTGTCCTTAAGTACATCGAGGTATCATGGAATCACAAAATCACAGAATGGTTGGTGTTGGAAGGGACATTAAAGGCCATCTGGACCAGGTTACTCCAAGACCCATCCAGCCTGTCCTTGAACACTTCCAGGGATCAAGTGTCCACCACTTCTCTGGGCAGCCTGCTCCGGTGCCTCACCACCCTCACAATAAAGAATTTCTTTTTTATATCTAATCTAAACCTACCCTCTTTCAGTTTAAAGCCACTCCTTCTTATATAATGACTACATGCCCTTGTTAACAGTCCTCCAGCTTTTTTGTAGGCCCCTTTCAGCTACTGAAATGCCACAATAAGGTCACACCAGAGCCTTCTTCTCTCCAGGTCAAAGAATCCAAATTCTCTCAACCTGTCTTCACAAGAGGAAAACTAATCATCTTCATGTTTCTCCTCTGGACTAACTCCAACAGGTCCATGTCTTTCCTGTGCTGAGGACCCCGGATCTGGACACAGCACTGCAGGTGGGGTCTTACAAGAGCAGAGCAGAGGGGCAGAATCCCCTCCTTTGAACTGCTGATCACACTGGTTTTGATGCAGCCCATTACACAACTGGCTGTCTGGGCTGAAAATGCGGGTTTATGTCCAGCCTCTCACCCACCAGCACTCCCAAGTCCTTCTCAGCAGGGGTGCTCTCAATCACTTCATCCCTCATCCTGTATTGATACAGGGGTTGCCCTGACCCAGGTGCAGCATCTTGCACTTGGCCTTAATGAACCTCATGAGGTTCTCATGGGGCCCACTTCTTGAGCGTGTTCAGGTCCCTCTGGATGGCATCCCATCCCTCAGGTGTGTCAACTGCACCACTCAGATTTCAAGTGTTCTCCAATGTATCCAGCATATCTCACAGCCACCAGCTGAGGGCCCTCACTTGCACCCCATCTCTCTCACCTTGGTGTTTCACCCCTCATCTTGTCATGAGCAAGCCTGATATTATCCCCCTTGCCCTTCAAGTCTAGTTTAAAGCTCTGTCAATGAGCCCTACTATCTCCTGAGTGATGACTCTCCTGCTTTGAGAAAGATCAAACCCATCTGATGCCAGCAGGCCTGATGATGTGTGGGCCATCCCATTGCCAAAACCTCCAAAATTTTGTAGGTGACACCAGCCCTGGAGCCATGTATTTCACAGCCTGGGCCCATCGTTTTTTCCAAAGTTGCTGCCTGCAACTGGAAAGACAGGAGAGAGGATAACCTGTGTTCCATATTCCTTTATCAACTGTCTCAGATCCCTGAAGTACCTTTTGATCATCCTTGAACTACATGTTGTGACTTCATCACTGCACTACATGAAGGACCAGTAATAGGTAGACTCTATTCTTGTTTGAAGTCTGAGAGTGTCAGTAAATAACTTGATCCCAACAGCTGGAATGTGTAGAAAAACTATTACAATAGGTATTGCAGTCAGAGTCAATCTCCCAGCAGAGACATCTGCTGGATAGAGCAAGGAGGATTGGAAATCTCATCATCTGAGTGACTTAAAATTGGATAAAACAAAACCCCAGAGAATGTGGAGAAGGAAGAGCACTCACAAGTGAGGAGAGAGCCTCAGCATGGCCTGATATAAAAGACTATACTGTCACCCGAGATGCAATCATACCTGTCCTCAGTGGTAAAGTTGCTCCCCATATGGAGGTCACATCCTGTAGCCCACAGGATGCTGCATATGTTAATGTGTACAATGCATGGTATTGTACAGCCCTAAGTGCCTGAGTGTCAGGCCAGGGATGTCCCTGTGGACAAGCTATGGGCTCCCTGGAATGCCTGGTGTTGGTAAGAGAGACAGACCTGAGAAACCATGAATCACGCAGGCACAGTGTAAAGAGGATGTCCTCTGGCAGGATCGATGAGCCAAAGGAGAGGGAACAAGACCTTGCTCTCCATTTCTTACTGCCTCATCTGACAGCTTCATGCAGGGGCAGAGGACACCTTCAAGACAGGGAGAGTTGGGGGGGGAAGAAAAGCAAATGTCCAGGGGATTTATACATTCTTTCTTCTGTGTCTTCCCCCTTCAGCATACTTGGCAGCCACAGGGGCTCCTCTGTCCTTGGAAAGAATCCAGCAGCCTCTTCAGGCAACACATCAGAGAAGATATTTGGGGCCTGGAAACTAAGTTTGCTATTTTAGCTGGTCCTTTTCTCTGCTTCACTTAAAGAAAACTGAACAGCTGGCTTTCCACTGGCACAGCTGGAATTTTTACCTTAAGACTAATAAGAAAGTTTCACCGGCAGTGCAAAAGCTGCAGTTTTTTAGGACTTGCTGAAAACTTCGTGTCCTAGGTGTATTTTTGCAATAGAAGCTAAATTTTATGACCATTTTTTTCCTTTCTGTCACAATGGTAACTCTGCCTTTAGCCTGGCCTTACTTTTCTAATAAAGTCTGGTCCATCTCAGTTTTAACTGAGCCCATCACAGGTCTGTCTGAGTGTCTGGAGTACACATTAAAGTAATGATATTTTTAATAATGAGGGTATTTAACCCCTGGCACTGTTTACTGGACAGTGATGGAGACTCTCTGTCTAAAGACAGTATCTTTCCAAGTTATACCTACTTTTTCAAGTAAAATTTCATGGGTTTGCAGAAGAGGTCAGGAGGAAAGGAGGTCTATGGGCTGTTATCAAGGTAGTTTGACCTTCTCTCTTCTGGAAAGACGTCACATTTGGAGTTCTCCTCTCCAGTCTGTTCTGCTACATCAGAGCAGGTGCCTAGAATGACTGCGAACTATATTGAACAATATCTTCACTCACATATTTTGGCAGACAGAAGGAGAGAAGAAAAGTTATTGATATATATGACATGAATACTGTAGGCCATAGGATCTGACCTTTCAGGAGACCCTACCTGAAAGCAGATGCTAGTACCTAATGTATTATTTATCCTCTCATGTGGTAATTACCTTTTCTCTCCCTATATCACCTCAGCAGTTTCATTAAAAAAAGTATTGAACTTCTGCTTCCTGATCTTAAAAAAAATCCAAAACAAAACCATAATGTATATTTTGTAATGGACACAAATGGCTACTGTGTTTCCCTCTAGAATAGACTATATTTCAGAGAGCAGAGAGCAGTGACCTCCCAGAACTATTCTAATGTTCATGCTGCATGTTTCAGTGAACGGCTCACCACCATGCACCTTTGCCAGTTCAGGCCAGCCAAGGATATCCCCCCAAGCCATGAAAAGCATCATGCCTGATGTTGCTCATATGAAAAATCCTCCCAGCTTAATCATTAGCTGTCTGGAGAGGCTGGGATGTATTTGTATAATGCATACTGCTGACCTATTATTTCAATATATTTCTTTCATGACAGTTCTGCAGAGTCTGCTTGCTGGAGACCCTGAGAACATCAGTCTGAGCATAACACAAATGCCTTTCCATCTTTTCTGTTCACATTTAATGGGGATGAGAACAAATCCCCTAAAAGACTGAGCATCATCAGGCACCTGACAAATACTTATGAATACTTATGAATACTTTCAAGAGCCAGGCACAAGAGCTCAAGCACTTATTCATTTATTGCTTTGATATTAAAAATAGAGATTCACAGAGTACAGGGCAGATAGGATCCATTCTGTGTACAGAAGCTGAACTGCCTAGCTTCATATTCTGTGTGGTGCTACAGACTGAAAAAAAACCCCAAACCCAAATAACAACAACACAATGCAAAAACCAACCCAACCCAACCCCAAAAAACCCCATTCCTTATAGAGTCTGATATGTCTGAGACCTTTCCTGTGAAATCAACTATGGAGTCAAAGCAGTAGAAAAGTGTCCAGATTTCTCTATTCCATGCTGAGACAAGATTGTAAATACTTCCAGGAATTGCCAACATGCCTATAGGCCAAGAGCTCTAATGTTCACCTCCCTGCTATGAAATGCAGAACACTTTAACTTCTTCAGTCCTCCCCCAGTCACAACCAGCTATAAATCATTCTCTTCAGTTGTTGGAATATCTCATCATAAGAGATGCATGCAATTTTTAGGTTGAGAAATACAAATCCACCTTGACAGAGCCAGTCAGGCATACACATGGGTTATGCTGCTGATAAATTTGTACCAAGCACTCCTAGTGTGGAAATAACTTCTAGTGACACTAAGCACACAACATTTTTGCATACTAAATTGTTGCTAGTATAATTTATTCCAAAATCCCTACCCTTCTAGAAGAGAAACAAGCTGTATTGGGAGTAGGACTGTTTTGATGGTAACCCTGCATTCGCACTAGATAGCTTTGCAGGCACAACTCTTTCCCCCTAGCCAGCAAGCCTAGGTAACCTCCTTGCAAAGGGAAGAATTGAAGCACACAGGCTGTATGAACAAGAGGCTCTGAGCACAAGCTGCCCTTCTATGGTGGTGCGGTTTCTTGTAGCCTTGTTAATGTTGTGTGCTGAAGGAATCGGCAACAATATGGTGCTTCTGCCTGGATTAGGATTCTCAATCCATTAACCCAGGAGAAGTGTGTGCTCAATGTCTAAGCCTAACCATGTGCTCCCTGAGAGTCCCCTTGAAAGGACACGCAGGAGGCACAGGTCAGGCAGGAACAAAGAGGCAGTTTATTCAGGGGGACAGGTTTATAAAGGACTTGGAGGGATTCAAATGCTCCAGTAAGGGACAAGGGGGAAGTCTGGCTTCAGGCCAGTAAGAGTAAGGGGATTTACATTCAATGGTAGAGAGTTCCAGATAACAGGAGGTCACTGTCTGTGTTCCAGCCCCCTGGCTTAGCAGGAGACTTCTGGGAAGAAGACAGTGACTTTGCAGTTTTACATTAAGTACATTCAAACCACACTAAAAACATCATTTGTTAAAGCATTCTCAGTAGATGGCTGCTTTTCTTCTTCAGCCCATTTCTGGCATGACTTTCTCCAAGCCATATATTGAGAGTGCATTGCTACATCCTTCCTCCAGCACAGAAGGGCAGCATCAGGTGCTCTCACCAGCAAGTAAGATGGCACCAGGAGCGCTGCATCAGGAGGAACCTATCAGCAGCAGAAAAGGAGCCCTGTAAATCATCCAGTGTAGATCACTGGGATGTGGAGAAATGATACTGCTCTGCTGGAAGGCTACTGATAACCATCATTTTCCCTGATCCAGTGACTCAAAACACAAAGAGAAGAAATGTGGAGGGACAGAAATGTGCAGCACTGAGGAAGCAGGGGCATAATTTTGCTACAGCCTGTCTGCAGCAGCTTTCACATCACCAGGGCAGGCCCCAGTTCTACAGATGCAGGCACGTTGTACCATGTACTCAACACTCCTCTTCTGACAACAATCTCAGGAGATCCCTTTAAAAATAGCTATTGCCAGTTTGGGAGATCATTGGCATAAGCTCACTGCCAGGAATCAAAGGTACTAAATAGGGGTGGGAACAAGCTGCTCATGGACAGTTAAAGAAATGCTGGATAGAAATAGAGGTATTTGGTAATCTGACAGATAAAGAAGAAAGAGTGCAGACAGAACTGGAGAAGAACTCAAAGTGGTAACAAGCTGTATAAAAAGTCTTAGAAGGATGAAATGTAGGAAAAAATATGCTGGACTGAAGTAAAAGGATCCTAGTCCCATCCTACCCTGGGCTCTTGAATCCCAGTTCAGAGTAAATTACGGACTTCCTGTGTTGTACTAGTGAGAAATATCACCATGAAGCAATAGCTCAGGCTTACCCCCTGCAGTCTCCAGGAAAGGAAGTCACAGCCCTGCTGAGGTTAATGTGGCAGTCATCAGATGCAGTAGCTTGGCATTGAGGCATGTTAGATGTGGCTTGGGTATACACTAAAACCAATGTTGAATGGAAAGTGTCTGTCAGTACTCAGTGATGGGAGAGAAAATTTCGTTAAGTTTCATGAGCCTAGAAAGGATTGGAGGGGCCTAATTTTGGTAGTCCAAAAAGGCCTGTGCTGGCAAATAACTCCCATAGCACTGCCTCTGAAAGGTGGGGGTGGAGCTGTAACTGAAGCCTTGAGCTGTGGGAGAGTATCGGATGAAGATATGCAATGCTACCACAGGCCAGAACTTGTCTGAGGCAGAGGGTTCCTACTCATGGCAGGGACAGTCCTCCTAGGCTTTGCCAGCTGCAGTTTCAGCCATGGAAGGAGGTTTCCTCCTGCTCTGGAGAACGCTGGTAGACCTCTAGGTGCTTTGGAGCTGTTACTAGTTTTAGGCTCTGGTGCAATGGAGACTCGCTCTGTGCCTGACTTCCCAGTCTTTCTTGCCCAGCAGAGACTTAGTAGAGGCAGGGCCACTCAATTTCAGAGTAGGTATGGTGTCCAGAAAAGTAAATTCCCCATCTGCTTCCCCATGATCTTAATCCTATCACCCTGAGATGAGCTCAGTTGGTTAAAACTTGGTTGTAGTAATGCCAAGGTCATGGGTTTAATCCCTTATGTGGGACATTGACTTAAGAGTTGGACTTGATGATCCCTTGTGGGTCCCTTCCAACTCAGAATAGTCTGTGATTCTGTGAAAGCCCATTAGAGTTTGGCATTTGTCTTGAATGCAAAGTAACTTTCACTGCAGGGGAGAAACCTTCAAGTCTCTGTTCAGTTCCTATTCTGCCTTTGATGGAAGGAATTGCTCCCTGTAATGACAGCTACCCCACATCAATGACAAGCTGGGTGCTGGGGGGTCAGGAGGGAATGAGAACAAAACCTTTATTAGGCTAAAATCAGTGTGAAATACCAGCAGCTGGGTATTCTATGAGCCTAGCTTTGCCAGGCAGCTAAAATCGAGTTACTATAAGAAACAACATAGGGAAGCCAGAAATCATTTTGTTATCTTTTTACTTGATAGAATTCTGGGTCTGGACAGCAGCCAGCTCTCCCTTCCCCAGTACAGGGCTCTGAAGTCTGGAGACTGTACTCCTTTATCTCTGAGCTGCTCATTGCAATGTCTGCAAAGCAGTAACAAGACATCTGATTGACCCAAATATATCAGTGATCACAGTTTCAGGAATGCTTAACATGCTGTAAATTGAACAGCTTGGCTGATGTTTAACCCTTTACTAATTGCCTGGTTTTAAAATATTGCAGCTTGTAAACAAGACTATTAGCCAGTGAGATGGCTCAGCTAAACTCTGGCTTGTACTCCTATAGTGTAGTTAGGAGGCAGAGTATTTGGGGGTGGTGATGTTTTCCCAGTTATTGATTTAAGGGTGGAGTCACAGTATAGCCTGTTGATTAACTGCTTATCTTACAAGAGACAAACTGTAATTCAAATTAAAGTAATGTATAACTTGGAGCTTATATTTACCTTACTAACAGGAAACGTAGTGTCCTTACCCATAGCAATGGTCCTTCTCCAGAGAGAATTCCCAGTACAGACACTGACAGTTGAATGCTCCCTAGAAGCATATCTTACCCTCAAAGACACATAAATAATTCACTTAAATCAAAATACATGTCCAACCTATGTATAGAATAAAATTAGTGTTCTGTTTTCAATCCTTTTCCAGCAAGCTAGGAGTTTTCTTAAAGCTATTTCAAGCTGGAAAGTGACAGAGAACAGAGGCAATTCGGTGTAATTTCTTTAGTAAAAATATCAGTGTACTGTTGGATAAACACATCCTGCTTAGAGTAACGGTACTGTTCTTACCAACCTCTGTGACGTGTAGCCATCACCAGCTCCAAATCACACACCTGGTGCTCCCTGCACAGCTCGTGTGGCTCCAAAGAGTGAAAGTGTAAAGAATCACCTGGCAATAAGGCTTCAGGGCTGGGATAGCATGAGACCTGAATTCCTGGGCAGCAAGAGGAATTTTTTACAGATGGTATCACATTTGAGGGAAGACAGGATGGTGACTGTATCTCACGATCACAACTACCCCTGCCGACGGTGGCTGCAGCGCGGTACCGTGAGCGGCAGGAGGCGCTGATGCGCCACGGCCGCCTGGAGGCGCGAGGAGGCGCCTGCCGTTCTTGTCCGGGAATCTGAGGCAGAAGACAGGGAATTCACCTTCAGCTTTTTATTCTTTTTTGTTTTGCATGAGTGTATGTAAGTTCTTACGGTGGATTAGGAGAATTTGAATGTTTTTTTTAAAAATCCTGGAAAGAATTCCCTATTTCTTTTATTAAAAGAAAACAAATTATATTGCATCTAACCTGCAAGAGTGTGGGCGTGGCTGAAAAACTAGCTGGTGGTGTGATATCTCAACAGAACAGCAAGAGTTGGGGAAATGAGAAAGGGATCTTTTTCTTTTGCAGTATTTAAGATTCCACGTGTGGTGGTTTTACTGCGCTGATCCCACTCTAGCAACTACTTTGGGAACAGCCACGGCACTGATAGCAGAAGGGAGAGGCAGTTAATCTAACTCGGCTCACAAATGTTCTTCCCAAGAGAGAGGTCCCCAGAAAAACATACAAAGAGCAGAGCTAAGCTTCTTTGCCTTGGGGAGGCAGAAAAATGGGAATGGGGAACAGAGAAACAGCTACTCTTCCGACGACCTCAAAGGGACAAAACTTTAAGAGAAGAGCTGGCTGCCGTTTCCTCGGGTAGGGTATTCTGCGGGGTTGGGGCCATGTCCTGCCGCTGGCTCCGTAACCTTGAAATTTCCTCTTAAGAAAGTTAAAATAACAGGAAACTGATCCGCACGCTCTGTGGCACACCTGGTGCGTGATCACGCCGCACACCCCGGTGTGCAAGGACGCGAATGGCAGATGGGTCCCACACCGCCTGCCACCTGCAGCCGCCGAAGTACAGGAGGCGCAGGAAGAGGTGATGCTCTGTGGGGTCTCACCGCCTCCCCCCGCCCGCGGCGAGCGGCGGCCCTGCCCGGCAGTCAGGTAGCCCCGGCATCACATCTCAGTGTCCCGCGTTGGCCCCCGCAATAGGCTGCTGGGCGGACAGGTGTCTGTCCGTCCGGGCAGCCGTACGTACACAGGTGTGAGCGATCCCTTTGTGCAACCACCTGCCGGCTCCCGGCGCCGCGGGGCAGGTGTGGGGGCTGAGAGGGTGCTGAGATATCGCTGACCGCGGCGCGACCTCTCCCCGATCGGCCATGGGCGGGAGGCAGCGCAGCCGCGCCCGGAGGCTCCGCAGGAGCCCGTGCACGGGCGCGGGGGCGGCCCCGCTGGTGAGCGCAACGCCTTCCCCTTCCCCCTTCCCCCTCCCTGCTTTCCTCCCTTGGCGTGCAGGCTCCTTTGTGCTGCCGGCAGCGGGGAGGAGGACGCGGCGAACGGAGCGCCCCCGCTGCAGCGCTCTCCGTTCCCGCGGGCGGCGCGGCTTCCACGCCACTCCCGACCCTTCTGCCCCCTGGACGGGGCGACCCGCCGCGGGTGGGACCGCCGCCCCGCCATCGCCGTTTTAAGCGGAGGGCCACGCCGGGAGACGGGGCGGGCCGGGCGCGCCCCCCCCGGCTCCCCCACGTGGTGCGGGTGCCCGTGTCCCCGGCTGCCGGCGGAGCTGGGCGCACACGGCGTGGGGCTGCTGCCGGGGGTCGCCTGCTCCTGCCGCCGCTCCTAGGGAGGCAGATCCGGCCCGCGGCCATGCGCCAGTGCCGCGCTGAGCGGCCGAGCGGCGGGGCTGCACCGCCACCGTGTCCCGCAGCAGCGGCGTGAAGCGGTGTGAGGATGAAGCGGGCGAGGCGGGCCGCGCCGGGCCCCCTACCCGTGCTGGGGCTGCTGTTGCTGAGCGCCTTGCCGGGGCTCTGGACGGTGCTGCTGCGGCGGGANGCCTGTGGCGGCGGGACGGGAGGAGCGGGGCGGCGAAGAGCGGTTCGCTGTGACCGGCTCGCAGCCGCCAGCCGCCACCGCCTCTCCGGTGGAGCGGGGCATCTTCTGGAGCCGTGAGCTGGAGGAGCAGGTGCCGCCGGGCTTCGCGGCAGAGGAGGCAGCGGCGTGGCTCTCAGCCGCCCGCGCCGCCCGCGTGTCCTCGCTGGAGCGGGGCGGCTGCGGGCGCAGCTCCAACCGGCTGGCGAGGCTGTCGGACGGGAGCCGCGCCTGCGTCCGCTACGGCATCAACCCGGAGCAGATCCAGGGCGAGGCGCTCTCGTACCACCTGGCCGGCGTGCTGGGCATGCAGGAGCGCCTGCCGCCCATGGTCCTCGCCCTGGTGGAGGCCCGCGGGCGACAGTGGGAGCCGGTGCGGGAGGAGCTGCGAGGCTCGCATTGGGCTGAGGGCGCCGTGGTCAGCCTGACCCGCTGGGTGGACAATCTCACCGCCGTGGTGGCACCCGCGCCCTGGGGCGCCGAGCCGGGCGCCGGCCGGCGGCTGCAGTCGCTGTCGGCGGGAGAGCTGGGCGGGCTGCCGCCGTCGCAACTGGTGGAGCTGATGCAGTGGAGCGATCTGATCCTCTTCGACTACCTGACGGCAAACTTCGACCGCCTGGTCAGCAACCTTTTCAGCTTGCAGTGGGATCCGCGGGTGATGCGCCGTGCCACTAGCAACCTGCTCCGCGCCCCCGACGGCGGGCTCGTCTTCATGGACAACGAGGCGGGGCTGGTGCACGGCTACCGCCTCCTCGCCATGTGGGACCCCTACAACGAGCCGCTGCTCCGCTCCGTCTGCGTGTTCCGCGAGGGTACGGCCCGCCGTGTCGCGGAGCTTCACCGCCGCCGCAGCGCCGCCGCCGAGCTGCGCCGCCGTTACCGGGCGCGGGAGCCGCTCTGGGCGCGCCTCGGCTTCCTCTCGGAGCGCCAGGCCGAGCTGCTGCAAGCCCGCGTCGACTTCGTGCACCGCCACATCGCCCACTGCCGCGCACAGGCCGCCGTGCTCTGATGGCCGCGGGACGGGCGGAGGCTCGCGGCGAGAGCCTTCCTGTCCTCCAAGGCAGCGGGACTTGCCCGGCAGCTGCCGAAGGCAGGAGCCGACCCAGCGTACCCCGCCGGTGCTCGGTGCCCCGTAACCGCTGCAACTGGCGGGGTGGGGAGGTGCGGGGCACGGTAACGGCCGCCGGGAGCAGAGGGAATAACCGGATACCTGCCTGCCGGGACTCTCGAGAGGGGCGATTAATTCGCATTTGTCAACATCTCTGAAGATGCAATCTGTATAATTATGGCCGAGTTTCATTCCAGGACTCTGTCCCTAGAGTTCGAAGAAATGAGGGGGTTCAGCATCTTTAGTGGTTTCTTTTACTCTCTTGGTGTACTCGCCCTCATAAGACACCTCGTAGAAAGCTGTCTTTGTCTGGTTTGGGGTCGCGTACCTCTTCCAAAGGACACAGGCGAAAACTTCTTTTATATATTCTTTCTTTTGCAATGGCATATTTAAGTATGAATGTTGATATTCACAGACCAAGAACTGATTGCACAATAGGGGAGCCCCTAACTAGCCAATCTGCCCTATTTATGAAACTTGTTTCCTACCGGTTTTCTTTAACGAGAGTGAACCTTTTCACTGATTGTTAAATCTTGGCGATGAAAAGTGTATAGGAAGCTCATGTTCCCTTAGCTCTTAGTTTTTGTTATGGATGCATCGGGTTAAACTGTTTTGGTTCTTAAGCGTTTGTTTGTAATCATCACCATCATCGTTTCATCTGACCAGTAAAGTAACTGACTAATGGGTGGCACAAGAAGATCTCCCATTTTTTAAAAAATACTGCTATGTGCTAAGACTTTGATGCAGTAGTTAAAGTGGAGGAAAAACTGTTTCATGCACTTTACTTTGACTTTTTAATATTTTTTTTATAGAAGAAGACCTTTTTATTTTACAAAGTCTGCCTTTTGTGTACATTATATATGTTCATAAGTTTTTCTGTAACATACTAAAGAAACTGATATTTCAGTAAAATGTGTTAAGGTTTTGCCTTCTTTGGCCTGAATGTTTGCCTGAGCTTTGACAGGGAGGCAAGCATGTGTCTCCTCAGTCTTCCCTGATGGGTGATGGAAGCCACTTTTCCAGCTTCTCACTCCACTAAACTGAATGAACTTTTACTCATTCTCTCTGAGGCAAGGAGGGATAGAGTTAAGCTCTCAAACACTACTCCTCTCTCTCTCTCCCTTTCTCATTCCTAGCTATTGTATCACTAAAAGGGCAAAAGCTTTTTGAGTGGCTAAAGTAATGTGAGTACTTCAGCTGAACAGACATTTGTCTGGTTTTTAAAGCCTGAAATGAACTGCCTTGACGAGCACTGAGGTAACTGAAGCAGTTAGTTTCAGCAAAACGATATAGCTGGTGTGGGCTAGCTGCCACAGCCCTTTTAGGTCCTGGGACTGGATACCAGCCTCTTACAATTACAGGTGGTCAGCTGTTACTGCAGCTGTTACTGCACCAGAAGCATCTCCAGAGATGGTGTTTGCTTTCCGTGGGTGTTTATACTGGTTCTCAGTCTTCTCTTCCCATTTTGGGTATCTTTGCAATGGGGTTGAGGCAGAACGGAAGAAGAGGACACCTTTTCAGTCTTGCTGAAATGGTGGGGTTTTTTTTCCTACAGAAGTTCTGTTTTAGGTAGGATGAAGTAGTAGCAGTGGCCATACAAAACAAAATATTTGCACCTTGTGTTTGCTTTTTTACATGTACCAGTATTCAGGGAAGAGGTCATTGTAAGGCTCAGAATAACAGCTAGAATGAGGACAAAGGATAAACTAATCCTTTTTAGACCCTAAATGCCAGTATATATCCTGCTGTAATCAAACAGCAGCATAATCTCCTCTACATCTGGACAGGCACCTCTCTTGATGAAGGCAGCAGCATTCTTGGTGGCTGCTGTGCAAGTCGGCTCTGTCTTCAGTGTCAAGTGCTAACCCTCCCCTGAGCTCACGGAGGACTGTGCATTCATACCTGCAGGAGGTCTTCACTCCATTAATATTCATTGTTTAGGTTAAACTTCACATAAAGACAATTTTCTTGGCCATTAAAGCAGGGGGGGTGTGTTTGTGAGTTTTTTTAATAGGACAAGACAACAGTTTTACAAACAAAATAATTGGTTGATTAATTAGATCTATCAGATACTGCATCTGTGTGTGTATGAGTATTTATTTCAAAATGTCCCAGCAGCCTCCAGGACTAGCTTTCATTCAACTGCTTAACTGTCAGGGCTTTCAATTGAACTTGTATTTATAGTTCCCTGCATTTATCTCCACGAACAATGCACAGAATCCCATGTGACATTCCTTTGCCATTTACATAATAATACACAATTTAACTGTAATTCTTAATTCTTTTTTAGCATTGCTTTGTAACTCAAGAGCAGCAGTTCTGTCGCATTCACCTCATGAAAATACATTTAAATAATAAACTGCTGGCATACATTTTAAACCACCATGAAGAGCAAGCTGCTATGCCACAAGCATCTACGATTTTCTTTAAGTACTTTTATAATTATGGCACAACAGTGGCTTTGATAGCTAATGGAAAGTAAATCTCATTTGCACTATCTGTAGAGCCAGAACCTAGATAATTACTCAGTCAAGAGGAGACATTTCCTATTTGGTAACTGATAACTTCCTCAACTCATACATGTAACATGTTACAGGTTGGTGTGAAACCAGAGGTGGTGTGCTAGAGAAGTTGTGCCCTAGGAAATGTGTTCATTCAAAAAGCACAGAGAAAACTAGCATAGACCCTTCACTTTGTTGCTCTCTTTTATTCTTCTGGTGCAGATTATCTGCTTCTGTGCCAGAAAAAGCTTTGAATTATTATATTAGGGCCAACTTACTTTCTTATTTGTGAATCTTTTTAATGCAAACAGTGCTTTGTAAATTAGTGGTCTGGCACACTTTTTGCTTACCATTTTAGCTGTATATGCTGTCTTATGTTTGACTATCTTCTTGCGGAACCAAGGGATGAAACTCTGTAAACTTGATGTATAAGTTCAATGGAATTCATCTAACACTGCTACTTCCAGTAGATTTTTTTGAGTGATAGTAATTGGACAGACAAATAAGACCATTGCTTATTTGAGAACAGGAGATTTCAGGACCTGGAAGTTGAGAGTAGAAGGTTGTTGTCAGTAGTAGGATCGGCTGATTCTGGCTGTGCATTGCTGGCAGCTCAGCAGCACTTTACCTGAGGCTCAAGGAACCATTGGCAGAGGTGGTATCAGAATGGTGCTGTAGGGCTTTAGTCCTCACCCAGCAGAACACCTTAGGATGCACTTCCTAACGCTTTTCACAGGCTTTCAGGGAAGTATGTGCGCAACGATGCTGGCTGCACTGGTGCTTTGGTCAGATGAGACAGGTGGTCTGGTTTTCAGCTTTGAGGAGACCTGGGTGCTTAACTGATAACACTAGAATCAGGAAAAAAGAAAGAAAGAGAAAAAAATAAACAGGAAAAATACAGAGATGATATTTTCATTTAAATGCACTGTGTTCCATCCCATATTTCTGTGTTTCCCTGATAAAATTCAGAATGCCTCCACAGATTTTAAATTTCATTGGAATCTGAAGAGTTGCTACTCCCATCTTGAGTTCATAGTTGCTGGGATATTACGTCCAAACCCTACTAGTGTGATGGGAGGACTGAGTTCACGTTCTGAGAGCTAAGAGGTACCAAAATTGTGCTTGAAGTGGCTATCTCACCCCCAGGGAGCACCAGCCAGAAAAGTCTGTGAATTCAATGGAGTTCTCACTTAATGAAAAAAGCAAGACTGGCATTTTCAGCACAAATTTCCTTTGCTTCTGTTTGCTTGCATCTGAAGTAGTTTCCAGTCTGTATTTATTTTCATTGTGGGTTTTGAGAATTTCCTTTACAACTTGGGAAGCTCATCCCAGGTGCAGAGTCCCCTTACCTCTCACGCTAAAGCAGCTGCCCTGGGGATGGAGCTGTGTTGACCTCTGGTGCCACACTTTGCTGCCTGCTGTGTCAGCCCATTCGAAGACTGGAGAAATAACTTGGGGCCAGTGGAAGACAGAGAAAATATAGTTAGTTACACTTTGCCTTACCGGTCATACAGCATGCTCTTGAAATCATCAGCATGATTTTTTTTGTGGTTTGCTTTCCCTTTGAAGTTTGATGCACTTTTTTAATGTTAATAAGACTTAGAATTTTCTCACTGACATTACTAGGTGGTCCAGGACTATGAGATATGAGATTATATTAAGACTTAATCCCATTTTGCATGTTATTCCTACTTTGCAACCACAGCATGAAATTTAATCACTCCTTCAGAGCTCTGCTCCCTGGGTTAACTGTGGCAAACCTCCCAGGAGAGCGGGCTGGGCTGCACAGTAAGCAGTGCCTGCCAGGCACCCACACGGCTCCTGCCATTCTTCGTGACCTAGAAAACCTTTTACCTTGCTGTTTGGGTGCTAATGTAGCTCTGCCTTCTGAAGCAATCCACTCACATCTGAGCAGAAGTGATTTCCCAACAGCGTGACTTGTGACTGCAAAGAATATTTTATTGTAAATCAGCTGGTGTTTTAACAAAAAACATCAGTCCTACCCTCAGGGACTGTTCAGTCTGAGGGTACTTTGCATATGGAGCAGGAATAAGGTGTTACACTTGTAATGTCTTAACACCCTCTTGTACTGTGCCTTTCCATTGTCTGCTCCAGTGCAGGATGAGTTTATGGGAAAGGACACACGTAAGTCTGCATGAGTTGGGAGTGCTGCTCTGAGCAGGTGTGAAAGGAGCTGTGCATGTGAAGGGGTCTGATCCCATCTGAAAGCAGTCCAATGCTGCATTCAAGAAGAGCTCTGGCAGGATTACTGGAGGATGAACAATAACAGCACAACAAAGGGCCTGACACTGCAAATGGATTGTCTGTTTTTGCGTAATTCCACTATTCAACCTCTTCTTGTGGGCTTTGGGTTGTGGGGGTTTGTGTGTGTGGCATATGCAGCATTTCTGCAAGAAAACAAATTCAAGGGAAAACTGACTGCAAGATACAGCAAGTGCTGATGCAGGGAAAATTGAGCAGACATCCTGAAGACCCAGATCCCACCAGTTCCTGTCCCAAGGAGGGATATGCAGGTAAGGGTATTTCAGGTACAATACAAACAGAATGCAAGCTGGACAAGAGTAAGTTACAGCATATTCTAATACAATTTATACAGGCAGATTTAAATTGTACTGTCAAGATGTCTCCACACTTGTCTACCTTCTGTCTCCTGGGCTTTTTTAAACAGCACATTGTGTCAAGCCAGTCTTCAGAGTCAATCCAGCAGAAGGTGTTTTTTAATAAGTAGTCAAAGGAATGAAAATTCAGAAAAAAAGGATAAACAAACCAAACAACAACAACAAACCCCCAAAACTAAAACAGACTAAACTTCTGCAAAAAGATCTTAAGGCACTTTAAAGCAGGCAAATTTCATCCCAAATGCTGGGGCCAATAGCAAGCAGCAAGCATCTTTTCATGAAATTTCCTGGTGTAGCGATAGTGAGTCCCCCATAGCCCCTTTTTCTCCTTCTGTGAGAGTTTCCTGCAACAGGCTCCAAAATGGGTCTTCTCTAGGCAGTCTGTATCACAGAAAAAGGAGAAAAATGCATGCACCAGGAGATTTTTGGCACTTGAGCACAGGATACCTGCCCTTCCCTTGTGTAGACTATTGACAGTTAGTGATCTTGACAGAATAGGCTCATTTTCAAAACCTATCACTAAATGGTTTTGTTACCTGGTGGATTTCAGCCTGTGTAACACTATGTATCCTAAATAATTTTTACTGCCCTCCATATTTCATTCAACCTATTGAATATTATTTAAACTCAATAAATTTCCTATTGTTAGTTGTGGGCAGTTCACTAAAAAGCTCCTTTTTGGTGGCATAAAATCCATTATGCAACTTAATATCCAGGTGTGTAACAGTTCAGGTTTTCCCAAACTGTTTGGACTAGGGCGTGCTGTCAATCTTGAGGCATCCTCAGAGCTTACACCCAAAGCTGTGTGATGGTGAGGATTCACAAAGGTTTGGGGTCAGTCTGGCTTTGGGTGAGGCACAAAGCTGGGAGGAGCTTCTTATTGCTGCCACTTGCTGCTCTTTATGTTCCCAAAAAGCATGTGCAGGAGTTAAAATTACTCTTGGTCTGTATGGACTGAGTTGAAGTGGATTTTCGTCTTTTAACTAAAATGTAGTCGAAGGGCTTTGTTCCCAACAGTATGTCCTGGAAAGCAAAAGGCAGCTGCTTTAAGTGTCTTATGTCCATCATGTCTTGCTCCCCACCAACTACCCCACCCTTAAACTACCTTTTCTGCTAAAAGCCTCCTCCTCTCATGGCTGGGATTTTAAAAAATGCAGTGAAGACAGACAGGCATTTACCTCAAGCAATACCAACACAGTATTGCAATCCAATAATGAGGCAAGGAACAAACAGATTTTTAGCAGTATCTTCAGCCCTAGCAAAAAAAGAAGTGAGGTGTATTTCTGCATATCATGTTTCAGTCAGAGAAGTCATAATTTTTTAATGTGTCAGTCTTGCCAGTTTCTTTTTTGTGTCCTGCTGTGGGAGTAAGGGCATTAATAAACTATGGTTTAAAGCTGCCATTGTGAATATTTTTTAGTCATACATGATTTCTTGTAGATGAGCTAGGAGTCTGCTTGCAGAATTTATTTGTTTAAGTGATTGCAGGTGGTCAATTTGCTTTAGTTTAACTGAGTCACCTTCATCATCTCCAAAATTTTTAATGCCCTTTAGTATGTTCAGTCTAAGAAGGGGTAATTGCTTTCTTTGTTTTGTTAAAACATACAGGATTTGCTCATCCAAAAAAGACCTATTTTTTATTTTTTAACTGTGCACTGCAAAGGAAGGTGGCACAGATTATGGATGAACCTGGATGTCAGGATCTGGAGGATATTAATGGTATTATTTCCTTTCATAACAGCTACCTAGCAAGGCAACTTCCCAGTGGAGTTATTCGTGGTTTATTAGACACCAGAGAGCAAAAACAAGTGCTCCGTTTGTGATTTGTTAAATACAAGTAACAAGCTAAAATATTTTCTGATTTACTGCCCTGGATGGGTAAGAGCGTGAATTTCCCTGCAGTTTGCGTGCAAAAACTGGTCATGAGTATATCCACAATGAGTATTATTTAAGATATGCTTCATCCCTCTTTTAGAAATGACAAAAAGGGCTGACAGTGGTGCTTCTTGCTCCTTCCTTTGCTGACTAACCCAGCAGACTGCAGTGAGCTCAGATAACCAGAGCTTGCTGTCAGGATGACAGGAGGTTTTATGAGCTCCTCTAGCAAGAAATATTTCAGGTTGTGCGAGAAATGAGGCCGTCATCTTCTGGCTCATAAAAACAATTACCTGTGCGGAAATTTATGAAAACAGCAGCAAAGAAGAAAAAAAATGGTACACTGAGTCCAGCTATACTACTTTCAGGGCTCATTAAAGTGGTTAATAGATAGCATTATTCCCTCCTCAGCAACGTGGCACAGGGCAGAGTGGGACAGAAATAGCCGGGGGACCAGCACAACGTGTTACATGGGATGTTGTCCAATGACAGAATCTGAGGCTCCTGAAATCGCAGATGACAGAGCCCAGCGCAGTCATTTATCCATCTGTTCCAGCCAAGACAAAGGAGCTCCTAACCAGGCTTTTCAGGTGCCTGTCAGCTGTAGAACAACAGACTGCAATTGATGACTGTCAGTTCTCTTACCAGTTTGTCATTTATTATGGAGCTGATGAATATTTGACCTTCTGAAGGTGCGTTGTCAGAGCTGATACAGTTAAATGGATGCTCCTGAGTTGTCTTCTGTTTTTCTTTAATCGCAGAATTACAGAATGGATAAGATAAGAAGGACCACTGGAGGTCATATGGTCCAACCTCCCTGCTCAAGTAGGTTCCCCTGGGGCACATTACTCAGGATTGTGTCCAGACACCTTTTGAATATTTCCAGAGAAGGAGACATTCTTCTTCTTTAAGAAAAAAACCTACATCATCTCCCCTCTTTAGGTCTCTACTGGTGCACCAGATAATTAAAACTGAATTAGAAACATAATTCATTTATAAGTGAATAGTCCAGATACTTATTTTACTTGTATGTTGCTCCTTTAGTCAAGGCACATAAACAAGACATTTTGTCAATAATGAGTCTCCAGGCAGTTTCATTTTCTAGGCCTCTGCCACACAATCAGGACAATGCAGTAACTGTACTCTAGACTCTACAATTAGTATTCCTTGACGTGAAGCTATTTCCATAAAAATAATAAAACTATTCATATGTTTTATAAAAGACAATATTTAGGATTTTTCCTTGTGACTCTTAACAACTAGGCTACATTTTTTTCCTCTTTCAAGCTGTCAGGTTTATCTCCTTTATACTAAAGGGAAAGTAGACAAGTGCTTCATGTGACGACATCTATTTCCCGTTAAACAGCATGGCAATCCCATCTGTCTTAACAGTGCTTTTGGTGACATCAGGAAAGCTGTCTCTAATCAAAGAGGCACAGGACAGGTAGGTAACTTACTGAAGTATGGATCTAAGCCTTGGTTGCTTCATGGGTGACGCACCGATGCTTTGTAAATGTATGGACAGTTTGGCTTAGTATGTAGATCACAGATGCATATACAGTGTCAGAAATTGATATGAATCATGACACTAGTGAATTCAAGTATTAAAGAGACTTTGTTTTGCCCTGGGAGAAGAAAACCTTCAGGATCAGCCCCCATGCAACCATCTCCTCCTCCTTTTCCTCCCACCTCCTTCAGTTCAAAATAGATGTTTAAGCCACAGAGCAACCCAAGCATACTCAGACAGGATCAAAACAGGTGGTCTATGAAGCTGCAAGATCTGTGCTAACCCCAGTGTAATCTGACATGAGCAGAGTGGCAGCTGGCTCAGAGGATGGGGCTGGGCTCCTCCAGGGGCAGTCAACCTGTCTGCCATGAGCACCATGTCACAGCTCTGTGTTCCAGCTGGCCATATCGCCACCTGTGCTTGGGGCCAGGAAGAGGGACCGGCACAACTCTTGTCCAACACAAGTGGGAAACCTGGCACATGATTTCTAGCAGGTATCGAGTAGCAAAAACATGGATATTTCTGTATGTTTGCTAATGCACGGTATTATCTTGCTTCTCCCTGTCAGGATCATCCTCAGCACTTCGGCAGCTAAGGCTGCTCTTGAGACACAGAGTTTGACCTCAGAGCTGGCAAGAAAAAGCAGAAGGATCCACCAGGAAGCATGGAGACATGTCCCGCAAGTCAAGGCTGCAGCTGTGAGCTGCTCAGGTGAGGTTCATGGTCCTTGCCAGTGTCAAAACTGGAATAGAGGCACTGCCAAAACACAAGTAGGATGGCTGCTTCTGCAAGAGAGTCTACAGAGTCCAACCAACTGTCCTAATGACATTTAAAATGCTTAAATCCTTATTATCTGGAAAGAGAACTTGAGTGTATTGACCCCTTGCCTTGTTCAAAATGCTCAACTCATTTTCTTTACAATCTAGATATTTTTTTGCACCTGTCCACACTTTGCTTCAAGTTCGCAGACATCACGGATAATCACACATGCTGGTATATTTTTACCATACACAGACAAATCTGCCTGCCCATGGGGAATGCTCTTTCCACTTTGCTACTCTATGTTAGGAGGACCTACCCATAGAGCCCCAGAAACACCAGCAAGGGTGGTAAGGAACACATGGCATGTTCTTTTATGTTAAAATACAAGTAAGTGTTTTCTTCATTGTAATTTTTCAATCTGCTGTCATTTTAATGATACCCATCCACTTCTATCAATTCCAGCAACTATCAGTATGTTCACAGTCATCAAGAGAATTTCTTCTCAGAAAGAAAGCATACTCAGTGAACAACTTTTAAAATTATCCTGCCTGATATGAATTACTCACAAAACTCGTTAATATTTCAGTTCTCAGTTTGCATAATACCTGAAAAATATAGGTGTGCCAGATGGAGTCTTTCATGCATTAGAAATTACAGATTTTTGACTTCTAACATTTCAGATGTGAGTACATCTTCCTGAAATTGTTGGAAAAGGGCAAATACAAGAAAAGCATTTACAGCATCTCTGAAAAACTGCCAAGGAGCTAAGATCCAGCATAGGTGCATAATAAAGAATAATATTCAAGCTTAATGATAATGACATGGACCATTCAGAGACAATAACTACTGTGGTAATATTGATGATATGCTTTGAACTTTGGCAGAGCATTTCATGATGAATTCAAAGCATTTTACAAAGGTGAGTTAGGCATCACAATGCTCTTGTGGTGAGCATCTTGCTGTCCTTATGTTACAGAAAGGAAAACAGGAATGGAGAAAGCGAGAGCATTGCACAGTACTGGCAGAGCCAGAGCACCAAACTTGGCAGGAAAGCAAGGCCTGCAATGGGTGAGCTCTAGCAAATACTGCACTGAAGGTGGAAGTAAGCTAAGGCAAACTTTGTCCTGAAGCCACCAAGACTTGGGCACAGTTTTCTTTCTATTAGCAATGCTGTGCTGGCAGCAGCACTCTCTCTCTTCAGAGGTGCTCTTGATGCTGCTTGCTGGCAGGAGCCTTCACCATCTGCCATGGGCAGGAGGGGCCTTTGTTTGTGGTCCCTCAGGGGACCCACTTCCCCCAAGCTGGCAGCTCAAGTTGCCCATGCTGCTGCTGGGAGCTTGCAGAAAGGTCGTTCCTGCTGCTTGGCTTCCCCCACACCTCTGCCCAGTGCTGTGTTGCTGCCCTTGCAGGAGCATCACAGCTACATTGCAGAGCTCACCTTGTTTTCCAACAGGCAGGCTTTAGAGTAAAGAAAAGGTAACACAGTCCTGGGATTATAGATAAAAGCCTTAGGGTCACGACTTCAAGTAAAAGAAAACTGTGATATCTGTCTCATACTTCTCCCAGAGTCCTTGTGTGCCTTGAAGGGTAGTGATTTGGGTTCAATGGAATAACCTAACTGCAGGCACTCCTCAGTATCCAGATGAACTATTTCTCTTTTTCCATATTTAGACCAGATCTTTCTGTTCTTAATGAGCACAAACATGACATCAATGGCTCACATGCCTACATCTGTTGTCTTCTGGGATACTGACCCCAGAGAGATCACTTAATTCACAGCCTTAAAGTATGCTGTAAAATCTATAAGGTTTTAACCAACAGTGCTGTATTAACTGAACACATTTTCTGTGGAAACTGTGGTCTTTGTGCCTGTCTTTGCTAGCAATCAGATAGAACATCTTTAGGTACAGCATTAACAAGAGACGAGGAACAAGTTCTATGCTTGTGATGCCTTTCAAGCGAACCTCTTGCTCCTTAGGTACCGTTGACTCAGGAATGCCAGGCTTGCAATGAGCAGGTAGGAGCTTGCACAGTGGCTAGTTTGATGTGATGCACTGATCCCTCTGGGGTTGTCTCTGAACTTGCTGGTAGCAAGTGGTGCCCACTCCCACCTGCCAGCTGGCCTCACCCCACACTTGGATTACCCTGCCCTATCAGGAGCAGACACAGCCTCACAGCACACATGGTTCCAATTTGTCCCTGGAAGAGCAGAGCTGTAAAATTGAAATTTGAAAATTTGTGATTTGAGGAGTCAGTGCAACACTATATATTAGCACAGGCATGTTCACTTACAGAGAGCACAGTAATGACTCGGAAAGATTTGGGATTTCAGTGCCACTTTTTCATGTGGATGTGAATAGATGCACAATTAGGAAATGGTTTTTCCACTGCCTTGCTGTTGGGATAGGAAGTTGCACTTTTGAAAGTGTGGATCTAAATTTTTTGTAAAAGTAAACCATACAAGGACTGTATAGTTTTACTATCATTTTACTCATACTGTGATTGTATAAATAAAACCCTAGGGATGTAGCAGAAGAAAATCAGGCCATTTTATTATGCTGTTGACTACCTAATTTAATCACTCTTCAACCCAACTTCAGAACAACAGGGTTTGGAAAACAAAACAAAACAAAACAACTTTATTATAACAAAGTAATGAACTTAAATCAATAGACATAGATGAGGCTTCTGTAGATCATCAGATACCAAATCCAGTGTTGTCACAAATGTCACGTAGTATTAGCAACACTCTCCAGGGTTCAGGAACACAGGAAGGACTTTCTTTTTATTTAAATCACTGCAGCTTGAAAACTGATTTTCTAGCTTTCTGCCAGTAGAAGTCAGATCAGAATCAGGTATAGAATATGATTAGTACAAAATGTAAATGTTTGATGGTGCTTAGTCGTTTTTCATGTTGTTGTTTTGGTGGGGGGGGGAGGGGGTTGTGGATTTTCATTTGGGTTTGGGCTTTTTTGTGGGTTTTTTTTGGAGCAAGGTATTGGGTGTTTTTTCCTATAATTACTTTTTAATAATAACTTGTTTGCATGTTTGTCTTTTTAGGACTGGTGATAGCTCTGTTAGTTTGCATTAGACTGTGAGTACTGTCAGAGGAAATAAATCTGGCATTCATATTCTCCTCACAGAGCCTCAAGTTTTGCTCTATCAACACTTTTCCTAAGTTCATTGCATTAAGGATTCGATATGACGGGTTTGCACCTGGAGGCAAAGCCTATTCCCTTCCCTCCCCTCCTTCCCTGAAACTCCAAGTCTTTAATTTTCCTTTGTTCAGGATAAAATGATATGTAAAGTATGTGTTGCCATGGATGCAAAACTGAGAGCCTATTGATCCTCCCCTTTTCCAGGTAGATTTCAAGCAGAATATTTAACATCAGAGGGTACTATGGCATGGATGCCAAGACAGAGACAGATCGGAGCAAGGAGAAACTACTTTAATTTTGAAGTTCCCATAACTCAAAAGAGTCTTGTTGAAATAAAGCAACTCTTGTGCCCCCTGGGGAAATTGCTGGACTTGTTCTCCGTGTGCTCAGCAGCATTCCTCTGCCAGCACTGACTCCCCTCCTCCACATGCTTCCCACCATACAAATGACATGGTTCATTCCCATTCCTCACCCAAACCCACTCAGATTTCAGCTGTGTCTCAGATAAGAAATTTCTTGTGTATGCCACAGGTTATGGAACAATGGCATTTCAAATGCCATGGTATGGTAGAGTGCTGTGAAGATGAATGTCTGAGAGTGCTGCCGGAGGATCCCCAACTGCTGAATAACCCAGCAGGATCAAGCTGCCCATCCATCTAGGGCAGGCAGGTAGGGAGATTGGAACACACCTCCACTCACAGCTCAGGGACTTCTAGAGATGACACTTCTGCCACTGTTTTTCTCTTCCAGCAGATGAGACTATGCACCTGGTTTGCATGAACAGCACACAGGGTAGTGTTGAGCCTCTGGAAAAGGCAATTATGTCATAAGAGTGCCATAGTGCCAGAGAGGGATGGAGTTGAGGGGGTGGTATAAATAAATACATTTCAAAAGTGGTTTACAATGTTCCTCTAACGTAATTTCAACCTTATTTTTTATACCTGTTGTATTTGCCACGCCTTTATACACTTTCCTTTCAGCAGCAGCATACTTAACAGAACATCAATTTTCCACTGTAATTATGTTGGACTGTGACCTCCACAGAACTCCATTAAAACTGTTTTATTTCATTTTGTCTAAAGAGTGTAGCATTGCCTCCATAGACTTGCACCAAAATTGACTCATTTTGCTTTAGATTGTTTTCTCCTCCCACAGGATTGCATTATTACAGCCTGTGCTTGTTCTCTACTGCTGTAAGCACATGCTTTAATCCACCCTAGGGTGTGTGTGAAATGCCTTTTTGGGGGAGGAGTATATTTTTTATTGCAGGGTGAGCTCTGCATACTTATGGGCAGGGCACCACCATCGCCCTGCTCAGCAGTGCATGGTTCACAGTGGAGGGGGCCAGAGGAGCCTGCAGTTGGGTGAGCACAAAGCTGAAATTAGCTTCTCGTTCCTTAAGCTCGATGTTACTGGGGTAGGGGAAAGGTGAGGGCATCTGCAGAAGCAGCAGGGATCATTGTTTCCCTTGTTTCTAACAATCACCCCGTTGTAGGGCCCTTGCTCCTTTGTCATTCATAAGAGAAACTGCAGCAGAAGGGCACTTTCTTTTTTCTAACTGAAATGGGCTTTAATAAAGCTATTGTATTTGATCACTGGTTAAGGAAACAATAATTTAGCATAATAGAAAAAGATCATTAATGTTCAATGAACCTAACACTCTGCTCCAGTTTTTGTTGCCCTAGAGAGATGGAGTAAACTCTTCTCCCTTAATTGAAGACTAAATAGAGTACATTTCATTTTTCATTTCCAGCACTTTTTCCAATAGGCTTGTGATGTTCACTAATGTGTGCTGAAAGGGCTGAACTGCCTGGAAGCAGCAGAGAAATTGGGTGGGAGGGTTTAGAGCACATAAAAACTTGCTTGTTCCTCATCAGACAGCTCTCTAGGGCCTTGGACTTCTTTCTTGACAAGCCTCATTTCTAATGCCCCTAAGGGCTGTGCCAAGGAGTCCATTACGTTACAAAACAGCGAGGAACAGAAGACAATGCTCACATCCCCAAATATCCCACTACCATCTCTCCATAGGACAGCTACATCAGAGTGTGACGCTGCTAAAACTGGGGTCTGGATGGCATTTTGACTGCAAATGCAATTTTGGATGAAAGCAAGCTGATAAATGCTTAGAGGTGTAACATTCACACCACTGCAGCTCTGGATTCAAATGCCAAGGCCCACTCCCATGAAAGTGCAGCTGTCGTACCTTGCACTGGAGAAGGCTCAGGGCCACCTCCATCTCCATGGATCATTTCAAACACTTTATCACCACCATTGGCAGTCACCAGCTATCCTTCCAGAGTCACAGCACAGTTCCTGATCTGAGTACTCCCCTTACATGGGTTGGACTGTGCCTCTGCATCCTTTGTCAGTATTGTTGGGTGTGAGGTTGGCTCTGGCAGTCGTGGCTTGCATGGGAGAGGTCTGGCCACATTCACCTGCGTAAGACAAGGAGGCGAAACAAGTGGCACATACTGCTGTTTCAGCTCTGCCCAAGGAGCTTGTTCACTATCTGCAGGCAAAAGGTGAGCTGCTTCCAGCCCCAACGCTGGTCCAGCTGGACCTGACAGAATTAAATGCCTGAGCTCAGGTGTCAGAAACAAGCAACTCCACAGAAAAGTAGTGGCACAGCTAACAGCATCAATGTCCCTTCACTTAGTGCAACAAAAGTGGGCACTGCCAAGGACAATTTTTTCCCTAGAGTCTTGCTTGATGGATTTTTCCATCAGAGGATGCACCACCATCATTCCCTGCTGTGCAAGAGCAAAACTAGAGGACACGAGGATTAGCAATAAGAAATAAATTGAGTTAAGAAACGTTCAAATCCAATAGAATATAACAAAATTCTTACTTTTATTCAGTGCTGGGACTATGTGGGTAACTCCACCAAAGACATGTTTCATGAGACTTTTGTGTTTTCAGGTTTGTATACTTAGTTACAACTGAAAACCCCTCCCCAAAGTTAAGCAGTATGTTTTGGGTGACTTTTAACAAATCTAATGGACTGCTCTTGTCTCTGCAGCCCTATATTTCCTTTTAACTAAACCAAGTTACAGCTTCAAGCCTCAACCTAGAGAGGCTTTCTGATTTATTTCTTACAGTTTAGCCTCTAATCTAAACAAGGTTTTGGTTCATTTCTTAAATTTCAGCTTACAGCTACAGGGTTACATTCCTCTTTGTCAAAAGCTATGCATGGTTAAGATAACTAACAAACTAAGGTACAAGCTAAAATCAAAATTAATATAAAATACAAAGTAAGTACTGGTCTGATTAAAATTAGTAAAGACTATTATGATTTTATGGAGAAGGGATAAAATCCATTTTCTTGAGGGGTCACTGTATCAAAACTGAAGCAAACTGGGTAGCGGTGCTGCAGCAAGAACTTGCTGAAAATAAATAATAAAGGACTTACAGTGCATGTTGCTACTCTGGCTGTTGCTCTCCCAACCCTGGGAGGTTTCATTATAGATGTCCCAAGAAGTTGCTTGATGGCTGCTTTCCTGGAAGTCCAATAAAAGGGCAAAGCAGTGAGAGGCTTTTAAACTATTAAACTACACATGGAGGATACTCAGAAGAAGCAGCAGGGATTATAAGCTTATTACTTACTTGACAGCCACATTGTTCGTTAACAGACAAAACAATGAGTGGAAGAAGCAAGCACTCCCTGTGTTCCCCCATGTCGCTTCACTCCTGGATGCCTTGGGAAGTTTCTCCCCTGCTCCAGTGCTAGTGAGGGAGGGGAATGGAGTGGTTCGGAGGGCTCTGTTACAAAAGATCCATGCTCTAAGCTTCAAGTTGCTCCCAACCATAATAAAAGGTAAACAATAAATACACGTCAGAGGAACTGGACACCACACACAGACCATTATGATCGAGTGAATGCCAAATTATTACACACCACACACGGTTTATATAGAGCTAAAGCTATGTTCCATTGGTTAAATTGAACCTCACACCATATAACTGCAAATCCCCCTTGGTCATAAGCCATATCTCACAAGTCCAATGTTTTGGACAACTTAACCTAGATGTTTTAAAGAACCTCTCTGGTGTGCTGTGAGAAACCTGAGGAGCTCCCATGAGAGACCTCTAGGGAGTAGCTAACTCCTCCAATTTAGCTGCCTTCAGTCTCACAGGGTTGATATATAGATTAGAATTGCTCATTCTTGATTTTTCTGTACCTACAAAAAGGCTGTTGCCATATGATGACTACTATGGGTGGGGCATGTAGCTAAGTGTTGCTAAGCCGGCAGTGTTAGCACAAAGACTAATAGTGAGGGTTTTTTTCCAACTACTAGATTAAAAGACGATGGGAAAAACATATGACTTAGCATATTTTGTATGTAAAGTGGGATTTCAGTCTTCAGGGTTTATAAAAACAGCTCCTATTTTGTGCCTGGGGTCTGTTGTGACTGGCAGAAATTAGGCATATGAAAGATTTTCTCATAAATAAGGGCTGTTATCTAGAGGAGTGGAAGGAGAGTCGTATATTAAGGAAAACCAAAAGTACAGGTGGTTGCCCTGATGCTGCTCAGTGGTCAGAGCTGTGGAGCTGCCAAAGTGGAGCCAGGACATGGCTGAAGCTGGAGTCAGGTGGAACTTGTACATACATATCTCTTGATTTCATGGTCAGCGCTTGCAGGGTCTCATACAAAAGGGAAAAATGTTCTTGTTTTCTGCCTGTATCAGTCACATCATGAGGATGTTAATGGACTATTGTGATCCTTCTTGATTCATTTAAATCGTTCTGCCTTCCATCTTGAGTATTACCAGTTCCTCAGGACACTTGACACTGATGCTGCTTGGAAAAAAGGTATATTTTTGGAAGCAATCCCGCCAGCATAGTTTATGGTTTCCTTTGCTTAGCAACTTGGGGCACCTGTGTGAAAACATTGTGGCTTTTGATTTTTATCTCTTGCTGCTGTTTATGCTTGTTATGTCACAAGCTGATTGCTCAAGAGATAATTGTGCTGTCCAAAGTGGAGGATGCAGTAGCTGGGAAGTCTAGTGATTGGCACTCCAGAACTATCATGAGACTTAGAGTGAGAAAGGCAGGTGAGAAGCAGGGGAAGTTAATTCATTTCCCTGCACCAATATCCAAATACATGTGAAATAGGATTTGATTTTGTTTTGTGACCATCTGGTAAATGAAGTTTGGAAGGGCTCTTCAGCAGTGGGATTAGTACCTGATGTTAAAAAGCCTTAAGACAGTGGTAATAGTGATATGGCAAGGGAGCATTCACCTGCATCAGAAGGAATTCTGTTAGGGTCAGTCAAGGTGTGTCTAAAAACCCCCACATTATTGATTCTATTGTTGGAAGCCATTAGTGCCCTTGGGAGGTAATCTGCTCTCCCAACTCTCAGTTTCTCCAGTGGTATAGTTGGTTTAGCCTGGTCTTTTTCCCACTTTGAAAGGCTTCTGTACTAGCATTGACCATCCTCATTAGTGCTGTGACATGTCCCTGGAAGATTGAAACCATGGCTATGTAGGATATCTACACCACTTCTTTCCACTGGGAGTGAAAATAAGAGCCAAAGTGCCTGATAGCAGATTATGCCTGTCTGGTGTAACAGCCTCTTGTTCCTGGTGAGCCATGTTGGAAGGTGGTATGAGGATAAAGCAAAAATAACAGCAACATGATGTAAAAATCAAGTAGTCTTGTGGTCTGGATTACTGGGCAGAAACACAAAGAGGACCTCCACCATTCTCCCTGCTCTTCAGCGTGTGAGCAAGAGCGAGTTTGTCAAGACTGGTGTCTGTGAAGTGCTAGAATTTGGCAAAGAGCCTTAGTCTAAGTATCATATCTCACAGCTTTGAAGTCATTGGGCAACTACTGTAATTCCACTTACTCTTCTGATTTAGGGCCTAGGATTCCCCTGTTATATGTGAGAACAGTTACCGCCTGAGAAAGTGATTTAGGAAACCCAGAATGTGGATCCAAGAGGTCGACAGATGCTTAGGAGAAATATGTAGTTTAAGCTTTATCCCTTGTCTTCCGTGCCAAGGAAAACATACCTGGTTCATCTTGGAGTACACAGCAATTAATCTTCTCCTTTTTCTGAATTCTGAGTAGTTATTTATGTATAAAGATGTCAAGACTGAGATGCTGAGTCATGCCCCAGAAGGGCCAGCAGACCTGGATTGCTTCTTTTGAGGGGACCTGGCTTCAGGTCTGTCAAGCAGAGAGCATCTGAGCCTGAACTTTGTTGGAAGGGTGCTGACTGTTCACGACAAAGGGATGATGAAAACATTGCTTCATTTGTTTTTACACGTGGCTTGCCTGTAGCAAAGACAAAAGAATGGTTGAGTGGATGAATTAGGTGGGAAACAATGTGCAAGTCTACTGCCAGGCTGTTTGGTCCCTGAGACTGTCCTGGTTCAGCAGGTGTGACCAGTTTATCAATGTGTGGGGGTGACTAAAGCTATGTATCCTACACCCTCTATTCATTTCCCATGAACTGTTAACAATGGACCATTTGCAGCAGCTGCTCAGGGTACACCAGACTCCTCAGGATGTGAGCTGGGTGTGAAAGACACCTGTGAGATAAGAGCTGTGATGACTCCCCTCCAGGGAGTCGTTAGCACCTTCACACCCAACCTGAGGGGAGTGTCTGCTAATGGGCCATCAATGATTCCAAAATACCCCATGACTCACAGAGTCAGATGACCTGTTGTGTAGCTCCCCGCCCTGGGGGAGGTACTGGGTGCTCCCCACCTGGACCTGAGGATACATAATTTGGGGGTTTGAAGACCTTGGGAAGCACTCGGTGGATCTGGCAAAGGATTAGAATCTCAACAGGAGGAGGCCACCACTCTTCACCAGACTGTGACTGTCATCTGCACCAGCAGGTTTTTTTCACTTCCTTTTGCTTTGGACTTGGGGGAACCATGTGGGTCTCAGCTCAGGGGCTAACAAGCACCATTGTGTTTGTGCCTCAGGGTGCTGGGTTGTACTTTGGGTTTTGTGGGTTAAGACCAATTTCTCTTTGTGCCATTGCATTTGTTGTGATATTGTTATTGAATTGTGGCTCTGACTTGTGATCTCTTTTGTGTTGGGTTTGTTTTCTCCTACTGGTTTACATTTAAACCAGCACAGAGACATAGGCAGTCTCCTTGCTAGAGGAGGGGAAAAGAATATGTGGAGTATTTTGTTGGTAGATACTAAAATGTCTTTAGGGTTAGATGGGAGGTTAAGGATTGATGTTTTGGAAGTCAGCATTTGAATCAAGGTTTAATTATCTAAGCCTCCCTCTAACAAGGTGTCAGGACATTTTTTGAATTCTGTTCTGTTAAATGCTGTGGATGAAATCAGAAAATGTGTCTGGATAAGCCTCCATTAGACTTTGCCTCAACTCTATCATTTGTCAACAAGCTGCTGCCTCTCAAATAAGATCAAAAATTTTTTGCAGGGAGTTGTTGAAGCAGTTTAAAGCAATATTTCAGGTATTCCTTAAGTGCTTCACATTTTCACTCCTGAAGCATGAATCCTTGATTACTTCCTTAATTAGTACTTTTGAAATCTCTTTCTAATCCCATTTATAAATAAATCAAAATAGATCTTCAGAGTATTAATTTATCAGGCACTCAATGTGCATCCTAGAAAAGCAAATTTAACACCTGTGTGTGCAAAGAATGAGTGCCCCCCTCCCCCAAGCTCCTCAGCCACTGACTTGGCAGTGGTAGTGGAGCATCCGGGTATGTCTCTTATAGCCCAGCTTCATTAACAAGGATGCAAAAAAGCCATGAGAAAAATGGATTGCCTGTGCAATTACATTTAATTTTCTTTCTAGACGGTTTCCCAGTTCACTTGGCAGATATTCTTTCTTCTTTTTTTTTCTTTTGCCAATTCATGCTTGCTTTCATTTTTTTCTCATTCTTTCTTGGTCCTTTTGACTGAACAAAAGTAGTCCCACAAGGGCAGGATAATGTATTCATAGTTTTGCTGCAACTTGGCTGAAAGAATAAGCTGAAAAATTGCTGCCTATTGCTGCCTCTCATTGTTTACTGAGAGTCTTTGTTGTGCTCTGTAGAGTTGAAATGAGTGCTGTCTCGTGCCCTCTGCTCCCCATCCTTACAGAACAGAGCCTGTTGTGTGGAACCTGTTCAGGCTGGAGATGGTGGAAAGGCTAAAGTTCAAGTTCACAGACCCAAAAGTAAGTTACAGAAGTGATGGCTTGTTTGAGCATTCGCTTGCTTGCTGTTTCCTTTCATTTTCCTTGATCTAAGTGCAGTGCATTGTTAATGCCTATCTGAACATTACATTAAACTCTAATTAAGCCTGCCAATCAAAAAAAAACCACAGAAAGCCAGCTTCTAATGTGCTTAGTATTAAGTCATGTTTTCACCCTCGGTTTTCTCACTGTGAAAATTTAACTGTCATTTGAAGGTTTGCTGTTGTTTTGTGTTTTATTTGTTTGTTTGTCTCTGAAATGCAGACAAATACTTAATGAACTTGTACCCCAGGTTTTACCTTAATAGCTAGATTTTGTTATAGAGTGGCTTTGGACAAGTATCACATGAAAGGTCCAGACTCTATCAGGCTGTAGCTACAGTCATTCTGGAGCATCCTAGAGAACTCAAAGCTGTTCTTAGCTTTTCTTGCAGTGTCAGAAAACATGCTAGAGGTAACATGACCAGGAGGAGTGAATATAACAAATCATTCTGTAAGGTCTTTTTGTAAACAGAAAAGAAGCACAACATCTGTAGTACTGGATCCTCTATCTGACGTGGCAGCAAGTGTAAATCCTAATTTGCTAGCCAAAATGCAAAAGTGGAAGTATCAACTGATGTGGCTTTGGATGTTCCACTGAGGCATCAGGAGAGAGGAAGATGCAGGGCAAAGCCATGGTCTAGTACCATTTTATTAAAAAAAAAGCTAAAATAAGAGAGATGGCTTTTAATCCACAACATATTTGTAAAATAAAGCATATTGGTAGGTGTGAGATACCACGATTTGGTGTAAGAAGATTTTTATGACTGTAAGGAAAAACAAATAGGGGTCACACATTACAAAAATGTCCCAAACCTCAAAGTCAATCATAGTCCCTTCAGAAAGACATCGAAAGCTTAGCTGCCTTATTTTGATATAAATTGAACAGGATAAAGTAATAGCATAAGCGAGAGATGAGAGTGACTGGTGAAGTTACCCCAGTAAGGCTTTCCCATCTCTATTCCTCAGCATCTAATCTCCTGTGGAGCACAATAGTGGTTTCTACCCTTTGAAGCTCCTGAGTCTCACACTTTAGTGTTTGTGAAGTTTGCATGTGGAAGTTGTATAGCAGTGGCAAGCCAAAGCCATGGAGGAAAGTTTTGTCTGAAGACATGCTGCTCCTAGATAGGTTATCCTGGCTCATAAGAGATCTCAGACTAATTAAATGTTAATACTATGGTTAGGGAAGGCTGACAGCTTTGGTCTATTCTGACCCATTTCTTAATGTGCTTTTGTGCCTGCCTGCTTTTTTTCCTCTTCCTTCCCCTGCCGTAATCCTTACAGAACATCTGCCCCAGCCAGGAACAAATGGTGTCTTGTTCTCTGGATGCCATGTCCTTGTCTGTACACTCAGGTCCTGAAATCCTTCCACCCTTTGTTCTTCTGCTGCTTTCTCCCCTGCCCCCAACTCTGTAAGACTTGATTAATCCAAATGCTGAAATCCCGCAGGTGCTGTAGTTATTTTTAGCATTAATGTTAGAGCTCTGCAAAGGGGAGATGAAAATTTATGATTTTGTCTCCTGCAAATCTCATGTCTTTTCCTTTCTCTTTTCCAACTTGGATGTATTCCAACATCCCCCCAAATACTCAAAATTGCTTTTTATTTCTTTAATTAAAGAGCTGTGAGAGCCAGCAGTTTTTGCCTCATGACTGTGGAGCAGAGTGGGTCCCAAGTCCCTTCTGGAATTCAACATGTTCAGCTCTTGTATGTGGACATGAAAACTTGAAAATCTTCATCCCGGAAAATGCCTTTTTAGCACTTTCTGTTGTGAGCTGGGAGCATGTGAGCGCCCAAACAGAACTTTCATAGTGGAAATTTGGTTTATTTTCTACTTTAATGTTTTTTGTCCACTCTTCCACTTCCTCCTGCAGCTGACACACATGTTCTTGATTTCTGCAGGCTCTGAGTTGGTTCATGTGTGGGTGTGGAGGAAGATTTTTTTTTTTCAGTAAAAATATCAAGAATGAATTTGTGTCTCTCTCTGCTTGTCTTGTGTGTCACTCTTCTGCCTGGGCTCTGCACACTCAGGCATGACCGTGGTGTTACAGTCTGACCAGGATATAGTTGCTTCCATGGATTTTTTTTTCACCCCACGAATCAGGCATGCCATACACTGTAACTGTTTCTTGGTGCACCTAAGTCTTATACCTCAAACCCATGTTTACACCCTAAAGCCTCATTTAAAATTAATTTGATGCATCAGGGAGGCAAATGTAATTGCCATTTATTTTACAATATGTGTTTAGGAGTGCAGGTGTGCCCCCTTGTCCCAGCTGGGACCTCCTGTTTTCTCCCTGTGCCCCTTCCAGCTTGCAATCCTTGTCCTGCTCCCCATACACTGGAAGGGCTGCACTCCTGGTTTGCAGGGGTACAGAATGTTCGTTGATGAAGCATCAGGAGAAGTTACTGCTATCTAAATTATTCTGCTTCTTTAAAAGCAAAATTTCTCTCTTTGGTGCAACATTTTCTAAAATCGTGATGATTATCAGCAATACCTAGTAATGTGGCTTTGCAGCAATGCTGTGGACTTGGGAACTTTGTGGGGTTTTGTTGCTCTGAACACAGCAGTAGTTGCTGTGTTAGAGGATCGCACCTTTTCCTCCACCAGGCAGGGTTTGCAGTGTGGCTGTGCGGCACCAGCCACTGCTGGGCTAACGAGCTAGGGGTATCTCCAATTATAGGTTTCCCCACACAAACATGAAATCAATATGCTGAAGCAATTAACTAGACTTCATAAGCTTCAGCTGGCAAGCTTTCTGGAGTCTGTTCAAAAAGGCAGCAACAGTTCCTGGGTGGCCTGAGAGGGAAATAAGCTCAGGGCATTTATTTTCTTTAATTGGTGAGGAGGGCACAGGCAGGCTGAGAGGGGAGAAGATTCAATGATCTTGTTTCAACCTCAACTTAAAAAAAATAAATAAAAGTTGAGACATCTCTGTATCTTCTTTTATTTCAGTGTTACTGGTGGAGAAATTAATCTTTGCAACATCTGAATATGATTAAAAACTTCCCCTTACTCCATTACAATCACTAACAGCTTTTTTTGGTAGGAATCAGTGAGTTGATTCTGGTAACTTGTGTTTTGGCAAATAGTGGTTCTTTTGCCCAAAGACCTGAATGAGACAGCTGCTGTTTTGACAAGCAGACCAAAGCTATCAGGCTCCTTTTCCCTGTAGGCAACTATACTTAATGTTCCTGGTGCCAGATAATATTTGACATTTAATTTAAGACCCTCAGTGCCTGCATGTAAAGCTTTAGTATGATAATAATGATAAAGTGTCTGAGTGTTGGATTTGACAGTCTTGTCTTCTCTCCTGGTTCATCCTCATGCTCAGTTTGGGCTGAAGGATCTGACTTGAATTATAGAGCAGAGTAGACTTATCCCTGATTTTTTTTTTTTTTAATGAAATGAGGAGGCCTGACTTGAAGATAAAGATGTAACTATGCATCTTATTCTGGCTATGAGATCTTTCACTGGCTCACTCCTAAGCTGCCAGGCATAATTTATGCAGAAGAGAAGGAATGGGTGAGGGAGTGTCAGCAGAAGAGAAAGACTTTCTGTTTGTAATTCATCCAATTATTCATCTTTTCACAAAGTAGCACATACTGTATTGACCAGTAATGTATTTCCCACAGAAAAAACATAGCACTAATGGGATCCACAAGACTGTGTTTGTATTGAGGAGGAGATAACTGGATTTTTTTTCTGAAATTGTGTTTAGCTGCCTCAGTGTTGATGGTGCTTTAGTTTATCCTGCAGGCAAAAGTAGGTCAGGTCAATAGCTCCCAGGAGGAGAGGTCAGTGATGCCATGGCAGCTTGTCCCCTGTGGAGAGCATGGGCTGCTCTGTTCTGGAGGGGTGTGATGGAGGAGCGGGTGACAGGAACAATGTCTGTCTTCCATAAGCAGTCAAACTTGGAAAGTGCTGAGGTGGTAATGCTGGGGCCCAGGTAGTATCAAGTTAGTGCTGTATTGTCCGTGTAGTTCCTTTCCCTCGTGTACTTCCACAGGCTTTCTGCAGCAGCAGGAGTTGAACCTCCTGGTGTTGGTGACTCAGGATCTTAAACATATGTGCTGTTTTTTAGGCCTAACATACATGTTACCTCTCCTACCCTGTGACTGTACCCTGAGTCCTGGAGGAGGCAGGTTGATTTACTCTTTTGGTTGTACAAAAGGTAGCACAGAAACCTTGTCTCAGAAGATACAGGGACATGGTTGAAACCAAACTAAATTTTTTTCTCCTTTTAATTTTTTTCACCATTTAAAAGTGCCCTGCTACTGGGATCAACACCAATGCTTTGCCACTTGTGTTAGCTGAGCAGTGAGAAAAAGCTGTGGTGAGTCATGCTTTTAATGTGGAGATGAAAATACTATTTGTCAGTGTGTGTTGGAGACAGTCCTTGTGTTACTGCTGGTAGAAAGCAACTGGGAGGTAAATCCTTATAGGAGGATAAAAAGTGGTTTACAGAGTCTCTTGACTCTAATGTGCTTCCTGCAAAGAAGTCATGTACCCTGTCCTACAGCAGGAGCTAGAAAGAATAGATGGATAGTGCTGGAATTCTTTTAATTTAAAGTGAGTGGGCATGGCACTGTATGTGGGAATGGATTTTCTTTGACCAGAACAAACATTCCACATCAGGCTTTCAAAACAGTGCCTACATGCATGAAGACCCCCAGCTCCCTGCGTCACTTCCAACAACCTACTTCCTCTGTAATTGTGTGCAGCATGCTTGTTTCTCTCCAGCTTCTAGCAGTAAATAAGATAGCTATTTTAAAAAAACCAAACACCCAAAACTCAAAACAAACAAAAAAAACCCCACAAAAATTGCCCTGTTGTTCTTGGAGAGTCCTGGGGCTACTTTAGGGTATGGGTGATGGAAAAGGTTGTTTATGATGTGATTAAAGCATAGTGAAGAGAGAGCTCACACGGAGAGGCTGAAAGATCACTAATGGAATTTGGCTCCAATGTGTACCTGTATTCTTGGAATCCAGAACAGCCAACAGAAAATAGTCAGGAGACCCCATCCCCAGTCCACATCATAAACAGCCTGTAACCATGCTGCTTTTTTGTACATTTTTTGTGTCTGGGTTGCTTAGCCTGCAAACCAGGGCTTTTAATATCTCAGCAGATAGACTGCTCACCTTAAGCATTAGAAAACATTTCCTAATATCTGTTTTAAAATACTCCTTGCTGTAAATTAAACTCACTATTATTAGCTCTTGAGTACTCCTACCCCTACCACCTTCCATTTTTCATTAAGAATAACTATTGCAAGTACTTATTCTTTATTAATATGTGGCCTGTTCAGTATTTCCACTTACAGAAATGCCTCATACCAGATGCTCTAACATGAATTTGAGATTAATTCATTAAGTAAAATGGGGGAGGGTTGACGAGATCTGGCTGAAGAGATCTAGAATAATTAGCTGTGCTATTAATATGTCAGGCACATAGAAGCATTATCTGATAGTGCCATTTATGAAATGACAAAGCAAAAAGGAGACATTTGTCAGTTTTTGGTGTAATTGTGCAAACTGCTGTAAGATTTTTCATTGACTGAGTGGTACAGCAAAAAAAGAGGTGAAGGGGCTGATGAATTGCAGAAAGAGGAAGCTTTGGAAGGGTTATGTTACCTCAGGTGCCTTAGCTCAACCGTCAGAGGTGAGGGAAGGTATCAGAGTTCTGGCTTTTTGAGAAACTTGAGGCGAGAAAGCATCTCACTTTTTTGTGGGCCTAAGGGTAAATGGTACAGGAAAATAGATTGGAACTTGGGGAATAAAGGTTAAGTCTCACAGAGGGATAAATACAGTGAAAGCAGGTCCAAGGAGGCAGGAGATAAGAAAGTAGTTGTGGGGAGATGCCAAGAGCACAGAAGTGTAGGAACTGTGGGAAAGATACTGAGGATTTTCTCACTGCCAGACCGGGAGCCCATGATTTTGCTGCATCTTCTGTACAGCAGAACAGGGAGCAGTAGAGGTTAGGTACTGCTAATCCCACACCGAACTCCAGACTGTTAAACTCCACGGGTTTGGCACGTGCATGACAATGTTTTGGGTGTTACCTGTGGCTACGCAACATCACGCTGCAAACCTACTGGGCAAAGGTGCTCTTAGGCCATGTGTTTCTGTATTATTTCCTTATAGGAGTTTATTATCTCACTGCATTAGAAATTAGAACCTGTTTTGAGATATTAAATAAATAGATATGCTCTAGCAATGCACAAATGTTTGCTCAATATGTAGAAAAGTAAGGACTGTTGTTCATTAACCCTCCCTTATACTGGACAATCTATCTGGCCACTCCAAGCAAGTGGCCATCAAAAGGTAAAGTGCACATTGGGCTAAGGAGATGCTAAGCTATTGTTAGAGACACGTTTCTGAGAGAACTAAACTGCATGTTCAACAGAAGAACTTGGACATATGTAAAAAACTGTTCCTGAAATTGCTGAGAGGGGAAAATGTGGTTTTAATTACCTGCTTTTTGCACTCTTGGGTGTCTAGACCAGGAACAGAGAAGTGTGTTTGTCCTATCCTGTCAGGTGCCCGAAAGAGCAGGCAGGTTGCCCTTGCCCTCTCTCAAGGACTGCACAAGGTACAAATCAACAGATTGAAGTGTGAGAGTCTGGAGACGTGAACTCAGTGTCATGTCAACTGTAACTTGATCTGGCCCAGGCAGGTCACTCATACCAGGTGCCTGCATCCCCCTCAGCTGCTCGGCAGTGGTCGTGTCACAGCACCACTGCTGGAGGGAAGGCCTGTGGATGAGTCCTATCTAGTCTTGCAGATGCTCTGTGCATCACTCCTTGTATTGCATTATCTATTGTTCTCGAGTGAAAGCTTTCCTTTTTGCAACATATAGGGTTGCATCTTAGAGATGCATGAAATTGAGTATAAACCTCCCCTTGCACAGCCAAATTTTTATCATAACCTAACAGAACCGTTCAACCTAAACAAAGCACTAGAACAAGGTGACTCAACTGTCCATTTGCACTTTTCCTCTCTGAGCACACAAGAAGTGTACTGCAAAAGACAGGGCTGGTTTGAGGGCAAAGTAAAATTTGATGTCCTCATCACTTAGCTGGTGCTGCTATGTTTTCATTAGGGTTTTGCAGTATTTTCTGGGCTTTTGGGCAAACAGTGAGATCTTTCTCCCCTCATTAGTTCCCTGGGCCACTGAGGAGCTAGGATCTTTTTTTCACACTTTTGTTTGGTAGATGAAGACTGTAGGTCTGGGTGAATGTGTCATTTTGAATGACTATGGATTATAATATCTCCTGGCCATCAGCAAGTGTGTTGTTACCCAGAGAGCAGGAATGGGACCCTTGGCTCCAAGGGGAGGTGCTACTTCACAGCAGACACCTTTCCCCAGTGAGGGATTCCCAGCATGATATGTATGGATCTGGTGGAGAAGGGACATCTCCTCACCTGCTGCTGACATCTGCTCCTGTGGTGGGGCACAGAACTGCTTTATTAGGACAGACACAGCTCTTTCCAATTTTTTAGATTTTAGTTTTACATTCAATTATTACTTAACAGGTTGCCATTGTTTTCTGAGGAACACAAGCAAAGGAAAGCAAGTTGCATTTTTTTTCTACTTCTCATAAATCAATAAAACTTGGATAGAACTTCAAGAAGTAGAAAAAAGGTGCTTCACTAGCTTGAGGGCTTTCCTCCATGACATGAGAAAGATGGATCCTTTCCAGGAAGGTGTCAGTGCCAGACTTTTCCTAACAACGATTGGGTTTAATCTCTCATTCTGGAAAGTCCCGTTTAGACAGCATAAGTGGGAAGACTGCCTGCCTTCTTTCTGTGAATTTTGTTGTAGGTGTGAATACTCTCTAATTTCCCAAGGCAGTGCTGACTCTAACTATGCAACAGTTGGTGAGTAATGTGTGAGTCAGAAGTTGTTGAAAGTTTCAGAAGTTTTGCTGTACTGTTGGAATTGGGTAGCTCTAAAGTGTAAGACATGGTGCTGTCACATTGCTGCCATTTCCCTGAATTCTCAGGAAGCTGCTGTGCAGCAGTCTGACTGCATACAGTGTCTCCTGCAAGAGAGATGTTAAATTTAAATTCAGATTGGAAATATGTAGTTATTCAGCTATCCCTCTGTGCAAAGAAAATTTCCAGATACATGTTACATGAGCGTGTGAAGGTTCAAAAACAATTAGCTGATGAGTGGATACCCAGTAAGTGCCACTGAGAAATACCTTCACCTGACTGGTCCCTACCTTTTTCTTTTCATTCTCCCAAATGAAAGAGAAAAGCTGGACTGAAAATAGTGTGAGTATTGCAAATTCTCTCAATGCATGATCCTTATTTATAGTGATCAGGTTTTATTTTGGGAAGAGGTCTATGCAGAGGCTATTTTTGGTGCTTGGTTGCAGTTACCTAATTAAACTTCTCAAAACAAGAACAACTAAATGCATCACCCGCCCCTGGAGCAGACCAGAGCTTTGGAAAGCAGCCAGATAAATCTGCTGAGAACAAATGGAGCAATTCCTGTTAAGAGCTTATAAACTGTAAAATTTGGCTGGAGTAAGGGTCCAGTGACTTGTTACTGCTGTGCAGGCAGGGCAGAGCAGACCCTGACTAAAACATGGTGTCCCCTTGCTCTTTCCTTTTACTTGTCTCTCCTTCTTTTCAAAACAGCATCCATTCAGATAAGTATCTGAAAAGATCCTCCTGTCTTGACTTTTATTATTAGATCTACACTTTCAATTCCACTCCATGCCTCATAGGGTGAGGCACAGAGCCTTTGTATCTGGCAGAATGGCAGGTTAATGGGCTAAGTGCATCTGCAGCAGGCATGCCAGTTCAGCTGCCTGTGTGTGCTGCTTCCTACCCATGTCACTGGCAAGTTTTTACTGGAATTTGCCCTGTGAGCAGTTTTGAAGAGAACTTTTCACACAGGCATCCACCAATATCTAACCAAGTTAATTAAAAGCAAATCTATGGTGTAGAAAATTACCTGCTGGTACCAGCCTTGCCCATCCATCAGGGTTAACCTGTGCCAGTTCCAAGATGCTGTCGGGGGATACTACCTAGCATGATCTATAAAGGATTTTTTTTTCTGTCTCTTGCAATTGCAGTAAGAAATTTTAGTAGTACACCTATTAAGATCACCTTAACACTCCACTCCCTCTTAAGCAGTTCGCAATGGATTATAGTGCTACCAAATAATAAGCATTTGGGCTAAAGTTTCATGTCTGAGCTATCTATCTCATCTTGTTATTATTTCTAAGTTGTCATCCAAAAAACAGTCCAGCCTTTTCCAGAAACAGGAATAGGAGGAGATCAATGATTTACATTAAAACAAATGAGAAAACACATCCTGGCAGCTGCCTTTTCCATGAGCTGGAGTGCCCTGAAAGCTTGTAAGCCAGTTGAGGATTTTGGGGTCATGAGCAATCATTTCTGCTTCTGTGAGAAGTTACCCAGTTTTAAGCCATATTGTGTAGATTTAGCAGCGATTTCAAAGTTTTCTTGGTGAACATTAAGGTTCTCTGTTCACTGAAAGGCTAAACCTGTCCCATCTCTTACTGCTGACCACCCTGCTGAGGAACAGAGCAAGTGAAGATGGACATCCCATGCATTAGTTAGAGACAGGAGAAGTCAAGTAGGAGGAAAGGTAGGACAATCTGTACCCAAGAAAGTGTTTTATGTCTTGCACTCTCTAGAGAGGAACCCATGATTGCTATCAGCCAGAATCTTAGCTTGCTTTGCTGCCAGAGCAGATAGCCAGACTCTCCTTTTCTCTTTTGGTTGTGGGATTCAGGGAAAATTGCCTAAGTTTTCCCCTGAATCAGCTGCCTGACCCAACTCCCCATGACATGACAAGTCTTCGTGGCATGTCAAAAGAAGCAGGATTACAGGATGAGAAGGGCTGCACCTCATTGAAGCCACATGTCCTGCAGAACATGCTGGCAGCTGGTGCATTTAAACCCCACTAGCAGTTTGCTTTATTCCTTCTCCAGATGATGGATACAAAGGCCAACTACTGTTACTGGTGTAAGTTGATGTGCTTTCCCAAGTAAAGGAGGTCTGTGAAGCAGGTTGGTAGGTTAAATGTAGCCATTGATCTCCAAGGGTGACAATGTGAGATGATTTTATGGTAGTTTTTTTCTCTTGGGTTTTTCCAGAATTTCTTCTTGCAGTTGATTTTTATTTTGACTTACATACAAAACATATGTAGAAAAGATCGTTATTGAGACTACAGGTAGTTTTGACCATGTTAGATCTACTCGAGATTGAACAGGGTTATAGAGGAATGAACGTTACTGCATCTCTTCTTGTTCGTCATAGAGGCTATACTGTATGGAGTGGATGGAGCAGGCAAGGAGAAAGGATCTAACAATACGGTAAAGCAATTACACTGCTCAGTATAGTGATTTTTTTTTTTCTCCCTCCCACACCAAAAAAAAAAGCAACTATTGAATTCTTGAAGAATATCTCCTTCTTCTGATTAATCTTAATTGAAGCAATCCTATTTTTTAAACATCATGGTCCTCTTTTTGCATTTACAAGCTGCTTAGCCTTCTCAGTACCTTCCTAGAAGCTCACACAAGGATACCCCTTTCATCTGTGACTCGGTTGTTGAAGTGAAAAGGGGACCCTGTTGGGAGGTGATGTCCTTTTCTCTGGAACACTGAGTCCCAATATTATTGCTCCTTTATCCTTCTGAGTAGACCCTGAACAGATGAGATTGTACCTCATGTACTCGGCACAGCACAAGTGCACATAGGTAAGGGAGGAAATTAGATCAAAGTTTCTATTTTGCTAAGTCCAAGTTCTCTGTATGTAAAAGACACAAAGACAGTCTCTGCCCTGAAGAGCACTGAAAACCACTCTGAAGCAAGGTCATTCTCCTTTTGTCTGTCAACTTTTTCCTGAGTTCAAGTATCTTTGCAAAACTCTCTAAGATTGCTGCACTGTGCTCTTTGTGGGGTGATCCATGGAAGTAGCTCAGACTTCACCACGGGAGAATGGTGGTCCAGGCTTGCTTAGTGAAGTTCCACATGGAATACATGGTACCAGGGCTGGGTAGCAGCAGTGAGCTGAGTGGATTTAAGGTAAGAGGGTGGTGTTAACAGGCTTGACAGAAGAAGGCCTCTGAGGCTGAATTCATCTTTTCTGAGATGACTTTTCTTCTGATGGTAAAGACAAATAAGATGTCCATTTTGGCACCATTATACTGGACTAGCTGTAGTCATGCTGCTTTTCCCTGAAAGTTGCCTGGTTCCGACTAGTGAAATAGTGCAGATACTGACACACTTGGGCCAGCCACTTACATGTGGATAACAGCCTCTCCAAGTTTCAGCTCATTGTCACCTCTTACATGAGAATCTTTTGACAGAGAATGAGATCACCAAGTCCAGAAGACATGCTGTTGCCTCTTTAAGCTCTTGTTCTTCTTCCGGAAGAGAATCTGAGACTGTACATTTGTAGGACATGTTGAAATGCTGCATGAGGAAAAGTGAGCACAGTATGTAGGCACTGGGTGCAAACTCCCCTTTAGAGATTGGGGTAAAGGAGAAAGGTTTGAGTGCTGATCATGTTTTGTCCTGAGCAATTTGGGAATCTGTCCATTGGAGTCGATACAGGAACTTCTTTGTAGAAAGAGTATTACAAATAAGTGCTAAGTCACTTGAAGTCATTGCAGTGTTTTGCTTTAAAACTTGAACTGTTATTCAAGTCTTCCTTTTGTCACTATTTCCTCCATGAATAAACCAAAAATGTTTGCTTTGTGTGTTGTAAGGCACTTGTGAACTGTTGGCATTTAAAAAATGGTGCTAATTGTTAATGGAATCTGGTCCCAGGAAGTCACAATAAAATCAGAAACAGTGAGATTAGATGTGAGGAGAAAATAATAGCATTGTTGCCCAGCAGTTGCCAGTGAAACTCTCCTTGGAGCTCAGAAGTGGCCAGCTCCACAGAGGTCAGCTGCTTTGCAGGACAAATGCTCAGGTAACTGCTTGCTGGAAAGTTCCCATTTTTGTGTTGTAGTGGAATCCTGCAGGTCATCTGTGGTGATTACTATTCTGTAACTGTTTCTGATGATCATAATTTCAGTTCCCACCTTCCGTGATTGTTATTTGGTGATCTTCTTCCTCTAGTAGATTCTCCATTTCACAGAGAGGAAGAATGTTTTGTAGTTTAGTCCCAGGATCTTCTGGATGACGAGAATGTCTGTCTCTCCAGGCTTGCCCAGTAACAGGGAAGACCCACGGAATTTTTGCTTTATTTTTGGATCCACATCAGGACGTGGAGCCTGCATTGCCCCTATACCTTTGGGGCTAGTACTGGCTACTCCTTAAAAAATGCTAAGTATGTGCTTGTATTTCCCCTAGAATATTTGTGTTGCCATCAATGCAATTAATTATAATATCTCAATGAAGTGTTTTATTGTTTAAAGTACTTCTTACTTCTGTGCTATGTACATATAGTCACATGCAGGTAACATTTATTTAATTGAAATACAAAGGACAAGCTAAAGTGGAAAAATGTGTGGAAAATGTTGTATTTTGGTGGCTTTCAAAAGGTGTCTTATTTGAGAGGTGTGAATTAATGCATTGTGTTTCAGGTTCCTGTGCAGAATGAATATTCATTAGGATTAGTAGTATCTTCTGCATGAGAAGTGTCAAAACCAGCTGCCAGCCTAATGAATGTGTTCCTTTTGTTCTTTACTTTAAGACTCATTCTGTCAACTCAATGCATCTTTTAAAAACTTGATATTTATTTATGTAATGCCAATTATCTGCCGAGGTCTATAGGCACAGGCTAGATCAGAAAAGATTGGCAGTCATTTCACTGTAATCAGGAATGATTTGATCCCGTAAGTAGCATTACTGCTAATTTGCCTCTGGCAGGACAAATTCCCTCTGTCAGTCTAAGCAAGTTTGGCACTAACCCCTTGCTTTTATTTCCACAAATACCAGGACAGAGACCTATGTCTCAAGGACCCTTGTTTCAAGATAAAGACAATAATTTTGAAATATGTTTACAAGTCTTGTATACTCTGCTTTACATGGGAAGTCGGGGGATAATTAATTGGTAAGAAAAAGCTTTGGTTTTTTATATCAGTCACTGATGAAAACAGAAAATCAGTCATGAAATTAAACTACATGTCCCTGGAACTTTATGACCCAGTATTGAATATACTCTGACAAGAAACAAAATAAGTTTAACAGGCCTTAAATTTAGGTGCATGCTGAACCTGTAACTGCTATCCAGTTTTTGAACAGGATTTGTTTTGTTCATTGATAACTTTCGCTTGGTGTATTGTCAACATTATGATAGTCTAAAGACATAGTTAATCCCAGGTTTGTACGTAATGTATTGCGTTAAACCACAAATACAGCTGGAAAAGTCAAAGATTCTTTCAAACACTCAGTCAGCACTTAATTACAACTTGCGTGCTCGAAAGCCTCTCTGCTTCTCCCATCTCTACTGTTTTGTCTTATCTGAGATAGTCTGTCTTACTACAAACCCTGGTACTTATAGGCCACAGGAACATTGCTGAGTTCTGCTGGTTAAGGTACAGAGCATGCCTCTACCCACTTGAATATTTTTTTCTTTGAAAAAATAAACAAAATGGATTTTTCATCAAACAATTTTTGCAGGTAAGAGGGGAAGCCTTGAAGCAATGAAGGAATGATACAGTTTTGTTCGGTAAATAGTCCTCCACCCTGCTCCTGCAGCTGTTTATAACTACTTTTTACAACGAGTCCATTTTTTAGTATTAGTTTTTGAAACTTCCCTGAGTAAAATCAAATTACTTTAATGAAGTCTCTTTTTAGTGCTTGTAGCTAAATTGTTAGTAATTGAGATATGAAGTTTGGAAGTGGCCATTATCTGGTAATTGACCTAGTCAATTTTGCTACCCCTCAGCTTTAGCTTATCTCACCTCTACATCCTCCAGTCTCAAGTCAGACATTAATTCTTAGAGGGGATTTTGTTTCCCAGAATCTTTTCTTCTTTGCTTTCCAGAATCTTCTGTCAGACTGTACATTTGGTGATGTTCTTCTCAGTAGGAACAGAGACTCAAAGTATCCTGGAGCACAGGTATATTATGGGTTCTGTACAGATAACAGGTTTGCGTTCTTCTGATCTGGTAGCAAGGATCTGTGCTGTATCCCAGGAACTGTGAGTGCTGCATTTCTAGAGGATGATCAAGAGGATCCTCATTCAAGAGGATGATTCACTCAAGGAATGCGAGAATGAGTTTCAGCGTGAGACTTTCCCCTTCAAGACACAGTCTGGTATGGATTCAGTTCTGAGACCAGGTCCAGAAGCCGAAGTCCTGTTGTGTTTCACTTACACTTTGTCTGCAGCCAGGCAGTTCTTTGAGAATGAACAGTGTAGGCTTTATAAAAAGGGATTTTTCTCTTCTAAGAGCTGCCAGTAACCTGGAGAGGCAAAAATGTATATCCAGCAGGAGTTTGATAAACTGTCTGGCAAGAGGACCAGAATGCTCTCTGACCTTGAGAACCTGCAGGAAGCGCTGGCTGCTGCTTCACTGACTGCAGTGCTGACTAAACTCCGTGCCCATGTGGCAAATCTGATCAGGAGAAACCTAAAGGCAATACAACACCTGCCTTCAGTGAGCTGGCCACGCTCAAACTTGAAGTGAAACCTGAGAACAGATGTCTTACTCTTGTTTTGTCTGTATCATCATTAAATATGTTCATAAATGCCACTAAGTATTCTGGTTGATAAGCCATGACATGAGTAATAATGCAGGACAAATTGTGCAATCACATCTAGATGCCCACATATTGTCAGTGGTTCTGAGGGGCAAAAAGCCAAATGTCTTCAGCCACTTAATATGAGATTTCTGTTGTATTGTACATAAAATTCTTGAGTGTTGCTGTTTCTTGATAGAAAGTGAAAGAGTGCTTTATCCTTTCTATAACTCAGATGACAAATAGGGACATACAGCTATTCAAAACTCCCTTATAGTCCAGTCACTTCTCTTTTTGAAAGTAAAAACTGTTGTAGATATAGTATTACAGGTATGTCTCTAGAAAATAGACCTCTACAGACACTGTTCTTAATTCATATAGATGCCAAATAGCCTGTGCATCTCTAAGTTTTCTCCTCGCTGCCTGTATCCTGGATAGCTGTGCATGGCGTAGATCAATGAAGGATTTCCCTTCTTGCCTGCTGCAAACCAGATTTTGCATGTGGACTTGCTCAATTATAGTTTGAAGTCTTCATATTCAAAATTCTGCTTAAACACAAAAATGAAAGAGAGAAATGAACATTTGAGCATTCCACGCTCTTACTTGGACAAAGCAGCCTTATATTGAACTCCCCTAACGTTATAGCTCTTCACAGGGAGGCTTGAAGTCATCTTGAGTAATTGCCTGTCTAGACATTTGTTTTCTGTCACAAATGCACATTTGTTTTCTGTCACAAATAAACCCAAGAAAGACAAAAAAATAAAATAGGCCCCATAGAAAACAGCTAAACCGATGAGAGGGCATAATAAGGCTGATACTTCAGATTGCATAGAGATGTGAGCTGCTCTTGACTTTTGGGAGCTCTGAGTGTATTTTAAAGCCCTGCCTTTTTGGATTTCCTGCACTGACTGATACTGGATATCCTAGAGTGAGGTGGATGAAGAATAGTTGAATTTTCTCTTCAAGTCTGTACCACATAGGAGGATTGGCAGAGATGTATTGAATTTTCACTCAAATCATAGAGTATCCTGAGTTGGAAGGGACCCACAAGGATCATAAAAGTCCAGCGCCTGGCTCTGCACAGGACCAGCCACAGGAATCACACCATGTGCCTGAGAGCATTGACAAATGCTCGTTGAATGCTGGCAGATGTTCCACTGTGACCTCTTCCCTGGGGAGCCTGTTCCAGTGCCAAGCTCCTTTCTGGTGAAGAACCTTTCCTGATATCCAACCTAAACCTTCCCTGACATAACTTCAGGCCATTCCCTTGGGTCCTGTCACTGGTCACCACAACTGCCCCTCACAAGGAAGTTGTAACTGCAATGAGGTCTCCCCTCAGTCTGCTCTTCTCCAGGCTGAACAGACCAAGTGACCTCAGCTGCTCCTCATGCAGCTTCCCCTCAAGGCCCTTCACCATCTTCACTGCCCTCCTTTGGACACTCTCTAAGAGCTTAATATCTTTCTTATATTGTGGTGCCCAAAACTGCACACAGTATTTCAGGTGAGGCCACCCCAGTGCAGAGCAGAGCGGGACAATCCCCTCCCAGCTGGTGATGCTTTGCCTGATGTCCCCCAGGACACTGTTGTCCCTTCTGACTGCCAGGGCACTGCTGACTCAAATTCAACTTGCCATGGACCAGTACCCCCAGATGCCTTTTAGCAGTGCTACTTTCCAGTGTCTCCATCCCTAACCTGTCCATAGACCCAGGATTGCCCTGTCCCAGGTGCAGAATTCAGCACTTGCCCTTTTAAACTTGGTACAGTTGGTGATTGCTGAGAGCAAAAGAATGTTGCAGACGACAGCAACACTAACAGCTTGAACTAACTGGCTTTCTTGTTTTGCAAATACGCGTGTCTGCTAATCACCTTCTATTAGTAAACTTGTCCTTAAAGCCAGCAGTATATATAAACAAAAACTTACTGTGTCCCAGTGTTATCTTCAGTTACATTAAGGTTTCCATATGTGTCCTAGAATGTGGGTTTTTTTCTTTCTGTTTCCTGAAGGGAAAATGTTGTGCTTTTATACCTTTGTTGCCTGCTCACTTTAGGTGTAAGTATTGGGCAGGTAAGATTTAGATTGGATAAACTGCCATCCAGAATTCACTTACAGTCAAATTCCATGGCTCATGCACCTGAAATAAGTCTCATATGATGCCTCTGGTGTTGTGGTGTGAATCAAAACCGCAGAGATGTATAGGAGAAACTGTAGTTGTAGGGAGAAGAGAAGCCTAGCCATACGTTTTGGAAATGTAGAGTTTGTATTTTCCTTGTAGACTTTAAAAACTGTGATGTGGTTTCTGTCTGTTTTCCTGACAGCTTTGAATTTTCACATTAATTATTTATTCATCAATTTGTTTTCCTTTGTCTTTCCTTCAGCAAAAGCTTCATGAAACCCTTGCTGTGAATAGTTTCACTATTTGTCTCAAGGTGAGGAAAATTTCTCTGTCTAGATCATAAAGCAACGGAAGTGCTGGATACACATATATCAGTTGGGGCTTTGGGTTTTTCCAAACTAGAGCTGTGGAGCCTGTTCTTCACAAATCGATGCTTAAATTAGTCCTAAACCCATAAAATGCCTGTGCACATGCTTGGATATCTGTTGTCCCAGTGTGGAATTTAAACAATTTTTCATGCAGTCATTCAAAGCTCCATAGACAGGGTTATGTTATGTTTAGCACTTTATAGGTGCTTGGGGGAGACCAAGAGAGTTTGCAGTTCAGTATCAGTATTTCCTGAAAGCTTATATATTTCAACTGGAAGCTTATAATCTCAATATATACACTTTTAATTCACGTAATTCTTTTAACTCAGTGGTCCAAAACTCAGCTCCAAATGTCAGTTCATTGGACATTCAGCTCACTGGTGTTACAGCAGTAAAAGTTGTAAGAAACTCAGATTTGAAAGAGCCCAGCAAGTCTGCACTGAAACTTTAACTTTTCTTAATGCTCTAGGGAGAGGTTAATTCTGCTCAATCACTTTTTATTCACCTGTGGCATGAAAGGAACTGCAGACACTTTAATAGCTGAATTGAAAGGTTGTTGAGTCACCATTATATCTCTGTAGTCTTTGTTCACTTGCTACTTTGCAGCTGCTTTTACCATTATTCACTGGGTTGCCACAGAAATCTCTGATAGCAGTACTAAGAGATTTTTTATTTCTCTAGCAGTGGGAGAGTCACAGTGCTAATCCAAATCATAACTGCTAGCACCAGGGAGCTTTGCATTTAAAGTGCACATTCTACAGTAGAATTTGTAGCAGCAAGTGACTCTTCAGATGTTAGAGAAGCATATACTGGATTTGGTATGTGAAGTTCCCTACAATTTCGAATCAGCTTTTGTAGGAATAAGAAGAGATTTTTGAGTTAGAAAAAGGGTTTTTAGAATAACAGAGTTTTAGGGCCTCCTAACAGGTGTGAGTTAATTCTGTGGGAAGGAGACCAATTGCTAGCAAAACCAAAGAAGATAAGAAGGCTTTGAGTTATTCTGCTCATGGCAGAGGAATCTTGGAAGATAGCATGGTCATGGCGATGGTGCTAAAAGTATCATCCAATTAAAGCTGTGATGAGTTTAATGGATGCTGTGGTTTCAACCTATGGGATACAGTGATGGGTGGGAAGAAGGTTAGGATATGTTCTGTAAGGAGAAGTTAGTTGAGGCTTTTTTACCTGTCTTTTGTCTCTCCATGGAGTTCTTAAATAAAACTGTCTGAGTATGACACCTGTAAGCTGTGGCCTAATTAATTCTCTCTAGCTGCCGTGATTTTATAGCCAACTCACGAAGATTTTTAACAGCATTTATCAATGGTGCCCTATGTTGAGTTTCTTCCATTTTTCACAATTTTGCACCTCGTTGAGTTTTTTCCATTTCTTTTACAAGGTTTTATAGGACTTACATGAAATGTGCCTTGTCTGGGATGTAGGACCTTGGATACCACCATCTTATAAGTCATTCATAAGTTGATAAGTACTTTGTTACAGCTTTACATTTCACCTATATGTTCTGAACTGGATTTTCTCTTATGTGCGTGTGTGAGTAGTACCAGATGAAGTTGCACTGTCTTTCTTGCCTCTCAAAGGATTTCATGGAAGGGTACTATATCTCTACTCTACTCTCTCTATATATAGTGGAGGGTGTATAAGGAATGTAAGTACTTCATGGATACTTAAGTCCCTTCTACATGTTGGAATAGGACACAGTCTGGAGTGCCAAATAAAAACAGAACTAGTGTTTGCTACCTTTACCACACTACATCTGAGTAGAAACTGTAGGATTGTAGGTTTTGGGTCATGAATGGCTTTACCACATAGGCCATCAGGTTTGCAGTACAGAGGCATGGGCTCAGCTCTCCCAGTATAACCATGTACAGTGCACCAAGGCCCTTATAAGTTGCCACACCATAAAGAAATTAAAATAAAATAAAATATTCTGAGGGGACTTTCCTGGTTTGTCTGAAACAGTGAGGAAAAGTTGATCCTTTATTCTGCTCTTCCCAGTGTGTATGATGAGAAGAGCAAATCAGAGCAGCTGTGAGCTATGCAAGGTATGTCAATTATCCGTATAGCTGCAGGGAACCATAGCAGCAGTGTTACACAGTAAGTTCAAAAGATACTTCAAGCAATTTTTTGCTACGAAAAGCCACCATTCTGACCTAGGAGTTTTATAATTAGTGTATTTCATCATCACATTTCATAATCAGTTTGTGCAATTGCGAGAGCTTAAAGCATGTTGGGTCAAGTCAGACATACCTTCTGTGACCTGCTTTCTGACAAAGAAGGTTGGTAGGATTATACTAGAGCTGGCCTGCTCATTCCAAAGCCAAGACACTTCAGAGTACTTATACCAGTTTCCCACTAACTGGCCCTGGATGTGTTAGGAATTTGGATTCCCTTGTGCTACACACAGCCTTTGGTCAGGTATTAATGAATTTGCACCTGATGCATTCCCTTATGCGTGTGCAATTGATGATGCACAGGATTACTCTTTTTGTTGAGGCAGGGAAAATGATTTTTAGAATGGTTTGTGTTCTTGGAGGAGAGGTAGAAGAAACGAATATTTTAGGTATTTTCCTCTTCATTCAAATAAGTCCCTTTATGTGAGTCTTGCAATGATGCTTGCAACTGAAGCTTGAGCATCTCTGTGTGAGTGCAGGCGAAGCAATGAAATGGATTGCAAGCCTGGATCTCTGTTATGCTCTCCTCTGAGTTCAGAATTAAAATGAACTACAAACAAAAGTAACACTGTTTCCCTTAGCCATTTCTCCTGTGAGAAAGAGAAATAAGAAAGACTCAGCATAATAATGAAAAGAAAGCCATGTTTTTAGAATTCTGTCTCTCGTAGCCAGCAGTCTGGTGAATAGTCTCAGAGAAGGAGTCTGGTTTCTAAGAACCCAACTGGTTCTTTGCTTGTCCACAGGCTTTGTGTTTTATTCTGTATCTCAAGTCTTTTGGAAGCCTGTCCCTAGTACAAGTGTGAAAAATAGTTGGGTATGTGAACATATACAGCCAGATTTCTGTCCTTGCCCTAAAGGATGGGAATGAATTAGCAGCAAGAAGAGAAGGTAATATACATCATCATAGTTCATCTAAATGTCTAAATAACAATAAGAAAATTATCTGTAAGCAAAAGTGTCTTAATGTAATGGCTTTCAAACTGCAGTCCACAAGGCTGCAGCTGACCTAAAAGGCCAGTGCTTGCAGTGTTCTGAGCTGTGCTGAGATATGCTGTAGCTGTTTAGTTGCTTAGTTAAACAAAGCACATTAAATCGCATGACTGCTTTAGTTTTTGTAACATAATTCAATTCCCTTTCCAGATTGTTCAAGTACTTAGAAATCAGTGCTTGCTCAGCACAGTTCTGTCCCTCTGCTTCTCCTTGGGTGAAAGCAGTGGAGAGTAAGGGAAAAGGTGTTTTTTTTGTGTGCCCATTGCACAGACTCCAGTCTGCACAAATCTTGTGTGGTTGATGCAGTTATGATCACCTGATATAAGTAATCTCCATTTCTTCTGTACCAGGTTTGGCTTTGAAGAACATTGATTCTCTTGTGATACTTGCTTTAGACATCTATTTTTGTTGACTTGACTGGAGTATGTTCTTATTGCAGTGTATTTTTTAAAGAAAGAATCTATCCCTATGTGTTTTGCAGCATTTGCAGTTTAATTTAAACTGTGCTATGAAAAAGAAATAGCCTCTCTGAAATGCTTAGTATCATAAGGCTTCTGGTATTTACACACCATCTGCTTCAGTACACAATGGATAGCTGATCAGCTCCTTTCTGTAGCAGCAGGTAACATGATGTTCCTGTGAATAGATAATACTGGTCCCAGTTCTCTACTAGTGTAAGAGGAAAGGAAACATGTCTTAAAGAGGGTGTAAATTAATTCTTCACAAATTGCTGGGATCATACATTGTTGTGCTACCTAAATGCAGTAAGGAAAGCATTTGGCCTGTTAGCTCCTTTTTGATCCAGTCATATGTAAGGATGACGCCCTGAGCCATCAGACTGTAAGGTCTTGCCTCCCCTAATAACAGCAAGAGATAGACTATCCTGTTGCTAAGTGTTTGGTTCTGAAAGAATGGATTTCTGAAGTGCTAGCAATAACACCCTTGACTTTCTCTTTCTTTCTCTCTCTTCTTTTTCCCTGCCTGCAGAGCCAAAATGAGGAATGCTGGCAAGAATAGTTTTTTCCCCTGCTGTTCTAGTCCTGCTTTCTTTGATATCTGAAATTCAGTTTTGAGAGCAGATGCTTTTAGAAATTTGTATGGGTCAGTAGAGTCTGGTCACAGCATTAATTTTGTAAAACCTTCTCATCCAATTTGCACCAAAAAGTGCTTGTTGTTAAACTGCTAGAGCACATCTAAAAGCATGCTGAAATGGTTTGTTCTTAGCATGTGTTACACATCCACAGGTCCCATTAGCTTTGTCTGGCCCTGTGCTTTGACTTTTGCTTATTTGGGAACCAGTTTTTACACTTCATTCTTTTGTGCCTGTCAAGCACACTTTAACTGGAGTGGAGACGAAAGTTTCTCATAATCGGGTGAGGTCTTGACCAAAGGAAGTGAGACCACAAGGTACCAAAGAGTTCTAGCATTGTTCGGTTTATTAAAGGAATTGTGTGCTTGAATCAAGAAAGAGCTGGCAGAGGGAAATATGAACTGGTGGACATGTAATGTTTTAAATAGCTGTGTTACAAAGAAAAGATTTAGCAAATAAAGCTGTTGAAGTCTTAGGTATTTGTGGGTATGGGTTCTTCTGCGTGCGATATTACTTTCAAATGTTGCAGTCAGGGACCCAGAGGAGATCGCACACACCAATATGGTGTCCAGGCAAATCTGGTTTTATTCAAATTAACTCACACTTATAAACTCCAGTTAACCCTGCCCTGTCACAACAGGTCTGACCCCATAGGTTAAAGACTGCAAACATGGCCATATAAGGTAAAATGCAGGTACTTTCCGGGTTGCTTGTTGTTGTGTACCCTCTGAGTTTGATGTCCCATGCTCCTCTGGACTCACCCTAGTCAGTAGGCAGGGACATCCAAATTTATAGCTATAAACCTGGGCAAACCCAGTTGGATGCTGACCCAAGTATTATGTATAACCTGTATTCTGTCTGAAATATTTTCTCTTAAAAATGAGGAAATTAATGAGCGTAGGAATGTGAGAAACGAGAATTGAATGTGATGCTTCATACTTCTTTCTATTTTTGTCTTTTTTTTTTTTTAACATCTCCAGCCTCTTATTTTTCAGTTTACAAAATTACTTGTGCATAAGTCCATCTACTAGTTTGCATCTGGGAAAAAATGGGGACTCATCTGAAGAAAATCTGACGTGTTTTTTAAGAAGCAATATTTAAGTTTGATTCTACACTGATGCCCAATGTTCCTAGTTTCCCCAAGGAAACTGGTAGCATTTATAGACTGCCAGTCTGCTTGAGACTAATGAGGGATGCATAACTTTCTGAGGACACACCCTCTTCTCCCTGGATGAAATCTTGGGATCTTTGACCTGTGGATAGACTCAGTTGAGTGCTGTGATGAGAATGAGTTGATGAAGGTAACTGGAGGACGGAGTAAAAGCAGATCTTCCTGCTGTATTGTTGTGGGACTCTTGCTCTGGTGCCATATGTTTTAATGCCATTTTGAGACTAAAACCAGGGAATAGGAAAGAGTGCTAACTTTTTAGAAGCCAGTGATGGAGTGCTGCCTCCGCAGAGCAGCCCTACTACACTTGTTGGTGCTAATTAGACTATGTCTGTTTAGCTTCCTTATGACAGTCTGTTCTAATTAACACTTCCCTGTAGATTGCTGCTGAACTCCAGAAATCTCATTCATTTATGACACACGTTTTGCCATCCCAGGGAGATGAATTTATTTTGTTGACAAAGGTGCTGATAACACTATCAAGAGTGCAGTTTTCACTCTGAGTGTGTATCTCAGAGATGGAGAGAGGTGACAAGAGAGCCTGAGTGGGAGAATGAGGTAAAAATAACAGTAAGAATTGCAGTTGTAGTTTGTCTACCAGCTTGAATTGTTTGAGCCCCAGACCATGTGATACTTTATCAGCTGCAGACAATTGTAGTCAGTGGTTATTCCATCTCTGCCTCTTTATTCTATGTGTATGAAAAGATACAATAGATACAATTTGTAGAATGAGAAGCTTAGAAGTCATATATATGTATACTGTGCATATATTTATATATAGGCACGCTGTATACAAATATAGTCTCTGTCTCTCTCTATAGTCTATATATATAGTTTGGTTTAAAAAAATAAAATAAATCAGGAGGTACTCTGGAGGTTAAATATAAGCCTTGCAAATAGAATATAGCTGAAACTACTGTGAAATTTGGATCAGAGATAACAGCACCTAGGAACCTTACAACTGAATATGTGAGACCTTTTTTACTTGGCCTGTAGCAGCTGTCAGTGAGGCTGTCTGCTGCAGCAGAGAAAGGAGTAAGTGCAAAAAGCTGTCTGAATCTATAGGTGCAATGAAACAGCATTGGACAGGGAGACCTGTGCTATTTCCACCTCAGCAAAGAACTCAGGAATTTCTGGAAAGTCATCCCCTGCCGCAATAACTCCCCCTGCACCCTATGCATAGTCACAGTCTATGCAGGCTGAAGGCCATCTGAGAAGTGGGAAGTGCTGGCCAAGATCTAGGGCATTTGGTTCCTTCTGGTAGAAGGAAGCACCAACTAGAAGGTACCACCCTTCTGGTTTACATGATCTACTCTGTATGAAAGTCTGTATCTTATAGTTAAAACCTCTGAAGTCAGAAGTTTGTGTGGCTATTAGCGTGTGTTGTTCATGAGATCACAAGGGGTGGTCCCATGGCGTAGTGGAGAGTACTCCCGACTCCGGCTCCTAGGTCGTGAGTTCGAGTCTCAGTGTACAGACCGTCCCCGGCAGTTAAATACCTCCCCGCCCATCCAATCCCGTCAGATCTCGGATGCCAAGCAGGGTCAGCCCCAGTTAGTACTGGGTGCTGTAGATAGTCCTAAGAACCTCAGTGTCACTGTCCAAGCTTGCTCGGCCGTGGCAAATGAACCTTAGGACTTAAACGGTGGGGCCCGCTCTGCGCACGCTGTGCCTCACCTAAAAAATCCACTGTGCAGGCTGGAAGGGCACACCCACGTGGGGTGAGCCTTTCACAAATCTTCGTTTGCGAAGATTGGCCATTATTATGAGATCAGCTTGTCCTTGATGTTAATGATCTTCTCTGCATCTTACATTTTTGCCTTCTGCATGGCTTTGTGTTTTACTGCTGTTCTTTAGCATGACAAAAGCTTCTCTAGAACTGCAAAAGGCAGTTTTTCTGCCCTAAGTCTGGCTAACTCAGAATGACTTTGCTTTTGCCATTTATCTTCAGTCCTCTCTGCAACATAATAAATAGCTCAGCTCATAGCATGGTTTTCCTTCAGCCATTTCTGTGTTGGCAGTGTTCATATACTGCGGTATGCCAGAAACTGTACTGTCTTACCACATTCTCATTTTCTTGGGGTAAGTTAGTAATTACTCTGAGCATCACTTACATCCCTGAGAAAGCTGAAGAGACCGGACTAAAACTGACAAGGACAAAATGAGCCTTGAACACCCTGGTGCAGAGCCTACATGGAGTTCTCTGAATTTTGCTGATATTGATTTCTAATTCTGTTTTTATGGCCGTGGATTGCTGTTGCAACCCCATGCACAAAGACTTCAATTTTATATATCAAGCATGATCTCTTTTTTAAAAAATAACTTCTAAAAGTGACTTTTGGCACCCATTCAAACCCTGGACTGCCTTTAGGGAGTCCAAGCCAAGCTAAAGCTGTCTTCATCACAATAATGAGATGTTAACAGGATCCCAGCAGAAGAATAAATTATGAACTAGAACAATCTGCTCACCTTACACAGACCAATACTGAGCTAATAGCTTAGCTTTGCCACTGGGGAGTAGTTGTCCACTGTCTTTCCATCTGCTCGTCTTCTGTTTCAGCTTGATTAGAAATGGCTTCAGATGTGGCTGGAAATGGAGATTTAACTAATTCTTAGTCAATTTAAAATGGTTTTGGTGAAGAACAGGTTTGAAGAGTGTCAATTTAAGCAGGAAGATTCCTGTTTTGAAGAAACATTTTTCTATTTCTGCTCTTCGTGAGTTTTCTTTCTGTTCAGCTTGGCTTTACCTTTCTGCTTAATCTGAAGGGGAAATGGTAAATTATGGCAAATGTTGCAGAAAATTCTACCAGCCCAAGCACAAAATCTTCCTGGGATGATGAAAAAGCAAGTGGTTTGCTTGATTTGATGGGAAGGTATTTACCCTGTGTTATATATCAAAAAGCAATATTGCAGCTTACAGGCTCCATCTAATGCTCATACCACTTTTCCTGTCCCCAGTATAAACCATACTTTGCTTTAGTAGTAGATTGTGTACAAAAAAAAGGCATAAAATAATTGGAAACTTGAGTGATAACATCTTTCCAGGCTGAGAATATAGACCTTCAGTGTTTCTTATGCCATGACTCCTCATGGAGGGATAGCCTAGCTTTAGGAATACCACTCAGCTCTTGAGAGCTGATCACTTTTCCCATACTGAGAACAGAGGCCTGATTCCTCTCATGCTGAGGTAAAAACAGTGTAATTCAAAATTAATCAAATAAGTTCCCAGTTTCCCTAGGAATACATAACAGGCGATTCAGGCTTCTGTTTTCACTTAACATTAGCATTTTTATTAGAGATAGTTGGCACTGAGTAAAGCCATCCACACTGGTGACCTAAGCAACATCTTCTGCTTTGAAACATCTGTTTCATTAATTCTTTGCCCACTGCTGTGCGTTGGACACACAATGTGCTTTTTCAGCCACTCTGTGGCCCAAAGAGCAAGTGTTACTTCAGCCACTTCTTTCCATTTTTCGGATACTGGTCCATTGCTCATTTGTTGAATTATCTTAATTTCAGTGCACTTGTGAAGAAACACAGGCGTGTGTCATGAGTCTAGGGAAGCATGGGATATGGGAGCATAAAGCCATTCATCATTCAGAGGTGCTGAGGTATTGCTGTAGGACACATGAAGTCCTCTCACAGGGCGTATAAGCTGAGTCCTTTACCTCCTCCCCTCTCACATAAGAGGAGAGCATTTTGTGTAAATTTAGGCAATTTTTCTTTTGGCTTAACTTCTAATAAAGCAAAGTAGTAATTCATTTTCAGAATAAACAGCTCAGTATTCACAGCTCTCACTGTCAAAGCTTCAGCATGCTTCTGACAGATTCTCCTCCAAAATGGTATGTGTGAAGTGGCCTCTTAATTGCTTATTGTGTTGATTTAATGAGGCGATTTTTCTTTAGGATAGTTTGGATTTAGTGGCACTTTTCCTACTTTTATGTTCTACTACCATCTTCAGTGAACTCACCTACATGCTACATACTTTTCAAGCATACCTTTTGCATGTTAATTAAAAGGGAAAGAATATCAGCATTCAGAACAGGCAATAATAAAACCCCAAGTAACAATATTTTGTGCTATTTGTGTGCATGACTTGAAGCACTTTTCAGAAGACTAATCTCATGCATTTGACATATAGAGTAATGGAGACTGGGAAGTTTTGCTAAAATTCTACAGGTAACTGTGGCAGAAGCCAAAGGATGGTTTGAGGTTTTCTTGGCCAATTTTTCAGGCAAATAGCACTTTTCATATGCCTATATGTTCTTGGTTATGTTGTTCTGTATAGCCTTCGAAGAGGAGAGATTTTACAGTAGCTCCAATTCAAACTTTGGTCCTCTAAGGACAAAGATAATTGAGGGGTGTTTACAGAAACCACAGCTGGTCAGTTGTCCCTTGCCATAGTGAATGACTATACTTTCTTTCTTGGTGTTCTTGTGGTGAGAAGCTGGAAGGTTCAGAGCTTCAGGCAGTGCATTACACTGCTTTTTGAAGAACAGTAGAACACAAAAGTGCAGCTGATCAGAGAGTTTCAAATTCCTCAATGCAAGTCCCTCTGTCATGTGTGGGCTATCTTCCTTTTTGATGTTCATTGTTTATTAAAAGCAGCTTATGTGTTGGGAAACCAGTAGCAACTTCTAGTCTGCCGTGTTCAGGCCGTGCCACATCATCTGGGCTTTGAAGCAGCTTCTTTAATGTCTTGACAGCAGCCTACTTAGTATGCCATGGACAGACCTTAGGAGTGCTCAGTCCCTCCCAGTGTAGTATCCTCTGGCATGGTCTGGACACCCCTCACCAAGAACATGCATGGTATGTAGACTTAGTCTACACATTGCTAGGGCAACTGCACCAGGCCTTCTGGTCCACAGAAACATAGAACATCTCAAGTTAGAAAGGACCCATGTGGATCATTGAGTCCTTACTCCACTCTGGGGAGCCATGGTGGGTTTGAGGTAGTTTGATATCATATAATTAATCTGCTAGACTTCCCTGTGTTGATATTTCAGCCACTGCCCTCTGTACCAGAGAGGCTTTAGCCATTTGGCTATTTGGTTATGGTGCATGTTTCACATTTATGGATAACCCTTGCAATGGTGTCAGTAGTCAAATTTCACAGTGTCCTGAGGACTTAAAACAGGTCCTTAGCTAAAAACAGAGATGAGCCTTGGGCTGTCCATATTCTGATCTTACAAAGATCTCTTTGCTATTGCCAAGAAAACACTGACTGTTGCTTGATGTCCTGCCCAGCCTCATGCGGAATTCCTACATAGCCCTTAATGGCAAGAAACAGGCTCATGAGCATACCCAAAGCAGCACTGAGAAGACGGTGGCTTATCCTACAGTGGCACGCTCGCCAGGACTGGACACAATGCCATGCTTACAAGCATATGAAGGGATAGGGTGGGGGTATCCATGAGGAAGACTGAGCATCATGCAGAGCCAAAATCTATTGGCAGAGGGGTGCTGCTGCTTGAGGGATTTCCATGCAGCACTAGGTGCTCTTATGGATCTTAGCAGTGGCAACATTGCCTGCTTCAGTGTCACCTTTCAGAGTAAGCAAGGACAAACAACAAGATAAACTCCTCTCCCTCCAGGCCCTCTGTCAGTCTATTGAGGCAAGTGCTTTTCTTTGAGCAGTATAACAATGGCCTTTTCTTTGCCCACAGTTTATGCAATTGGGGATAAACAAAATGCAATTTTTTTTTCCAGACCGCCACAGCAATAGTTCTGTGATCTGTAAAATTAAATTGTGAGATTTCAGGGTATCTCAGGCCTTAGGCACTCAGCAGTGAGGTAATGGAGGAGTCCTGCAAGACATGGAAATCCAGCCCTAAAATCTTTGGAAAGAGCCAGCTGTGCTCTATAATGGTGTTCAGGTGGAATAGGCCTATGTAGGGAGCTACTAGTTTCCCTGGTCCAGGAGAACTCCTAGAGATAGGTGGACACAGACCTGGGGAGAGCAGAAGAGGGCTAAATGTAGGGGTTCAGCTCTTGGGCTTGTTCCCTGTCCATGGAAAGCATTGGTCAGGTAGTGAGCCTTTGTCAAGGCTCTGGGATGAGTCACTGGAATTTGATAGAACAGGTAAGTACAGGGTTGGCACAGTTATGTGAAGGCCACTCTTTGGCAGTGCTGCAAAGGTTTGTAGGTGCAAAGTGGTACTTTGGGGTGCCTGTGCACCACTCTGGGCTGTCTGGAAGACCCTGCTGTGTGGAAGCTTTGATGGTGCTGTTGGAGCATCTTTCCCTCGTAGGGGGTTTTCAGTGCTCACTGGGGACCTTACTGTGGAATTATCATTAGCAGCTGGAGAGACACTGGGAGAAAATATATACAGTGATTTCTCCAGGGGCTTGGATTAAAACAGTAAGTATCTGATAATTATTTATGAAATCTGGGAACTAGGTTTTAGTAAGAATGGCTCAGTGCCCCGGCACAACATCCCTCTGGAGTCACTGAACTCAGTACCAACATCAACTGTGCTACCATCCCTTTCAGAGCTGCTGGCAGGGCCTTTTGGTACTGTTGGCATGCACATCTGTTTCACCTCAGGAAAGCAGCAGGAATCAGCAAGCTACTTTCTCAGCCTGATTTAAAGGTAGGATTTCTCACCTAATAGATGGTTAGCTGACTGAAGCACTTTACTCTGGCCTTGCTTTTTCTTTGATATATTTTCATTTTAATAGTTGAGTCAGAGCTTTAAAAATAAATATTCAGCCATTTCATCCAAAAATAGTGAATACATCAGCTGGAAACTGAAAATCCACAAGTTCAAGCAGATAAAACGAAAGTCCTTGAAAAGGTTTGTGCTTTTGTTGTTAATTTTATTTTTGCAGAGGTGTGATTGACTCTTCAAATGTCCAGACCATTTTTTCATGACCACGTTGTTTTCAGTTTTAAAATATTACTCAACCCGCTTCACACGTAGTTAACAAAGAGCAGTATACAAGGGCTCTTTCAGTGGGTGACCTGGCAGTATTGATGTGGCAGAAATCTGTAATGATGGTCTGACTTGTTTTAATTATTGGCCAGTGGACTTTCTTGATTTATATTGGTTTGGTTGGGTGGCCATTTCTGTTAATTGTTCATCTTTGAAGTGATTGTCAGGCTGTGCAGGCTGAGGGACATGTTGGCTTTAGAAAACAGTAAGAAAATAAATAAAAACCAAGGCCAGGGAAACATGTTTTTCTTTTGAGGCCAATATTAAACATTAATGTAGTTTTCAAACTTCTTTGCTCCTACTGGTATCGTATGGTTCATAATAAAATTTATTTTATGATCACATAAGTTTATCTGGGGGTTTATATTGTGGGATCTTTGTCAAAGTCATGTCATTTTGCATTGAAGGAGGTGCAGGCTGGAGCGAGGTCTTCAATGAGTTAGTTTTCCCTCACTTAGTTCATCTGATCATTCTGAAATACCAAGTCTTCCAATCTGAGAAAAACCCAAACCCCACAGATTTATCTCTAAGTAAGCAGTTAATGAGTCAGATGCACAGAAAAAGACATATTCAAAATACTTTTATGCAGCCATGGCAATATAAAGCTGTGACTGCCCCCATGCCCCACTGAGAATTCCCCCTGAGCTGGGGCACTTTGGTGCCCCAAACAAAGGGTGTGTACTCAGATGTGTAGAGCTGAAGGCTATTGTTTCTCCTCTCTAATCCATTGCTGCTGCAAAAAGAAATTAGAATGGGGACCTGCATCCAGCATTGCTCCTGTTTTCAAATCCAGATCCAGACCTTTTATTGGCTCAACATGGTCATGTCAGAATTACCTCTGCAGTGTCTTAAAAACAGGCCTATGTTAAAAAGAAAAATAATATTTGCATGACATGACAAATAGCAGTTAATGCTGCTGACCCTTCTTGAGGGTTTTTGGGGGGCTTTTTTGAGACCTGTGTGTTCTTTTCTCTGCTACTGAGTGTGTCTCAGGGCTAAGGAAAGGATCTTCTAAAATCCCAGCCATGACTTGTGCAGCGCCACTTGGAGCGCATACACAGCTCATCAGAATGACTGTCTCAAAGGTGCTGCTGACAGCTGATGTCAAATAGCAGAAGGAAGGAAGATTACCCTCTCTCAAAGCTGCAGGGACTGACCTGTTAGGGGTGCAGGAAGAGCCAAGTGTGTGCAGCAACTGGGAAGGAGGTGGCATAAGTGGCTGCTGAAAGCTCTCCTGATCCCTTGGCTGTAACCTGTCATGAGCAGTTTCCTGTGGCTGCAGGAAGCCACCTGCTGCCATGCTCACTCAGCAAACAGAGGATATGTTCCTGTCTTCCTAGATGAGTTTCTGTTTTCAGCTGTCTCATAGAGTCTGAGCACCCAGGGACAGAGGAAACTCTGTTGGTGCGGGGTTTCCCTCTCTTCCCTCCCCAAGGGTTGTGTTTCACATGTAGTGTAATAAAATGGGATGTTGTGGGAGAAGGTAATGGGTGAGTCAGGCCCTCTCAGCGTGAAGGCTTTTTTGATTAAAGGCTGCTGAGAAACCTCTCAACTCTCACTCGCACAATAGCAACACAATCAGTACGTGAGCTAAGGGACTCTAAAATGAGAGAGGTGGGAGAAATTAGGTTTGGTGATGTATCCACTAAGAGGGACCGGTGTGTAATTTCTTTACTAAGAATGGTTGAACTGGAGCTGTTTAGCATCCTGCAGTGAAATGTGGTGCTACGTATGATATGGAGTAACTACTTACATGTAAGATGCATAAGCACCTTGTATGGTAATAAGGCAGAGACATACAAAAGGCTGCCTGCCACTGAGCTGTAAGCATTAGTTATCAGGTCAGTTTGTCTGTCTTGAGGGTCTCCCACAGGGCTTGCAATGTGGCCATGATGCCTCAGAGGTTTTTTGATTTTTTGATCTTCTAATTTTTTATAGATTTTAAAAGTAGTAGTACTTGTAGTGAAATGTAAATTTTAGTATAACAAGATTTTTAGTAGCTTAAGTTCAATGTTTATGCATATCAACCCCTAAAATTCTTGTAGTTGTTTAGCCTTCTTTTCAAGGTAAAAGGCTGAAGAATATCAGAAGGCCTGCAGCTCAAGACATAAACATAGGCCTGCGACCTTGGAGCCTAAGAACACTGGAAGGCCTCCAAGTGCCCTACATGTGATGAGGAAGATGAAGATGATGAACAGAGGGTCCCAAAACACCCCTAGATTCAATTCTGGATGGGGTGTGCCAGGGGTATTATGGGGCAGGACTGAGAGATGAGTGGGTAGGGGTTGGACAGACATTAATATAAAACCCAAGAAACCAGTGTTTGGGGCACACCTGTTGATATGTATTCCTAGTTGAGGAGAGGTGTTCATTAAAAGCTCTTGCTCTCTTATTTTATCTCGTACTAAATTGGCTTGGAGTCCTTTTCTCTGCAGACTTTTCAGACAACAACCATTTGCTGTTTTTCCTTCTTCAGTTGTTGCTCTCACATGGCAAACTCATTTGAAGGTGTTAGAGAAGACCATGGGGCTACAGACAAAGAGGAAGTCTGGATACATCTCTCTTCTGTGTAGCTGCTTTAAAGAAGCCTTAGAACCCTTCTGGCCTTCTCTCCCTTTCCCTTCTGCTTTTTTACCTTTTCCCAATATCTCAGTGGTTAGGAGTCCCTTTGCTCCTTTTCTTTCAGGCAGCTGTCTCAGGGTCCCTACTTCACACATTTCTCTGAAGGCAAGCTTTTTGTTGCTGGTTAAATATTGTGAAAGTGTTTCCTGTTTTCACCTTCAGAGAAAAGTGATTAAAAAGGCATGATTTGGCTTCTTATTTCCTTCTGTCAAATATCTTCTTTTTCAGCTTTTTTCTCAAGCTCACACCTTTGCTTGTCCATTAGCAAATAAGTGCTCATTAGAAATGTGTTCTTTCTTGTGTACAGTTTTCCAGACTTAGTGGAGTGGGAGCTCACTCACTGTAAGGCACTCCGGGTATATGTAGTGTTACAAATATTTCTTCAGTTACGCAGTCTGGGGAGTTGGTATGTGCCACCTAATTAATACTTCTGAACTAAAAGCAGTGCTGTGACAGTTATCCTTAAAGACCCCTGGGGTGAAAAGAAAGAACCACCCCTCTGTTGTCTGGAAGTGATATATAGTGATAACTACCTGGGTTTCCTGCACAAAGGGCCTGACCAATGATTACTGACCCAAAGCTATTAATATTTTACTGAGGTACAAACTGACTTGTGTGTTTGCATCACAGCTTCTAGTGTAAGCCCTATTTTCTGATAGAGCTTCTGAAAGACCAGTATTTTATTGTTTTACAATTCTTGGACAAAGCTTTATGCTTTTCTTACAGTTCAGAGTGGAAGAAGTTATGGCCATATTTTTCACAAGCAAGGTGTCAGGTTTAGATTTCTTGTTTGCATTTGCCTGTGTTTGGTTTCTGAAAGAGATTGTCATCTCCCTTTTGTTACCAGATGGAAAGGTGGGGGCCCACCACTTTTGAAATGTATTTAAGACAGAATAGAAATACCTCAAATTTAAGAAGGGAGCTGAATGCCCTTTCTGAGTACAAGTTGGTGGCAGGACTGCAGATGCACAAATCCTCTTGGTATGGTAGGTATTGGTCTCTCTGTAACACCTTATCTCCCACCTCTGCCCAGCAGCATCCCTCTTCACCCTCCCTGTTGTTGTCCTGGTCCTTGGCTTAGGGCTGTGTGGAAGGACATGAAAATCACCTACCATGCTCCCCTTTGTTTGTGCCACCTTCTCCTCAGCCAGGCCTCTGGAGGTGTAACTGGGCTGGACCCTGTCACCCCTGTGCGACTTGAAGGCTCACAAGGAGTGTGGTTTGGCTTCATGGCCGTGAGCTCTGCTTTGTGTCTCTGTGGTGCCTCAAGGACTGTCACCATAATGGTTTGGGCAGATGAGGTTATGGGGAGATGTGGCAGATGGATGCCCTACAAGGTGACCTACTTCTAACCAACCTGTTGGGATGTCTGCAGCTCCCACTGTTACAACAGACTCACGGAGCTGCTGTTGGTTTTATTTAATAAGATGAACTGCCTGAGTTTCTTGCCCCTTCCTCCACCTAGAGTTTTACTGCTTGAGAAGAAGCTGTTGAGAAAAGCAATTAATGATGGAGTTGGGGTTATTGACTGACATAGTAATTATGCTGGAAAATGTAATTTTCCTTGCATATTAGAGATGGGATTATTTCAAGAATATCTTATTAATGTGCTGTTCACCAAGAAAGAGCCCAGTAACCTCTCTAATAAGATTAGCATGGGGGTCATAATGCAGGAGGCTGCTAGAGTGATATATTCAAGTTTTTGTCCTAAAGAAATAAATTTGCTTCTCCTGTCTGGTGAGGGCATACAGGAGTTGATTTCATTTAAAAGACAAATACTCATTTTCTAATAGCTAGTGGGTAACCTGTGCCCAGCTTCCTTTGGCCAGATGCTGTACATCAGCAGCAAAGTCCCAGGATTCAGAGGGGAACCTGGAATAGTGGTCAGAGCAGCTGAGGATGGGCAGGCTGGTAGCTTCCCTGGCATCCCTCCTTAGATCAGTGACACCTCTCCTGTATAAGTGTGAGCATGACCTCTACTGCCTGCTTCTCTTTCTCCATCTATAACATGTGGATAGTAATTGTCCAGAACTCACCTAAGATTAACAGCTGTTTGTGCAGTGCTCCAGCTCCTCTGGAGCAAGGTCTGTGCCCCTCATCACACACAAGTACTGCCATCATACATGACCTACTGTATTCTGAAGGGGCACAAAAGGGTAGTACGGAGGAATGGAAAGAGGGTTCTGTCAGTTTGGTTGTAGTTTGATCAACATGTGAAAATTCAGGCCTTTCTGGGACACCATGTAGGTGATGCAGGTGATTTTTCTGGTTATGCAAGGTTTCTTCCACTCACTGCTGATGCTTGTGGTGTGGTTTTGGGTAAGCCAGAGTGAGATAGGTGAGCAGAGCCAGGAAGGAGAAATTCTCCTTCTTGGGTCTGCTCACATATGTCTGCCATCTGTTTTGATTTTGCCTCTGTTGTGCTACTTGTAAACATCCTGTTGAAATGTTTGGGGTACAGAAAGTTTGGGAACTCCCTCCTTTCAGCATGGGATGTGAGTGCAGTCTCCCGACGTTGTATAAAATGTGGGATATGCTGACCAGTGCTGTAGAGGAAAACCAGCTGGTATTTATTATCCACACTGCTGGTCTGTGGAGGCATCTGTTATGGGTCAAAGATCCCTGTCATTGGGCTAAATGTGAAAACAACAGAGTCCAGTCCATACTGTTCTGTGCTAACCTTTTGATAGCAAGCTCTACCACTGTCTAAAAGAGTTTAAAGCTAAAACCATAAATTAACTCTACTCCAAAAAGGGAGATATGTCAGATGGTACAGTCCTCAATGTCACTATTGATTTTTACCTGAAAGGCACTGATACATTGTAATAGAGTGCAGTGGTGTTAAGCCCCTTGATAGTTTCCAGAACATCTCTTGCATACAAGTTGTATGTTTAACTGCTGTAGCATTAAAATAAATAAATGAAGCATTGCTGGTTATCCTCTTGGTTTCACAATTCTTCATTTACCTTTCAGACAATATGCTGAAATAGGAGTAGGGAAAGGCTACTTCAGATATGTGTAGGTTGAAAGTTTTCTCAGCACAGTGGTAATGCGCTGCAGTTAGGAAGTATATTTTGATGCAGTTTGCTCATGAGCTAGATAGTGCCAAGTTGTAATGTTATGTTTATTATTCTTATACAACCATAGATAGAAGTGGTGCAATAAATTGCAGAGTTGTGATGCTTTCACTTCTGCTGCATGCACTGGCCATATCCTAAGGTACTTGTGAAAGATATTGTCTGTTAAATGTTACTAATATATGATTTGAGCCAAGGGAAGGGTGACATGTCTGACAACATCATTTGGTGGACTTGATGAAAATTTGGAGCACAATGTTGTTGCTATGCCAAATAAATGCTTTTTGAAAGATATCTTAAGTTAAATATCTTACAGTCTAAACAGATATGCATGTTATTCATAGGGAAGAAGAGCCCTGAGGTGAGTGGATGAGGACTTGCAGTCATCTTGTTAGTGCCACAGTTACATTTCTTGGGCAAGGTAGAGTAATAGTTTCTATTTTTCCCCAAAACACAGAAACACAGAATCAATTAGGTTGGAAAAGACCTCTGAGGTCATCAGCCTAACTGATGACCAAACACCACCTTGTGAACTAGACCATGGCTCTGAGTACCACACCCAGTCTTTTCTTAAACAACTCCAGTGATGGTGGCTCTACCACCTTCCTGGGCAGCTCATTTCAGTGCCTACTTACCCTTCCTGTGAAGAACTCTTCCTAATGTCCAACCTAAACCACCTCTGGTTCAGTTTAAGACTGTGTCCTCTTGTCCTATTGCTGGTTGCCAGGGAGAAGAGGCTGACCCCCACCTGGCTACAACCTCTTTCAGGTAGTTGTAGAGAGTGATAAGGTCTTCCCTGAGCCGCCTCCTCTCCAGGCTGAACAACCCCAGCTCCCTTAGCCGCTCCTGACCCTTTCTTAAGGACATCTTTCTTAAGGTCATGAAGAGTTACAATTCAGAGTGAAACAGTTGAGTAGCTGAAAAACCTCAACTTTTTATTGTCTGTTAATCTACTGCTGTGTTTCAGTGGAGTTGCACATGTGATTTTTATACTTCTGCACAGGGAAATCATGGTAAGAGCTCTTTGGGCCTCACAATGCTTAATTGCTTTCTTTTAGCCAGTTGCAGGCATAGCAGAGTCTCAATTATGCCATCGTAACTGCACATCCTCTCTTTGTTAAAACAAATATCAAAGACTGACAATCAAGGGGGTTCATTGGTGAGAGCAGAAGGAATTTATAGACAGTATAGTTTCTCAACACTTCTAGACTTCAGTTCCAGATTTCAGAGGTTCTCACTTTTTTCCTCCTAAAATGTTGCTGTTATGTCTGTTTTTACAGAAGTCTCTCTTGCCAAATGCAATTGCATTTTCACTGCAGATAAACCAAGTCAGGGTCAGTGTCAGCAGAAATAGCACTTCACTTTACTAAGTAAACAAAAACATTGAGCATGGTTCTTTATTTTGAAAATTGTATACAGTTCTTCATTGTCTGCTTGAAGACTGGAGTGCTATTTATGGCTCAACCTACGATTTCAATGCTAAGGCAACTTAAGTCCACTGCTGTTTGTAAGGCAATCCTTCTTTAGAGTAAAGAGAATGTAAAGGCTCCACTCAAAAGCATGATTTCAGTGAGTTATCAGATATTAATGTGAGAAGGGACTATCAAATCATCCCTTCTGGCATCCTCAGAAGTCAAGGTTGGGAGTTCCATCTGCTGCTGCTGCATTGGACCCATAACTTGTGTTCAACCAAAGCATACCGATCCACCAAGACCTCTGGGGCTCAGGGGTTTGAGCTATCTGTTCAAATGCATTGTAGCCTCATCAAAACCAGAAGCAGCTACATGAGAGTGGTTGATAAGTAATGCAGGATGGGAGCTGGTGAGCTGTCTTGTGAGACAAGTGATGTACCAAACTGCTTGACATCCTTCTGCTCTCATGCTCCTCAGTGTGTTGCACTGGCAGCCACACTACCCTTTTGGTTTAACCCTTTTTGTGGCTTTCATGGTATCACTTCTTTTGCCTGTCAAGCTCTTTGATCTGTGTCTTGTGTATTGTTGAATCTTCTCCTGTTGGTGTTTTACTGTCTGCTTTCACACAATAAAGCAAAGGGATGACCATTACCAGAGGGACACATACTTACTGTTTAGATTTTTTTTTACAATGCTTTAATTTACTGTCCCAGTGAGACAGATATGGGAGGAAATGTGAGAAATGTGTACTCAGCCACTGTTGGGTTGTAACACTGTAGAATATTCTTATGCTTGAAAGACAGAACTTTTCAGATTATTGTAATTTGACTTCCATCTTGAGTACCTGGCAGGATTTCCAAACTGACTTTTTTTTTTTTAGAAGTTTCCAGTAACTTTTTTTTTTAGCAGTTTGACTCTGCCACATCTGCAGTTTTAGTGTGATAAGCTACCCTTGGTGCCTGTCTGTGGGGCAGTCTGGCACTGTGCATTTTATTGTTGCACTTAGGAAGAAGCCTCTCCTACCTGCACTTCATTTGCCTCAGTAGTGGAGCTGGTCTCTGAAAGAGGGAAAATTGTGTCCTGCAAAGATGTTCTCTCCAAAGCCCAAGAAATTTAAGGTTCTCCCTCTGTATCCAAAAGCTGGGCAAGAACATGAGAAATACATCTCAGCGTGGAAACCCCATAGTTTGGGCTTAGCTGGGCACTTGGGCCATTTCTTGGAGAGGTCCTCATCAGCCTCTACCAAGCTGGAGCAGAAAGCCCAGCTCAGGTTATTCCCATTAACTAAGGTGTTCAGAAATGCATCAGGGCATCTTCATGGCTATATTTGAGAACATGGTGAGAGAACTGTGTGACACCTTATTTTCTCTTATACTGGGTTTGGAAGGCAGCAGAAAAAAACACAAAGCAGGATGCCTTTCTCACAAATTCATTATAGCAGTAATTTTGTATATTATTGAGCAATAGCAGCCATTCCACAGCCTGCAAGTGAATTTCTTGGTTGCTTTCCGATTCCCTTTTTAGAAACATACAACAGTGTCTCTTTGGACCTGGTGAACAGCTTGGGTTGAGTATGACAATTTTCTACAAAAACATTTATGTTGAAGCAAAGCGAAACCACAATAGCAGAGCTGCTGAATGAGTTTTTTGTATTAGCACCCTGTAACAAATATGAAATGTTTTCAAGCTAGTTTGCTGAGTTCTTGTGAAATTGGTTGTAAATGGTGTCATATTTTAAAAACACATAGGAACAACTTCTTCCTAGTTAACTCTTTCCAAAAGCAGCTTAAAACATGAGCACCACTACCTTTCACAGAAGCTTAATGACACTTGTAACAGAGGTTGCTTTTGTGTATGAGAGCTCAAGCCTATTTATTCACAGCATCTGAGCTTTTATTTTTTGTATAAAATTACCCAGGTTATAAATGCTTTTGCTGTCAAAGCATTCTCAGGAACATCATCTTAAGACAGCACCAGCGAATGGTTCTTCTCATTTCAAAGAAAAAAAAGTTTCTAGCTCTTTCTCAGTTTATAGGACAATCTTACAAAGAACTTCACCACCATGCTGTGGCCTGTGTTAAAAATGGAGTTTTGCGTCACAGGGAGAAAGTAAGGGACAACATAAGAGGAGTGGGAAAAAGAGATGTTTTATTGTGGGGCATGGGGATTTCACAAATCCAAGAGGCTCACAGGAGAGCTCAATTCATGTCCTCTATAGACAGGGCCACAGGGCTACCAATTTCCATAATGTGCTGGAGGCACTGAGCCAAAATCAGCATTGGGGGTAGGTGCTGACCTGTACAATCACCTGGTTTTCAGCAGCTCTGCATTCATTTACATCAACAGTTTCCGTGTACTCTGCTTCCTCTTGGGTGTTTTTGCCCTGAGTTGTTCTGATAAATATCTACCTGAGATGCTTTTAATCTTTGATTATAGGAATGTGGAAAAAGGGCATTGCCAAACACTGACACAACTTCTGCTGGTGGTGTGATTTGGTTACAGCTGTTGCTGAAAGCTTTGCCACAGAGTACTTGACCTCAGTTCTATTCCTGTTTGAATGCTGTCACACCCTTCACTGCCCTCAGCATAAGCCCCAGCCCTCTGGCACAGACGTAAAGGCAATGCAGGTGCAGTTCTTCCCAGGCTCTCTTTTGTTGTTCTTTGGTAGAAATCCTGAAAAGTCTGTGTGTGGGTTTTCTGAGTGCCCACAAGAGCCATACACTCCTTCTACATCTGCAGGGGAGAAAAAGAAGAGACAGAAAGATGCAGAAATTGTTCATCTTCCCTGTCTTTTGTTCTGAAGGCAGTTGTGTGCTGCTGAAATGGGGCGGTGTGAGTGCTGCATACTCCATGCCCTGCTGGTGTACCTTTTGCCGAAGAGATCCCTATAGTGGTGGGCTTTCAATAGCAGAGTTCAAAGGTTTCCATGTGTGAAGCTGAGACTCACATAGGTATGGTATTTGCAGGGGAGATCTGGATATTTGTCCCAGTAAATGTTTCTAGCGTCACTAGTCTGTATGTATGTTTTTACACTTCCTTCATGGGTTTTTGTACTTATATGAGCTTGATAGTAACCAGTGCTTTGCCTTCAGTGAGATGAATTTGTTCTTTGCTGGATGGTTAAACGTAACAGTGGAAATGAAACTTGTGTGCCTTGGGTGCATTCCAGATCTAATCCTGACTGTATATGAAAAAAATAAGAAAAGAGATTTGAGTTCAGTTACAGGTGCCTGTTCCAACTCTTAACCTCTCTGAGACTCTGTAAAGTTTTCCAAAGGAATGGTTTAAAGTCTCTCTTTTCAGATGTCTGAAAATTAGATTGGATAAGGCAGTAGGAAGTATCCTATAGGGAATATTTCAGCACTGGAAAGTCATCCACATGGCTCAGATTCAGAGAGAGAAAAAAATCCATTAAGTACAGAGCAACAATAATTTTGCAGCTGAGGTGCTAAAACCAACAAGCATTGGTAATTTCTAATTTGAGCCTTTGAAGCAGCAGCTTCCCAGTAGCTGAGTTCCTTTAAATATGTGATGTAACCATTTTCTTATTATCACTTTTGTAGACAAAGGATCCAGCAGCACATTACTTCTTAAATGTCCTGCCATTGTGAAGGAATTTGCTGTTCATTGTAATAGTGCCAATCACAATGAATTCATTTTGTATTCATGTAGATGTCGGGAGTACTTTAGATTATTCTTTTCCCTAATTTAAATCAGTAAAGGGACACTTGAAAGCAGTATCCATACATCAGTGGCTCTGCCAAGGGTGCAAGGGAGAATCCTGTAGATTGAGGTTTGCATAATCCCTTGAGCAATGGGGAAGCTTCCTCCTGGCTGGAAATTAGCAACCAGCACTTTTGGAATGATGGACTCTTCCTTGTGACAGCACAGACCTCAGCCAATTTGTTGCATACACAATGGACACATCTGTTCGTGCCAAAGGTGTTTCACTGTCATTTAGTGGCTGGCTCAATTTAATGGACCACTTACTGTATCAGATACCTGCTTTGAGGGTCTTTTTGAGTTGAGGAAGGGAAGGAACTCTTTGTATTTATCAGAAGAACCATCCTCTCTCTTTTTTTTTTTTTTGCAGAGTGCTCTGAGTGCTTCCACATAAGCGCACTTTAGCTGCGAAAGGTTGGCGCTGCCATGATCAGCCTGTTGTCAGTGGATAAACTCTGTAGTTCACTGATGCAGAATGTCTGCTCAGTGAACCAGGAGAGAGAAATAATTTGGTGGCAGATGTTTGGATTTCAAACAGCATAGAACTTCCAAGTGCTGATGTGAATTGCAGAGTGTATGGGGAGAGTACAGAAGGGGAGAAGCACAGGGGGACTAGAGAGCTTGTGCAGAGTGAAGAGTGCCAAAGGGAGGCATTAAACTGACTTCACAGCCCTTGACTTTATCACAAATTCTACTGGGCAAGACCTGAGTGCTCCAGGTGGCTCTGTAAATCCGCCAAAGCTATTTTGTGAATCTCTGGGCACATAAGTTATTCAAGTTTCCTAACATTCTTGTGAGACAGCTGAGAAGACAGTGGAATTGAAGCTGAGGGTCATTAATGGAGTAAGCTGCAGGAAAGACTGGAATATGGAAGCCCTGATTCCCAGATTTCTGTCCTAGATTTTCAGTCTCTCCTGTTCTTTTCCCATGTTTTGGTAAGTCTGCTACCATTTTACTATATCAGATCCAGCTGGCCCCAAAATGTCTGAATTCACACCATGGTGGTATAGTTCAGGTCAATATACTGAGCACTGAGTCATCACATTGGACCTTCAGGTCCCCAGCTGGCCAGCTTCATTTTCAGAGGCTGAAAGAGGGAAAGGCTGGAAAACAAAAGAACAGGAGACCCTGTTTAAACCAGAGCAGCAAAGTTAGGAAAAATGCTGAGTTCAAACCTGTAGGCATTTTTAAAAATACAGTCACGATCTCATCATGAATAAAACAATGTGTTTCACTTGACCACTCCATCTAATAAGGATTCACCTCCACTGGATTCTATCATTTTCAAAGTAATGAAATCTCTGCATCACCTTGAAAGAGATAATTTGACCCCTGTGTTTATATGCATGTACATGACAGCAGTTTCTAGGGGACACCCAGTAAGTCCATTGCTGCTTACATTTTTGATGCAAGAGAAAGGCTTCTTCTCAGATTTATTGATTCAGACAGCTAGCTGGGAATCATGGTTTTGAAACCACTATTCTGCCCCTGTCACAATCAACACTTTTTTTCCACACCAAGTAGGCTGTTGTGGTTTAGGCATAATCACTTTGGACGCTTAACAGCAATGAGGAATTCTTAATGTGAAAGGGGGATAAGGAGAAGGGGAGTGAAAGAAAAACAGCTTTTGTACTTCAGAAATAGGTTTGAAAATATTTCTAAATATTCCTTTATATATAAGCTCCTATAGGTACTACCACCCTTTATTGCTTTTGTTAGGTGGAAATTTATAATGGTTAACATCTGCTGCTTCATGTCTCTGCTGGAAGAGAAGAGGGGACTATAAACTGCCCAGCTCCCATGGCCGCCTCTTTATGTCATCTTAGCACATTAAGTCAAATCAGTTCCTTGTGCCAAGCTGTCCATGCACCTTATTTCTTAGCAGACTTTGAGGGTTATAATTTTGGGGCACTTTTTAGTTTAGTAGAAGTGAAGGGAATAGATTTAGTCTGGTCTTCTTGTCATGATTGCCCTCTCCAACTTCCCCCTTTTAGTGTTGTGTCAAGCGGCAGAGCTGTGGAGATTTGTGTAGCTTTTGTTCATGGCTCATTTTTAACCATTCCTGAAAGATGCCAAGTATTTCTAGCACTAGTATCTTTCCTATCTCATGTTTCAGTAATTACTTCAGTTGAAGGTCAGGTAAGTTGCACCTTCAGATGGAGATCATGTAAAACTTGCTGATTTTTTTCATGAATAGTTTTTATGAGGTTTTTTTCTTTGGAAGTGCCCAAGAGTCAACTTTAAATTAAATTTAGGAACAGTGGCAGACTGCGCAAACATATGTGAAGTTATATGGGGAAGTTGTGAAAGGAGACACTTGAATTTTCCACCTTCCAGGCAGCAGTGGCACACTGAACCTTGACAGATTACTGTAAGACTGTGACTGCAATGCTGTTTCTTTGCTGATGATTTACCTGTGGTGCAGAACTCCTTTTGCATGCAGTGCTACTCTGCTAGGGGGAAAAAAAAAGAAATCCAATATACAGGCCAGTGCTTGCCCTATTATCTCTTAATTTAAGTTGTTCTTTGGCATCAGTACTTAGTGACATGGCATCAAAGTGCCACTCAGAAAATGCTTATGAAGATTACAGATGGGAAATTACATCCTCTCTTAAGACATGGCCAGTGCTCCATGGGTGAAGGACAATTTCCTAAGTACAGACAGCAACTTAAGTATTGGTGCTGCTTCTGTCAGGAGGCACACATTGCCCTAGAGTCAAAACTTAACGGTGCTCAAGCCTTGCAAACAACCTCAGTGACCTGGTGGCCCCACACTGAGAAATCTGTTTAGAAGAACATTTATGGTAATTAATCCAATTTGTCCCCAGGCCACTGAGGTGGTGGACTGTAGTATGTTCTTTGCCCAGTTTTGATCAAAAGCAAATTGTATGGGAAATAAAAAACAAACTGAAATCTTATACTTGATCATAGACCTGATCTAGTTAGTTTGCAAGCTTTTTGTTTTAATTTCTGCTCTGGCTGTGTTCAGATAAGCACAATTAAAATAAAGTAAGAAGCCTGAGGACTTGACACTTCACCACCAGATCTGGGGATGATTTGAGGATGGGGTATGGGAATCCTTGAACTGGCCAGTCTCTTCTGAAGATAAGAAACAAATTATGAATGTGAGATTATCCTGAAACACTCTACATAGTTTCAAGGGAGATGTTTTTCTAAACAAGTTCTAAATGATCCTCAGTTTTGAAGAAATGTGTATTTTGGAAGAAATGTGTAGTATTACTCTGCAACAAATAAACGTAAATCACCCTTTGTAGTGAAATCATGTATGTTTGTATAGAGGAGAATATTTTCCATTTAAAAGATGCATTTACCCCTTGTTTTATCTAGTATAAAACCTTTTCATTAGCTGGCACAGTGGCTCATTAAACATGTTCTCCAGCTTGAGTATGTGTGTTTGAGGGAGGCAAGGGCACGTGCCACCGTCAGCGCTGAAGGATGCTGCTCTGCTCTGGCTTCTTGGGTGTGGCGGTTCCTGCTTCAGTCGTTTCTGACTGGAGCAGGCCTGGGGAAATCCTTTTGCTTCAGAGGAGGATCACCACCCTGATTTCCATGCCGGGACTGTGCCAAATAGTTATGGCATATTATCAAGGAAGTGGGCTTATGAAACAGAGAAGTGTTTTAAGATATCTGGATGCTGAATTCCCATTAAAAATAGAAGGGTCTTGGCATCTGTATTGCCCAGACAGCTTCCATAATATCAGTCTTAGTAGTAATAGTATTGATTCTAACGCATTGGTATTAATTATAGAAGTGCTTCTAGAAATGAGTCAGAAGTCTAAGAGGAGAATAGTCACTGTTTGAAAGACCCTGGTTAGCCATGTTTATGCAAGAATCCCCTTGACCACAGTGGGAATTTGGGTTTGCTTTCTTTGGGTTTTTGAGCAAATGTTAAGATTTGGCCAGTAAAACAGTAGGCTCTAGCCAGAGTTTCATTGTCAGCTGCTTTTTCCAGCTGTATTGGAGTGCATATGTCTTTTGAGAAGCATAGCTGGTTCCTGCAAGCAGGAATTCTAACCAGCTATCTCCTGGGACACCCTGTGTCAGGACTTTGGTGGATATACAGGCAACAGGATGAGGCCTGTGTTATCTTGTTGCATCTCAGCCTTGTGCCTACAAATGTGTCAGTACCTCATGTTGGATGTGCCATTTGTAGTTTAGCAGAGCATTGTTCTACTTGGCTGATCTGGAGGCACACACTTCAAATTCTGTCCTAGCCACTGTCGCATGTAACTGCAGCTCGGTTTTGATCAATAATTATTAAAAATGAAGTTGTACCTTTTTCCATTCTAGTGCCTAATGGCTCTGGGGATAGGTGATTTTATTGTCCAGTCTAGAAATGGAACATTTTTGCAGTGCTACTTTTTTATTTATGGTCCCAGATGGAAAGCACTCAAGTCCTGAAATCCATCCAGATGTCTCCATGGCACTCTTTTCCCACTCTTCTGAGGCCATACGAAAGAGGGAACTTTATCCTTCATTTATATGTAAATGCTACCCACTTTCTTCATTTCTTAAATACATTTCCTGGATACTTAATAGTGGAAAAAAATACTGCTCAGTTTTTCTGCCCTGCTTCCTCTATAATGTGAGTTGTCAGAAGAGACATTTGCTGTTGCAAAATAATCTCCACTGAATTCACTGCTCCAGAGGAGCTTGAAGAAGAGCAGGCTGAGAGCCTGGGGCACCACAAGACATCAGGCAGTTTAACTCTGACCTTGGAGTTGTTGCCCATTAGAAGCCATGGAGAGCTGCCAAAGCTCAGGCTTGCTTGGAAGCACCCAGTAGGAAGCAGCCATAGGCTCTGTCCCAAGCTCCCTGGCTAAATGGAGGTCTCATTGCTCCAGTGCAATGCAGTGTCAGAAGCCCTCTGAGGACAAGGAATTCACTTTGACATAAATACCTCTTTGTCCATTTTGTCCAGTGTATCTGGAAGGGAAATTGCTAATGAGTCATAGTAATGGGGATGTGTGCCCAAACATTTAAGCAGAGCTAACAAGAAAGCAATAACCGTAGCCTTCTGGCTTCTGTTTTTCCTATCCCATTGTGTATTTAGTAGTAAAAATTATTCCTGGTACTTGTCATTTTTTGTGATCATTGTTCAATGTGTGGGATCTCCAGGAAGCATTCCTGTCTTTAGTGTGAGCCAACATACTTCTTAACTTATCAGATAATCATGAAGCTCCCCCCTGGTCACTGAGAGAAAGTGGAAGAATTAGTCATGGAGACAATCAACTGTTCAACCTCAAAGACTGAAACAACATCAGAAAGTGGTACTTAATGAGGAAGCAACATGAATGGGATTTGTTCTGGGAGTTTCTCCTGTTCTTCTCAGTCTTTGGGGCATCTAAGCTAGAAAATTCTCATTCAGGGTGGATGCTTAAACTATAGTGAACCTGATTGTTGGACAATCTCAGCCTTAACATTACTCTTATCCCAGAGGGTAATTCCCATTTTTGGCATTATAAAGTTTTAAAAAGCAGAAATAGAATTTTTAGGCCCTAGGTCTAAATTAATGAAGCAGCTTGAATAAGCACAAAAGTTTAAAACTTAGAGGAAAATTTCATGTGACTCCCTAGAGAGAAAGTAGGAACTGTCAAAAAAGAGTTTGAGCTGGACTCAAAGCACAGGTAAATAAAGCAAATAGAAAAAAGATCTTGGAATCAAATAATTACTAAGTGAGGAAAGAATGAGGTGATGGGGGAGATGTGCTGTGCAATAAGGATGGGTTACAATTAAATGTAACATTGACAAAGCTCCAAAACTAAGAAAGTGCTTTGTCTTTCTGTTCAGGAAAGATGACTGGGCTGGACCTGATCAAGGCAATACCTTCCCACCCTTGTTCAATAGTGGGGGTGAAAAAAGGAAGGTGACTAATAGCCCTGAAGTATGGAGGAGAGACAACTACTTTATTCCAGGTGGATGCAAAACTTTGAGAATTCTGTGAACTTGCCTGAGGGGTTGGTTATACCCTTCCCAGAATTCTGCTACAATTTGTACACGAAATCCCAGTGCCAAAATAAGAATTTTGTGGGGTTTTAAATAAATCTGTGAAATCTGAATTTACGCCATTTGACCAAACAACAAGAAATCTCGGGGATAGGCACACATACTAATCTAACTTAAGTACATATTCAGGACTACAAGACCAATTTGGGAAGCAGAAAATGAGGAAAAATGAATGCAAAGTAGGGAAAAAATCTAAGAATGTCCTGAGTTGGAAGAGACCTACCAGGATCATCAACATCTGGCCCTGCACAGGACAGCCCCAAGAATCACACCACGTGCCGGAGAGCTTTGTCCAAACACTTCTTGCACTCAGGCTTGGTGCTGTGACCACTTCCCTGGGGAGCCTGTTGCAGTGTCCAACTACCCTCTGATTGCCTTTTTGCAATATCCAACCTAAACCTCCCCTGACACAACTTCAGGCCGTTCCCAGTGGAATGGCCTCCTGTGGAGAGACACCCTTCCTGCACACCTTTCCCGTGAACTGTTGTGCTGCACCCTGTTTGCCCTATTTGCCTGCTTTGGTCACTGGTGCTCCCCAGGATTGCTTTATGAGAGAGCAGAGGTGCCTCCTGTCACTCCCAATCCCACCTATGCCTCTGCAGCTGCACTCCAGGGAGCTGCCAGCTCCCAGATGGTGTTGGTGCTCCCAGTGGTTCCCCTGTCTCTAGAAACTTGCTCTCCTCACTGCAATCCCCTGAACTGCTGCAAGACATGTCTGTGCCAGAGCTGTTTACCTGAGTGAGCAACCAAATACAACTTAGGGTTTTCAGATATTGTGCCAAATTTATATGATAACTTTAAGTACTGAAATAAAGAAATGCAATAACCAGAAATTATTTGACACCACAATTTACAGGGAGTTAGATAAACAGGAGATGAGGGGAATTAGAAAGTAGTAGAAGCATCCGGGTAACAAGGAGATGGCAGGAACTGATAATGTAAAGGAAAGAAAGGTTGGAGGTTATTAAGACTTTATCAGGGAGCAGTTTTGGGACCAATATTGCTTGATATTTTTATTAGTGACTTCGGCTCTTAAAGTAGAGACAGTTAATGAAATAGCTTTCTGCTACTGACACAAAGTTTTGAGACACATCGATAAAAGATCAAGATATTGTGCAAGAAGAATTGGATGACCTTGAAGATTATGCAGTAGAAATGTTATAAAATGGCATGGTACCAAGTACAAGGTTATTCACCTAAGGATTAAGAATAATCCACTTTGCTGGAAAATGGGCTCATAACTTAGAGTGGAGTGAGGCATTAGCGCTTCTGGTTTAGTCCAGATAAGACTTGCAGCATTTGTTTTGTCTAGAAATTCAATTATTTTATTGCAGAAAAAGATTGGGTTAATTTGTGCAATATGTTTTCTGAAAAGCTGTACTGTATTTTGCAGCATAAGATGCCAATGTAATGCAGCTGGGGAAAGGGCAATTGCAATCCTATCTGTACAGTTGATAGAGAGGGCCACTACAGCTGCTGTGTACTTGGAATCAGGAGTGCGGTTTTGGTCACTCATTTTCAAGAAAGATGAACTTAGAAATATGTTCACTGATGGTTTGCTTTAAGGAAAAGGTGATACAAAGGGAGAAGAAGATTTGTGTCACGTAGTAAAACGATGGCAAAGAGGAAGCATGATTGCAATCTAAAACCAACAGGGCTTTGCCCTGTGTGTTGGAAAAAATAATTCAAGCTAACAGCCTTGGCACAAGCAGCAGGGCATAGATTGTTGAGGAATACATTCAGGCTAGAAATTAAAAGAAACTTTTTAACTATAGGAAAAGTGAGGCTCTGAAGCAGACTTTCTCTTACAGAATTTGGAATAGAACAATTTTATTCCTGTCAAAAAATTGAGGCAAAATGTGACTAGTTCAAGATGGAGCCTAGTCTGGACAGAATATATTTATCTGTGGTGGATGAAAACAGGGTTTTGGTGATCCTGGCTTCTGCATGTTATCCTAGGATGAGTGAAGAGTGAGTGGAGTTGCCCTGTGTCCTAGAGACTTCAGTTTTACATAGATAAAGTAGGATCACTGCACAATTGTGCTAAAGAGTTTGACCATACTTGGTACTGCACTTTGAGAGCTTGAGAGGAGAGAGGAAGCCATTTGGCTGAGGAGATGTTTGCTGAAGCAGACAGGTGAGAGGAGTGTGCTAGCAGGTAGGAATCTATGTGGCAGCAATTAGACAACAGGATTTCCAGAAGTCTCTCTAATGAGACCATCATGTGAGACCTTGTGAAAGCCATGAATGCATGATAAATTACAACTTAATTCTCTCTAGGGAAATGAACATATGATGAGCCAGTGCATCAAGGTGCATGATGTGTTTTTTGGGGAGTGATGGCGGGGTGTGCCAGAAGGGTTCATATCACTGTTTTAATTATGTGGATCTTTTTAATCTTCCTTGTCCCTCTTTCTGTAATTTCCTATCTGTTCAGTTATCAGATTGCATCATGAAATTTCTCAGCTCCTCATTTGTTAAGGGATATATTTATGATTGCTATAACATAATTTATAGGCATTCAGTTTTATAAAGGAGGAACCTGAGCATGAGCCAAAGGCAGCCCAGGTACTACTCTGATCTGAGGAAGTCAGGGGATTGTTCCTGTGAAGAAGCGCAAATACTGATGATTTGGCAAAGAACAATCTACTTTCCAGGCAATGCACTTTAAGATAAAAACAATTTGGGGATAAATATTCACAGTCCAAAGAAATAAAGTTCTCAAGTCATTCTTCTGTTGCCATTTTTAAGCACAGCCTTGCTTTAATGTGTCTTTGTTTACCATAAAGTGACTTCTAACCCACTGCAGGAACAGCATCATCTCATACACTGTCACTTCCACCATTTTGAGAAATCAAGTAGGCTGACATTTGATTCAGAAGAACAGTTAAGTCATGTGTCTGTTCTAAAAATCTAGCAGGACCCTGGATATTACAGGAACAAAAATACTAAGTGATCATTTGTTTGAGTGCTTGCATCTTTTCCTGAAACTGTAGAAATGGGCAAAGACACTGTCTTTGTGTAAGAATTCATTTTTCTGCTGGCTCCGATGCCCCAGATCAAAGACATCATTCCAAGATGCTGAGTGCAACGTTTGGAACAGCATATTCTTGTTCTAATGAAAAATCGAATGAGAATGGCACAAAATATGTCTTTCATGAGGCAATGAAATGACTGCCTGTCAGCTGCTTCTTGCAGGTCACGTCTGTCAGACAGTGAGAATGAATTCAAACTAGCTTGACATGTACAATGTGGTGAAATGTTACATGGTGCTGTGAGGCAATAAGAGCAACTGGAGGAATGCATGGGGCAGTGGTGTAGCTGTGGGCCTTGTGCACAGCTCCAGTCTCTTCTCTTTACTTTTAGATTTTTATGTGCATCTATGATAGGAACTAAAGGCTTTCACGCTTGTGCTGGATGCTGGCTTGTTTTAAAGGAAGCTACCTATACAAGAACATTCTGCTTTCGTGAGTGGCACAAAAGATGTTTCACATTTTTAAATGTGGCAGTGGTCCTTGTCCTGTTGCAGTACTGATGCAAATGACTAAAACTGCTCCTGCACAGGTTGGACAGGGTGGGGAACGATGCCTTTCACTGGCTCTGAAATCATGTTTCTTGTGAGATGCTGTGACAATATGGAAAGAATCAAGTAACATAATGTACAGTTTGCATTACAATGCATGTAGTGGTTCACAGAACACAAGAAGGAAAGAGGCAAGAGGTCTGACTGTGTTGTGATATTTTGTAAATACTTTGAAAAGATGGTAGGCCAATCTTGATACAAAAGGCTCTAACATCCATATTGTCTGCAAAGCTTTACCTCAAACATCTATTTGACATACAGAAACAATAATAAATAATAATAACACAAAAATTGGTATTAAAAGCAGAAATGCAGGCTTTTGATTACTTTTGTCTTCTCTGGTCCCCCTGAACAATGAACACCAGCAGTGTAAGTCCAGTCCCAGCATCCCAGCATGCTTTCATATTGCCTGTAATGTGTCTTCCAAAAACTTCTATCATCTCCTTAGCAAGCCCACCTGAGGCTTCTTTCTGTGTACAGAGCTGTTGACATTACATCCCTACTGTCAGTATTTGAACACTTCATCATAAAATGATCCTCCGTAGGCACTGTTGGGAAGTCAAGATTCCCGGTCCTATGCTGTCCAGAGGTTTTTCATAAGCCTGGTCCTGTGTTCTCTGGGGAAATGAATTGCTTCCTCTCATTTTCTCCTGGTCCAAACTCAGTTAAGGTGTTTTTGATGCTTAGAAGGTAGTGTCTTCTTTGTGTTATGAACTATTATTAATAACCCATGGTATTGATTCACTGTCCATTGGAACCTGTTTCCACAGCTTGGATCACAGTGCACAGGAGAGTGCAAAGTTGTGATGAGGTAGGGTCCAGTTCTTTCAGTGTCCCTGCTGGCAGCTCTTAGGCAGTGACAAGTTCATGTCTTTTGCTGGGGACCAGCATCTGGATTCATAAGTCCTAGATCTTAAAAATTGCTCATCATGACTCTGAGTGATCCAGCAGTGCTAGGAGTGTTGTGAAACTGTGGAAGTTTGAGCTGACTTAAGGGGTTAATAAATCAAACATTCATTTGCTGCTTTCTGGCTGTGTATTAAACAAATTATAGTGCACAGCTCTCCTGCCCAAATGCCGTTCTGGAATGTGTAGATTCAGTACACTGGCTGTTATGTTCAAGTTGCATTAGAAGAAGCCAAATAGGATGCAGATTGCTTCCTGTGGATGTATGTGGTTTTGTTTCGTTTTTTCCCCCCTGTAATTAGTTTGAATATAATTTCTTAGTAGCAGTTTTGTCCTTTTTTGTGAGCATAATGATATTGTCTCTCATTTAGTCTATTGCAATATGCCTCCTCTTTCTGCTGCTTGCTGTGATGAGGCAGCACTTGGGTACATTATCAATGTTGATTCCACCAGGAGCAGACCAGAAATTTCATTAAATAATTGAAAAGACTTTGTGAGGCTGAAATGTCTCCTGTAAATCCATTAATGTCCATATATAGCTTACTTTCCCTGTTCCTTTTTTGGACCTGTCAAATATCTTCGTTAGTATCCTCCTTTCTTTAAAAACTTTAATGTGATACTATATAACTGCTTATTCTTAGAACAGTGAAACTGTTTGCTCTTTCATGAACTTATAAAATGTTTTAATTATAAAATAAACAGTGAGTGGTTTCTTTTCCTTGGCAATTCAAAATAAGAGTAAGTCAGTTGACCTCATATTCTTGGTGAACCAGTATCCAGAGGAGAAGCAGTACCCTTGGTTTAGACAAGCACCACTGAGCATACTTGCTGCTTGCATGTCTACTGAACCACCAGCCAAGGGTCTAATTGAATTTCAGAGGTCATAGTGTCACAAAGATATTGATCTCTATACTTTGCTTTTTTACCTAAAACTCTCTCCAAAGGAAATATTTTCTGTGTTATCAGCAGTGACAGTTTTGGCAGAGAGTAGTTCCTGCTCTTGATTGGTGTGTGGGCCAATCTGTCAGACTGAGGTCTTAGCAACTGGCTTCCTCTTTGTCCTTGTTCACTGGGCAGCTCCTCCTCCACACCCGTGCATGAAAGAAGGAACAGACACACAAAAGCACATACAAGTAAACAACCAATCTAATGAAAGCAATGCAAGGGGTTACCCAGACCCTAGAGGAATGGGGATTTATAGATCTTCGTAAACTTTAGGAAAAGGAACAAGAGGTTGATTGCATAAAAAAGTCAACTTAAAATGAGAACTGATGGTTCCCTCTGGGAGACAGCCTGTTAGCTCTGAGTTCTTCCTGTGATTTGTGTTAAAGGAGTCTGTGACATCCTTCTGGTTGTCAGTGAGGTGCAAATATAGATAATAATAAGAAAGCAGTTCTAGCAGACACAGCATGAGGCAAAGTGAAGATTCTATGTGTCATAGGAAAAAATTCCTCCTGGCCAAGCTGGAGGTGCGTTATTGCAGGAGTGCAAGCATGGTTACTGAGTCTGTGAAATGAATAATTTGGGAACCTTGCCCTTTATCCTTGCTTCTTTTCTCATTGTCCAGTTCTAATTCATTTCATGATATCTGCATGCACACCATACTCTAATCCCAAGAACTTGCTGTCTGGCTGTGGAGAGCCTCTAACATTGTCTGTCTTTATGAGAAGATAGTAAGTTTGTGTGTGTGCTTAAATAAGTGCTGCCACATTTCTGCTGTGACAGCTTATAAGGAGGTAGACCTTAGTCATCCATCTGTCTTTCATCAAGGATCTTGCATATCTATTCTCCTGTGTTCCAAAAGGAACTGCAGAACTGCAAGCAATTAAAATCATCCCAAGGTCTCCTTGGCTTCCTGCTTCTAATCTACATTCTCAAGAATGATTCAAAATAGTGAGAGGAAATTGTGTTTGGTCCTGTAGTTTTTATAGGCCTGGAGTGAAAGAGCAAGGAAGAAAAGAAATGAGATATGTTTATAAACCAAAGACTCAGAGTACATTCATCAGACAATTCAAGGTCTTACTTGAACACACACACTGATGGAAAGGATGTGTATATAATGTTACTTATTCCTCTTACCTTAATAAGAAGCTACCGTGTTGTATCTGCTATTCCAAGTGAATTAATATGTTTTTCTTATTTTGTCTCATTCTTTTACTGCAGCATTTTGTATGCAGTTGTTTTGGTGTTGAAGCACATTTTTTGTAGTTCCTTTCTGATTTAAAATAGGGAACATGCAATTAATAAGTTGGTGGTTTAGGCTAATGCAGATGTGCTTGTTGGGCACTCATCTCTGCTGCTTTCACTAGGCAGGCTCTTACCTCTGAAGACAAGTGAATGTTAATCAAATGTGGTGTAGGACTGTCCACCACTTGAGGTTGTTCCTCGAAATAAAAAGCGTCTCTGGAAGTCAGGTTGCCTATGATCATTTGCACTGCTGAATAGCCAATAACAAGAGAAAAAGATAAGGAAGGATGTTCAGACATCTTCCTAATCCTTCCAATGCTTTTTAGCATTAGAAAAAGCTAAGGAAGGATGTGGGGCCTTGGACATAGAATCCTATCTTCAGACCCCAGTTAACAATTGCAGTCTGTTTTAGCTGTGCAGACAGAAATGCTGTTGCCTTAGCCCTTCTCCTGCCAGAGCTTCATGCTAAAACAACTGCTAAATGGGGTACGTTTCTAGTTCACAGCCCTTCACTTCAACACAGATAGAAAGGAAACTGCGCAAACCTAAAATAAGCTGCAGTAGCCAAGGAGCATACATCCCCCTCAGCCATCCCTGCTCCACCAGCGTCAGTCTTGGAAGGTGAGATATAGACAGCTGAAATTAGAAATTTTATCCAAAGGCAGCTCTGCCTTTGGCTACAAATGCTGTGAAATGGAAGTGACACTTTTGTTTATTCCCTTTTCAGGCCTCTTCTCTGGGCTGTTTGCTACAGGTCAGGTCTCTGAGTGAGGGACTGTTGTGTATGGTGTTTTAATACAGTAGAGCACTGATCTCCACAAGGCCCTTCAGCACAACTGTTGAATAAGTTACCCTATTTACAAATACTTGCAGCAGGGTCCTGGGTGAAAAAGTATAATGTCTGTACTTTTATGTAAAGTGATTGTTTCATTTCCAAGGAGAGTGCTCATGTGTGCATCGAATGTATATACACAAAGGTGTGTAAATGACTCATGAGACCAAGATTGCATTTTATCTACAGAGAGAGAAGGAACAGATACTGATTAGACAGTAAAGTACAAAGGGATTCAGAAGGAATTCATCTGGGTTCCTTGGTCAATCATGCCTGATACTGTGATCAGGGAAGGTGACAGAATCTCAATTTTGTGAACCAAGTGTGAAACCTCTGACAAATGAGAAAGCAGATGATAGTAACGATTCAGGGGATATAAGGGAGTGATTTTTTTATTTGGTTTGTCCTTGAAGATACCTCTCCCAGCAACAACCTGACAAGTGCACAGGTGTTGTCATTCCAGCCACTTTCCTATTTCTGTACAAGGTGTAGGAGAGCTCTGAGAGCTCCTTGAAATGATAACACGCTGCTTGAACAGCTCCTCATCTGCTTTCAGACATCTGTGTTTTTGCTGCCTCCAACAGGATCACACTGAAAATGTCGCAGATTATTTAGATGAAACATCAAGTTACTGAACCTAAGACTTGTCTCTTTCCTATAGGGCCATCCGTGCTGCTTGGTTTCTCTGAAAGATAAATAATATATTCTTTTCTTTGAATATTTCATCTCTTCTTTGTGTTGTTTTTTTTGGTCTGTAGTCACACTGTACCAGACATCATGGTGTTTGGACAAAGCCAGAGCTAGGAAATCAAGTGTGTTCAGCAGTTCTACATCAGTATACAGCTGAACCAGCACAAGGGAAGACTTCTGTTCACCCTAATGTCTGTGATCAAAGGTTTTTATCTGAATGGATGAGGGGCAGACCAGAGGTGATCTTTTCCCGAACTGCCAGGTGGAAAGCAAAAGTTTGTACTGTTGGAAGAAATTGCTCAAGCTTCTGCCTTGCTGCCACACACACATCCATGTGAGAAAGGTCAGCGTGTCTGACAGAAGTGAAGAGATTGTTCCTGGGTGAGATTTAGCACAAAGCAATTTGGTAGATTTATTAGGCATAGTCTCCAATGTGAAACTGTCCTGTGAGCTTTGGAAGTGTGTGGCTGGCATGGGAGGTTTTGATTCTGTATCCATTACTTCTCCTTTGGGGTTGCCCATCAATTGAGACTGCACACAAGCTGATTGAAATAAGGCTTGCACTAAACGATGGGGGGAATTTCCACTCCAGCTGCCTTGGAGATGACAGCCCCTTAAATGCTCTTCCCAAGTTCGTAAGACAAAGCTTCATTCACAAATGACCAAGCTGGCCTTCTGTATTCCCAGCTGCATTCCTTCCCTCAGCGCTGCCTTATTCCCTTTTTCCCTTTCCTTTCTACTTGTCTGCCAGGGAGGCTTCCCACAGCACTTTTGCTGCACTCTCTACCCTCAACCCCTTTTACAATTCATAAAATGTGAGTTGAGTGCTTGTGTTTGTTTTCCTGCTCCTCACTCCCCCTTGCCTCTCATATGATGAATGGGCTGTAAAACAGACACTGAGGAAGATAAATATGCCAGGGAAATTTCAGCATGTGCTGCAAAGTGGACATGACTTGCTGAAATTCCCTTGTGGAGCAATGAGTTGCTCTGCTGCCACTCACCATAACTGCCTGGGACAGGCCTTGAGCTTTCCCTCATCACTGCCCGTGACCCTACTTTAGACTCACGTGTGCCTCAGCATTATTGTTGCAGTCCTGCCTGCAGCCATTGAGTGTGCAAAACATCTGGGCGCCCTGTTCACAGCACTGCCCACACCTTTAAAAGGTAGGGCCGACAATAAAAATCTCCATATTAAAGCAGTGGGAAAGGCAACTGAAACAGTAGCATTGTTGTAAAACAGGATCCCACGTATATCCAGATGGTAATTAAAATGCAGGAGGTTTCTGGAAGCAGCTCTGTGTTCTAAACATGTATTTGCTTCATGTTGAATGTACTCTCTAGAGAAGCAGTGACTGTAACTGGTGGGTGGAAAAGCTATTAGCACCCTTTCTGTGCACAAAGTTAATAGATGTGAACAGTTTTGAGTATACTGGGGCTTTTTTGCAGCAGAAGCATGCTACGCAGAGATGTTGATCTGAGTGTGCGTACAGGTGTGCAATCAATATTTTCTGTGCACTGTATGACTGTCCCTCACCCAGGATGTGTTGTGGTGTAGCCCCTATATGATAATCCACAGTGGACTAAGTCACCTCTTGGGTCTCGATCTTTCCTGAACTCTGGAACTCTGCAGCTTACTGAAGAGGAGTGAACTGCTTGCCAGGACAGTAAAGCCTAAGCTGTGCCACTGGCACTTTGTGGCCTTAAGAGGACAGTTGATCTCCTGCCACTTTGGTCCCTTTTGCTGCAAAGTTGAAATGAGGGTGCTTGCCCTGTCTATAGCGATGTGCTGGGACTTGGCTAATGTGCTCATAAATCTCGACCCAGTAAACCCAGCAAAATTGCAGAGCTATCTGGCTTCCAAGCCTTGTGTCCCCAGACACCTTAAGGACAGAGTGGACAGGACAGGTAGTGGAAACTTGGAGGGCAGAATAGCAGGATGCCTCAGGATGTTTTCTGCACAGGTTTGAAAATACTTTCTCAGCAAGACCAGAGTGTGCTAAGGGAAACTGCCTTGAAGGGTTTCATCATCACGCGGAGACCTAGCTTGTTTTTTCCACAGTTGGCACAATTGGAAGGTACTAAAAGATGGACAAACATCTGTTTTGCAGAACTTTTGAATTTTACCATCAAAGTCGCTGGTGGATTATTAGGCACATAGCCATCATACCAGCACTCTGGGTGACATTCATCAGTTCTTGCTGTCTGCTCCAGGAGACTAAGAACTGAAAGATCCTGGATACCTGACCCAGCTCTCACTGACAGACTTTCTTGCAGGGTGGGAGATGGTGTCTGTTTTAAGGCTTCATGGGCATCAGCTTCTAGGGCGGCATCAGCAGCATGTTTCAATGATTCCAAAGTCAAGCAACAAAGGAAGCAAATGAATTTCTCATTACAAATTAGAAATGTATTTAAAGGGTACAAATTACAACTAGACTTATAACATGAAAGGTACAGGTCAGCCTGCTCCTGAGCTGTTAGCTGGGACTCTGTCCTTACAGGCACCTTTCTCCCTTCTGTTAGTTCCATTTTCTTTCCCCTGATGCATGTGGTTGTGCATGTGTGTTTGCAGCCAAACAGGAGCCAAGCTGGTCCATAGGTTCACGCATGCTGGTGAAGCCAGGATTCACACTCTCCCTTTTTTTTTCCTCCCTTTTTTTTCTTTCCTTTTTTATTTTTTTTTTTTGCTGCTCAATCTTTCTAGAAGTAATGCAGTATTTATTATCAGCCCAGCACCCACTTGTGTTGCTAGTCCTGCTTGCTTATAAGTGTCTCTGTCTAATCTCCTTCTTAGTGTGAAAGTCCAGTTGTTCTTTATTTCAGTGTACAATGGGTTAGTGAATACAGTGATTAGGTAGTCCCTGTTCAATGCCCCAGTCTTAAAGATGTTTTCAATAAAGAGGGGAGGGAAAGAAGAAACAAAACTCATTTTGAGAGAAATCACTGGACAGCCTAGGCTATGTCTTTGAAAGGAAAGGGGCTGCTTAGATTATTAAATTCTCGAACATTACCTCAGCATGGCTGAGCTGGGGCATAGGGAGATGTGTGAGCCTATTAATCATTGCAGAGCAGCTGCGAGCTTCCTGATTTTGTGCTCTTCTAATATTTACCCTCTTTGGAGATTTTTTTGGTTCTGCTGATAAACGATTTCATCCCTTTCTTGTAAAGCCATGCAGAGACAGCAGAGGTATGAGCTTAATTCAAGGTTGCTGAATGACTTGCAGCTACTGGGGGAAATTATGTTACTCAGCATTGTTTTCCCTCTCAAATTGTTGCCTTGGCAGCATCTCTAGGAGTTTTGCATCTTTGTCTCTTTAAATTTCCTGTTCCTCAGATTGCTCCATCTTCACAGTTTCTAGTCATTGCATTTTTATTAAAGATCTCCGTGGAAATAAACACTCTCAGAGGGTGCATCTTTCCAATATCCCTGGCTTGAGAGGAGGAAGCGGGAGTGGAAGTGTTTCTTTACAAGGGGAAGATTGGAAAGTATGCTATTGCCAGTGTAATAGGTTGAAAAATCATTCCTCTGAATTCAGATTATGTCTCAAATGATAGATCTAAAGGATTATTATGCTTAAAAGAGCTCTTTTCACTCACCATTATGTGTCTGTCTAGGGACATGCTTCAGTGCTCACTTGCAAACAAGCCAAACACAGAACTGTGAGTTTTCAAGCCCACATTTGCCTCTTTTACCCCTTCTCAGCTGTCATTCACAGCCTTCTTCCCATGCAGGAAAAACAGGAATGTTTGTAGGAGGAGATGGAACAAAACAGACTCATTCTCCATTGCTTTCAAGGTGGTGATGGACTACTTAAGCTCCATCTTTCATGAGGTGGTGGGTGAACTGGATTTTTTTTCTTCCAGCTTTACCCAGCTGCATAATTGCAAATACAATAAAAGAAATTTTCTGGAATCTGCCTTCTCATTTTGCATTTAAAGTGTTGCAAACTCTATTACCAAGCATGCTCAAGACAAGAGATCTGAATCTGGGTGTTTATGCCAATATATCTGCTTTGATTTATGTGGCATTGTTCATCTCTTTATAATAGAGTTAATGTGAGGGTAATCTACCCCCCCTCAACACAGCTTGATGCTGCATTGCTTCTGCATCCAGTTACTTTATCAGTTCAATGTGCAGCCCTTTGTGGATACTGAATATCCTTTGTAGGTCAGCTGCCATGCTGGGAATCTACATGTGTGCAGGGCTTAATTGGTCTCTCAGCTCTTTCCCATTCTCTACGTTGTTTTGCTCACAGAGCTCATCCTTTCCCTTCCATTTCTCTTTCCCAGGAGAAAGGCAAGACAATGATGACGATGCACCCTCTGCTAATGGACTCTGCTGAGACAGTGATTTTGGCTGCAAGGGAGACTTTATAGGCATCTTGCACTTGACTTACTAACATTCCTGAGTGAAGAAAGGAAAAAGGAGAATCAGATGCTTCCAGTCATAGCCTTTTTTCCATTGCTGAAGCTCTTCCTGCCGTGGCAATATCTGCAAATCAGCCTGGACTTGGCTTTTACTCTGCAATTCTGCAGCATCTCCCACAATGCATAAGGCAGTGTGATCTGTCTTCATTGACTTCTCAAGAGTTTCAGAGCAAAGAAAGTAAACATGAAGGTGCTCAGCTGAGGGTTTTGTAAGATGGTACATTAGCTGGGTTTCCAAACCTTTCAGAACTGAAAGGGATTTTTGGAAAGGGCCTACTTCTTCTTAGAAATCTCATCCCTACCTAATACATTCTACTTAGCAGACAATACTACAGACTTGATATAACTTTGTATGATGAATGAGCTGAGGCTTATTGTTAGAGTCTAGGGATAATCTCACTATGTTGAAGCACCTTACCACCTTTCACTTTCTGTTACAGTCTTCTTGTGATAGTAATGCTAATAGATTTTTTTAATATGATAATAATGTTGATTCATCCTGGGAAAAATGCAGCTCAGTCCTAGCTGATTAGTCAGATTTTTTAAATCTGTTTGACTTTTCAATAGTAAAAGGAAAGTCAAACAATGAATGAGATCTCACTTTAGGTCTAATACCAGTGCAGACTGTAGATGCAGTTCAAACTCTGCAAGGCTTCTGGTGGGAATGTTTCACAAAAGACACTTTTGTCTCCTTTGGAACAAATGCCACTGAACAGTGGAATTTATTTCTTAACTATTTTTCCAGGGCCCCTCTGTTTCCAGAATGCTCTCAAACACTTCACATAGAGATTTGCTTCTTTGGAATGGCATGAGGGAGGACCAGCAGTGGGTATTTGCTTTCTATGCATGGCATGGTCTGCCTCATCTGCATGAGCTCTTTCTTGTTCCTAGGATACACTTGCTTGACTTAATTTATGGGCTTGCTTTATTATTTTTTCCCTTTGGCTGAGATCTGTTTTGACTTTCCCACTAAGCTCCTTTTGAGCAGGGCAAAACCAACAACACTGAATTTATTTAAGTGGAATTAAAGGGCAGTCCTTGTGTGTAAGGCTGGGGCTGGGCTGCTAAGGCATGCTCAGCCTCCTGAGGTGCTAAAAACCCTCATGTTTCATTCAAAAGCCAACTGCACTGAATAGCAGAGAACCTCTCCTGAGGACTGCAGTGGGGCTTTAACACCAGCAGCACAGAATGAAAGAGGGGGCTTTAGGAAGTAAGGGGACATAAATTGAGAAGAGTTGACCAGCCATATTACATTAAGGTCCCAAATAGTTTTGCTGCCCCAGAAGCAAGGTCTGGAAGATGAGGTAGTCCCTCTGCTCCTGTAGTGCGATGGTGACTATTGAAAATGGGTGAGATACTTAATGTATATATAAACATTAAGACCCATTTTCATTAATAAAAATGAAATTCACCTTCTTCAATAGCATTATGAATTGCAAAGAGGGATGTTTCTGTATTGAATCATCAGCTGATTGTCCTTGCAAATTCACCCCTACTTTGTGTCTGCAGATACTATTCTTGTTCATATGCATGCTGTGTTTTGATTTACCTTCTACTCTTTTAAAATGAGATGCAAACTGAAGCTTTCATCAGAACAATATAAAAATGCAGAGACTGGACAAGACAGTATAGTATAAAACCACAGGGATTTCATGAGCATACCACAGGTACCAGGCATGTAAGAGGCACATCTACCCAGCAAAGGGATGGGTTTCTGATAGCATTCAGAGTAGTTCTCTGGTAGCTGGTTCCTCAGCATGACCCTGATGTTAACCCTCTATGCAGTAAATTAAAAGCAGTTCACTGGAGGACGCTCCTTCTGTGTAGTACCATTGTACTGGTGGGTGGAGAGAACTGTCCATGTATGTGGAACAAGGTCTATTTCTTTTCTGCTCTTTTTTTGACCCTAGAAGAGTTGGAGTTTAAGAATTTGAGGAAACATGATTAAGTCTCTTTATAAAAATTCAGTGTCTCTGCCTGATGCTGTATCTTCCAGCTCTACCCTTCAAGGGCACAGATGATGGAGGAAATTCAGTAACTCCCAAGAGGCAAAGGTTTAAAATTCCTTCTCAAACTGAAGGATGTAGCTGCTAGATCAAAACTGAAGCTGGTTGGGAGTGGCACAGGAGAAAGTTGGTTTTCCTATCCTGTCATACTCCTGCTCTGCAGATTGCAGTAGTGGTTCAGCCTCAGGGATGATCACTCCTGTATTTCCAGCTAGCACTAGATTAGCTTTAAAAATTAACAGGACCTTTATATAAATAATCTCCAGAGCATTCCTCTGGTGGTAAAGGTCCCAGCAAACTTCTTTTTATATCACAACAACATATGCTGTCTGTTAAAAGGTTTAGACCCAATCAGGTGTTGACTCTGTGCAGCTGGCTTTGTGTTTGTCTTTTCTTATTAAAATGGTGAGAAAAGGAATGAAAGATATCATGTATACATTATTTGTCTTGTAAGGAAAAAATCCAGAGTAGTCCCCAAAGATTTCCCTGCATTTTCTACTTTATCTGTATTTACTGAAATTATTGTTGGTCTCAGGACTTTTACAAGTAATGAAATTGAAAGCACACATATAAGAAAGAAACTACACTGAAAAAGAATTGCTGATGTTGTCCTGGTTGGAGATGAATTTAAAAAGATGCTTGGATACATTGCCATTCCCTGAAGAAAAAAGCCCATTACAGTGTTTAGCATACTGAGGATATCGTGCTGGGAGTTTTACTGTCTCTTCATGTGTGCTCCAATTTGAATGCTGGGGATAATTATTCTTGATCATCAGCTGACAGGAATTACATTATAGATCCTAAGGCCAGCTTTCCTGCAAAGCAGTGCCCATAACATAAATCTGTGAGGTGTCACAGCTGATGTGCAGGTGTGTCCACACATCAAGGCGGAGGAATGACTTTGGCACAGGCATCTGACTAGGTAGCAAAAGTGAAAATGTAGCATGAGAGACTTCAGCATGGGCTAACAGCCAAGGTAAAGACATTGGTTTCCACACACCAGTGTTTTGCTGGACAGTCAGTATGTGCTGCCTTAAAGGGTCTCTTCTGATTAGAGAAAAGCAAACAGAGCTTGCAACCCCTTGTCACAACCAACTCTGCTTTCATAAGGAGATCTTTCTAGTTGCCCTGACCATCTGGCAGATCAGTGGGATCCTCTCAAGTGGATTGGACAACACTGATTGCATTCTTTTAACATTCCTGAGTGAGATATCACTACTGAGTACTGGTGCAGAGAAGTTTGTATCATGGGCCTACACCAGCTAGACCATTGACAGACCTTGAGGATAGGATTTGCATGAAAAAGCATCTATTCTTTGAATCAGCAAAAGTAATCCTAGAATCATAGATCAACCGGGTTGTAAAAGACCTCTGAGATCATCAAGTCCAACCCTTAATCCACTACAACCGTGGTTACTAGACCATGGCACTAATGGCAATAGGACTGCAGTACTTCATTGTTTGGGCCCATTGGACAGGTGAGGCTTACTTTGGGTTTGGGTTGTGGTTCAAGTGTCTTTGGTTTCAGTTAGATGCAATCTCAATTTAGGAATTTTATCTGGGAGCTCTTGTTATACTTTTAGTCCACAAACACGTTCTTGCAAAAGATCTCTTTTGCCTTCACAGAAAAGAATGAACACCAGAATAGTGTCTTGCACAATACACACCTGTGGCAGGAGAAGCACTGTTGCCTCACTTTGACATGTCTTTGGTTCACCTAGATAACATGATCTTTCTTCCACATACTTCTTCAAGAATTCACTGCTTGTCATACCAAATGATTTATGCACTTGTCAACCTTTTCTTTTAGTCTGACAAATACCCTGCAAAGATAAGGCATTGTCCTTTGAAAATACAGTGCCAGTAATTAAAATGAAGAATGCATTACAGTAAAAGGTAGAAATATGGATCTAAAAGCCACACTGGTATTTTTAGTGATGAGAGTAATTGAGGATTTCAGTTTAATAATTCAGTGCAGCTGAGATTAATAAATGGTATGTGGTAGAAATGGTCTTTCAAGACCAGGGGTATAGTTAACAATTTATTTTAGTATATCCTGAAAGATGCTGCTGGAATTACTGTATAATAACTCAGCATAGTCCTACAATTTCCAAGTCTATTTTGTAAAAGGATTATGCAAAGTGAAGTGGCCCATCTGAGAAAAAGCCAAAAAGGCATAGTCTCCCAGCCACATCTGCAGTGGGTCACTTTGCACTGCTGTTGGTTTCTGCACAGCAGATGGTAGGCCATATGGGGGACCAAAGACCTGCCCAATCACAAGCTCACACGATGAAGTGCCTGGTAATTACGCAAGAAGGAAATCCTGTCCTTCTTTCTTAAGGGTAAGTGGTGCAGAGAGTGGGGGAGGAAATCATCAATTTAGAGGTGAAATGTGACAGGCCAAGGAGCAGTCCCACCTACTGTCTCCCATAGCAGGAATTAATAGAGGGGACACTCTCTAAGTGCAAAGTTCTAGGTAGGTGCAGTGGTCATGATCACTTTTATCTTCCTTGTTCCATTTCCCAGGAGTCTCAGGAGGTTCCAGGCTGGCTTCTCCTAGAACAACTTCTAGGGCATCAGATCAGCTTTGAAATTAAAGGGACACTTGTATTATTGGAGTCCAGCCCTGTAAATCTTGCTTGCAAACCTTGTAAACTGGCTTTCTACATGTAGTGCCATGGAGTTCATTACCTTGTTTTTATAAGTGCTGTGCCAGAGTGCATTTTCTGGTTGGACCCCTCTCACAGGAATTCTGCCAGTGTGGAAGCTGTGAGCTTCATCTGCTTATGTTCCTTGGCTCAGTAGAACTATTTGAGAGGATTAGCTGTATGTAGCCAGCAGAACCACTTGTCAGGGCAGTTTGTTGGGTCTCTGTTTAAGCATCCTTTAAGCATCACGGTTATGTTGGATGAGAATTTTTCTCTGGTTTTTGAAAAGACTAAACCTGATAAATGATTGTGCTGTCTGTTTAAGGTGTGAGGCCAAGCAGTGCTGAGCTGCAGCTAGTAGGCTGGTTTATAGTCTTCTGTTTGACTACAGAATATCTCATGATCATAAGCTGGCCCTGGAGTTGCCATTTTACTCCCCTGCCAAAAGGTGAAACATCCATCAGCTAGGTTCAGTTCAGGTCCTGATAGAGCAAGATGCCTTAAGCATGTGGACATTTGCCTGGGGTTCTTTTTGCTCCAATGTTGATAGGGTTAAACTTGGCATCTTAATCTTGTTACACTCTTACACTGGAAAGACCTTATTTCCTGTCTATATGTTAGGTGGATGAGTTACACTGCAGACATGTATTACAGCTGGAATGCATGTGTTGTGTGAAATGTACTGCCCTGACCTTGCAGTGATGATTATACACATGGAAATTATTCAGGCTTTCTTCCATTTGCTTTGTAAGGGTCATTGTATACCTTGTTTATACCCCTAACTTACCGCTTAAAGCAGTTGATGGGCAGAGGCAAGCTCTGTGTCCACCTTTTGAAGTCAAGGAAAGATCCTACCTGAATGGTTAATTGCTTTGCACAAAATGCACAGTTTAACAACTTCCTATACTGCTGTGTCTAATTTCAGTTTCTAGGTTAACCTGAAATTATATGGGAATCTTTTGGGTGGAATCTTCCCCTCTCTCCTTGCAATGCCAGATTGCATCACAGGCTGTCGGGTGTGCTGTAGTGTTTGGTGGGTTTGGTTGGTTTTCATCATCTGCCTGACTGTGATTTCTTTTTTCTCATTAGTTTTAGCTTTGTGATATCATGATACAATTTTTCAATCCAGGTTCAAACAAGTCAGCTTCCTCTAAATCAAAATTGCCTGACACTTAAGACTATGACCTGGAAACACTCTGTAAAAATCAGTTATTGGTAAAGAGGCACAGCAGTATTCTTAGGGTGAGTTTCTAATTTTTTTTTTTTTTACCATTTAATACTGTCTAGGTCAGCTCATAAACTGAAAGCACCAAGTACATTAAATACAGTGCAATGACTTATACAGACCAAGGCCAGGGTTTCTGTTTTGCTCATTGTATTGGTTTAAATCCTGTATTTCCTCTGATTTCCACAGCAGTTACCCAGAGGCTACACAGTGCTGTCTTAGCCCTTAAGCATGAAAATCACAGTTTCCATTTTGTTCCTGGACTATGCTGCTGCTACATTATTCAGATTTGGACTGAATTGTGATTTGATTTGACCTGGCCTGCATTACACTGCTTGCCGAAATACTGAATGAGCCAGGGTGGTCCTCTCTCCTGTTCTTAGGATCAACGATCAGGTTTTATCATTCAGATAATTGCTGTTATCATAGGAGTGTGGAAACCTGCTCATTAACCCCAGCTGCAGTGTGCTGGAGCTGTGCAAGCACAAGACAGAGCTGACCCCTGCCCCAGGAGTGCTCAGCCTGGCCTTAGTGCAATGGTGTTCTCTCAGCAGAGCAGCCACTGAGCTCCTCCCCACAGCTCTTTGCTGCTGTGTTAGGCTCACAGTACAGGCAACACCAAGGAGGAGAATCTGAAAGAAAAACAGTGATGCCACTTTTAAAATGAATCTGTACCTCTGATTCACACTTGGCAACAGTAAGCTTTGACCACTGTTTGTGTGCAGTGCTTCTGGCCCACAGATGGTACCATACAACTTTGTTTAAACATACAAATCATAACCATTCCATTATACCATTGCAGTCTTTCTTGTAGGTACACATATTTTTGTCTCTCTGCTATAAAAGAGCATTTCTTCTAAATATTGACACTAAAAAAAATCCCTTAAATTTGCAAGCACACTGTGCTGGTTTTGGCTGGGATAGAGTTAGTTTTCTTCATAGTAGCCTAGCATTGGGGCTATGTTTGGATTTGTGCTGGAAACACTGTTGATAACATAGGGATGTTTTCTTTATTGCTGAGCAGTGCTTACACAGAGCCAAGGCCTTTTCGGTTTCCCACGCTCTGCCAGTGAGTAGGTATACAAGAACTTTGAGGGAGCATAGCAAGGGCAGTGGATACAAATTAGCCAAAAGGATATTCCATACCATAAAAGAAGAAGGAAGGAGCTGATGTTTGAAGTGAAGTCATTTGTCTTCCCAAGTAACTATTACACATGACAGAGCCTTGCTTTCCTGTAGATGGCTGAACACTTGCCCATGGGAAGTGGAGAATGAATTCCTAGTTTTGCTTTGCTTGTGTGTGCAGCTCTCGCTTTACCTGTTGAACTGTCTTTATCTCAATCCACAGATTTTCTCACTTTTATCCTTCCAATTCTATCTCCCGTCCTACCTGGAGGGAGTGAGCATGTTGCTGTAGGGGACGTAGTTGCCATTTGGGGTTAAACTACAACACATGCATGGAATGGGAACAATGCAGTGGAGATTTTCATCACCTCTCTGCAGATCTTAAGAGCCTCTCTGCTCATTTACCTTCTCACACTGTTGATTTGAACTCAAATTCATTTTGGTGAAGACGACAAATCAAGTCCTGTCATGACTAGAGAGCATGGTGTGATATAATTATTGCTTACCTCTGAATGAACCTGAAAGGCAAGGTGATCAATACAGACATAATTGCCAGTGTCACCAATTAATTGTTCCTGAGCAAATGAGCACCTCTTCAACTGGCAGCCTGTCAGTCTCAGAAACAGCAACAGTCTCAAAACCAGCAATGCAATGTGCAAACTGTGTGGGATGAAAACACCCTTTTGAGCAAATGTCAATTATTAACAGTAGGTTTTTCTTTCAGTGTTTTGCTGCATATTTCTAATTTCACTATGACCAGAGGGGCGATGCCCTGTGCAGTTTTTTCCTTTCTGGGTATGGCAAGGATGGACCAGTCTTGGCTAAGCCCTACTTCAGCCATATGCTTAAGCAGGTGCTTACAGTAATGGTTGAGATTCAGTCACACTGAATTCAAAATTAGTCAGATACTTAAGGGCTTAATTTAAAAATTACACCAATAAAACTCATCCTTGCTCAGTTCTTATTCACACAAGTTGCACAGAAAAGCAATCACATCGAAGCAGAATCTGGGCTGCTAAAAAATTAGCACGTGAGGAACTCAGTATTTCATTTGTAGAAGGTTTTAAAATCTTTTTATTACTTCTTAGAATGAGGGCTGATCTTAGTAACCATGAAGTTAATGCCAGCTAATAGGAGTTAATTCGAGCATTGTTCTCTGTGGCTGTATTTGTACAATGGAACCAGGAACATAAGGGGCTTTTTAGGAAAGTGTTTCACAGTAAGCCATGTTGCTCTCTGTAAGCTTTTGAGTTGATTTTGCATTTAACCTTTATTCTTCTGTCCATCTGTTGAAGACGAATCATTTGGCTGCAAGGCTTACAGAGCGAAGGTCATTTTTTCATAACATGGCTGTTTAAAAGAACCTTCAAGATTTTGTCATGTGGCTTCAGTTTAAATGTAGTTCCCAGCTAATTATTCTGGTAAAGTATGTGTATTTGCAAACAAAGAATAACTGTGATACTATCCCAGTGGAGATCAGCAAAGGAATTTGGGGAATGTAAATGTTGATACTTGCAGTTCCTGTGCTATAGTTAGCTGGAGCAGACAGACGGCTGCCCTTAAGCAGACCTCTCTTGGTGCCAAGAAGGGACACATGGGACATAAGACAGTAGATCCAATTGCAGGATGAAAGGCCAGATCCTGATGTCCTACCTCATTTTATTCATCCTTTTCTCAGTTAAAGTTATCATGGGGCATTTTCCAAAGAAAGATTAGAAAGATTCCCAGGAGTCTTAAACAAATGGAGGCCTATAATTACTTTTCGGAGAGTGGGCTGTAATTCTTCTTTCCTTTATTTTTTTATTTCTTTGTTTTTCAATCTGTGTCTGAGTTACTAAATACCAATATCAGCAAGGTAATTCTGCCTGACTGTACAAGTATTTCTCTGTGTGCATTTGGGTGCTTGTGGTATCCTGAAGAACTGTGCATTTTTGACACTTGCCATTCCTCTGGCTTGGAAAGTAAAGATAACCTCATTTCTCTTTAAAAACAAATGAACATCACTACCACCACCACCTCAACCCTGATGATAGCTACTATTTTGGCTTTGTTTGCATTGAGCTTTTACTTCATAATGTAGATTTTACAAAGCATAAGATGATTTGCACGTCCTAGATAATGAATGGTACTGTGCCACTTCAGTTGGACTGTTTTCAGAAGGATGTAAAGGGCCCATCAGACTGAAGTATTAGTAACATCATAATTATTTTGAGTGGACTTACAGACTCTTGAGGGTAAAACAAGCTTTTTCATAGAAATTACTTCAAAAAAACCTGTAGATCCTGGGGCTTTTGTGTGTGTGTGTCTGTGTGTGTTTTCTGGCTCGACACTGAGAACCTGCATGCTGCTAGTGGTTGCTCAGTGGTTGTCCAGAGGTGCTGGCTTTCACCTTACTTTGCTCTTTGAACTCACCTAACACTTTCTGTGGCACTGGTGCACAGCTGAAGATTCATCTGTTCAGGAAGACAATGAATTAAGTATGCCAGCACACAGTCTTGATGATAGAGGTTGAAACAGGGAGAAAAACTGCTTAAATAGACCAATAACAAGCTTTCAATGTAGCTTAAACACTTCTACCCCCATCACAGTCAGTATCACTTGGCTTTTGCTCTTGCAGTCTGAGTGGGCCTGAGCAAGAGGTTTGTCTCAACCTTATTCTTCTTAACCATCTATTTTATTGGAGTCCAAAAAACCCCACCATTTTGTACATTGACTTTATACTGTCTTTCCTCTCACAGTGGCAGAGGGCATCTCACTCACACCCTACTGCAGCACGAGCAACCCTAGTGGTGTTGATAGCATGTGAGGAGTTCACTGTGAGCTCATTGCCTTTGGGTGAAGCCCTGAATCCTGAACTTACAGTGCTGCAGCACTCATTAAAGCCTGTATGCACTCCTTGAGCTCCCAGGCACTCCTCTCCTCCCTCTGCCTCCTTGCCAGGCTTTGGGAAAAACCACAATAGGAGCTAACACTCTCCTGATGGCCACATCAAATCTCTTTAAGGCATTGGAAGCTGAATGCTAGCCAAGAGGGCTGCCCTGGCTGACAGCCTTCACCCCCTTCTTTCACTAAGCCTTAAATAATGAAATCTTCCAGCAAAACAAAGGGGTTTAAAGACGCAAACCATTCTTTATTTCCTCTTTCCTTAGAAAGCATTTGGTTGAAGTTGATTTACTTACACAGATGTAAAGTTCTATTTATCCTTTGATACCTCTCTAGCCTTTATAGATATAGGAAGACTCAAAGCAGGGAAGCAATTGGAGCAGACACATGTAGATGCAGTGTCCCATTTGCCCTTGCTAGTCAGGAAGCCCTGCTATGTGGTGGTGCCTCACACAGCAGTTCCTGGAAAGCGAGCTGGCAGGAAGTGCCACACATAAAGGCTGTTTTGCGAAATATCTACATGGTTGCAATTTCTGGTGGCGCTCACATGCCTGCAGTGAACGTGAAGATAGTTGGGTTTCTGAGGCTGTGAAATTCTTTGCACAGAGGGGTGAACATGGGCTGATGAAGAAATGCAGTGATGTGAAGATACCAAAACCAAGCAAGACAACTCTTAACCCAAAAGCAGCAGCATGTCTGAGCCCTGTTTGTACTTGGCATGCCAGAGTGGGAGAGGGAGACAGGAGATGAGGCTCAGGCACTGGCTTACCAGACATCTTCCTGCAGCTTGCCATGGAGAGTGGTATTGGGAGATCACAGATTTCCCAGGAGCTTCCCCTGACATCAACCTATGCGGTATAGCAGGAGAAAAGGATGGTCTTGCTTCATAGCTCATCACAGCCCAGCTTCTGTTCTGAGAAAACCAATGGGTCAGCTGGGGCACCATCCTGCCAGCAGGACCCACAGCTCTATCTGCTTTGAAGGAAGATGCAGCGTCCTCAAAGGGACATTTTTCCTCCCTCCAGCTTGTGGATAACTTAAAGTTCTGAAGCCTGAAAGCTGGTGAACCTTGTAATTTTGACTTGGCAGAGCTGCAGATACTGTTCAGAATCACCTTGAAGCTGGATCTTTGCTTTAAAACTCGCCTATATGCTTTACCTCTGTGATAGGTAATGGCTCTCCCAGTTCACAGAAATCATCTGCTGCAGCAATTGATTCTCAGCTTGTGTCTCTAGTGCCTCCAGTGCATCTCGTGCAGCCTGGAAGTAGCTCCCCTTACATCTGCTGTTTGCAAGGCAGGCAGAGCGCCGGTCACAGCAGGAGAACCACGGCAGGCACAGGAGTCACGCTTGCCTCAACTTTTGTTACAGCCAAGAAGGATGAGAAACATGCTCTTTCCCCTCAGGCAGCCAGAGAAAAAAGAAACCACAGAGGACCACAAAACCATCCCAGTACAACATCTGTGCATACTGTACACTGCCTCTAGTGGACTGGGACACAAGCACATGAAGATAACCCTGTGTGGCAACTTTGCATTGGTTGTTATGTGGTTTGCTTTCACATGAGAGGAATTAAATGCAAGCTGACACAAGATCAGAGCCAACAGAATTATGTTTTCAAAAGCAAAAAACACCCAGAGAACATCTCATAGACATATTCTTTCTCACACAGCTCCCACTTCACATACCGTTCTCCATCAGGCAAGGACAAGGGCCTGAAAGCAACCTTTATGCTAATGCCATTAAACAAAGCATTCTTAGAGAGAGAGTGAGAGCCCAGCCAGGTAGAGGTTTTCTTAGGCTAGGATTTTTCAGGTCCTTTATTTCTCTTAAAGTTGTATTAAAAATAAAATTAAAATTCCAGACCTTTTCTTTCTACTTAGAGCCTCCTAAGTTTAAAGTAAGCCTTCTTCCTGATAATAGCAAGAAGCAGACCAGAGCAGTAGTTGATGAAGGAAACAAGAATGTGCTTTCCCAGCCTATATCCATTACAATTATGTGATTGCTTCTCTTGGAAACATCTGTAAACCAAGCTGTGGACAGGGTTTTCTGAGGGCTGGTACATCATGTATTTCTATAACTTACAAAACTTAAAAAGAGAAAACTGGGGATTATCCGTTGCTCTGAAGGATAAATGTAGAGTAGTACAAGCAAATACACCTGCTCAGAAGACATTTTTGCTTTCTGTACCCTCAACTGCCCATCAGGGAAAGAAGTAAAAAGTAATAGAGAAGGCTGGCCACTTTCTCCTAGCAGATATATTTTTTAAAGCCAACAGCAAGAAAACTAGTATAAACATCTGCCTTTAATTGCTGATTCATAAGTACCTTGATTAGTCCTGAAGCCACAAGAGGGCTTGTTCTCTTTGGCCTGAATCTGTAGCAAAGGGAAGGGGATGCAAATCCTCACCTGTCTCTCGGTGCCCAGTCACCTAATGCTTAAGCACTTCTGTGGTATGGATGTTTTTGAATGTTGTATTTTTGAACATAACATTCCCATGTATCTGTAGCATTGCGCCTGTGTTAGATCAGCTTCTTGTCGCAGTTAAATGAGCTCTGCTCTCAAATTCTTTATTAAATGTGCTTTCGCCTGCCTAATAGCAGGTGAAGTTAGAGGGGTTAAATTGTAATATGCTTTGGTATAACCAATGGTGGAGAAAGGAGGCAGAGCCTGACTGGGCTCCTGCTTTTGTTTGGTATCTGCCCTCTAGGGCACATTCACACTGCACCCAAAGGATGCCAGGGCACTCCTGGAAGTTCCCCAAAGGCAGATGGCAGCCTGTGTCACAACTGCAATTCAGCAAAAGCCAGGGTACACAGCATGCACGTCTCCTTGGTGAATAAATTCACTGTATCAGCTTTTCCCAAGACTAAACAAAAGCTTAATAATTGCTTCTTCAAAGCTAATAAAGAGGAGGGCCTGAGAGGGGAGCAGGTTGAGGGAATATTAAATAGCAGGTCTTACTCTTGGAAAATTGAAATGAGGTTTGGACCAGCAACAAATAAGACATGGTGATGCCAAGCGTCTGAAAGAAAACCTTTGGTCCTTAGCATCAGTGCTCAGTGGCTGCCATGCTCCTGGACTACCCAACTCATGCTTTTGCACTTCATCTGGGAGGCTTTATAAACAGCTAGGTCTTTGCAGATGCATGTATACAAACCAGTAAGTGCTGAGCTGCTGTGAACTGAGCTCTCATGTGAGCACTGTGGTGCATGGGTAGGTCTGCAGGACCTGCAGTGCAGTTGTACTCGTGGGGCTGAATGCCAAACAGAGCAGCATGTGCTGGTGCTGCCACTTCTCTTTTCTGTCTAATGTTTCTGTTAGTCTCCCTCCTGAGGCAGGACTGAATTGAGATGAGCTTCTTCCACTGCCTCAGAAGGCCTGACCTGACCATCTGTAAGACAGATGCTGCAAGCAGCAAACTGAGGGGCATTTCAATGCAGTTGCTGAAGCTTCGTGCTCTCTGTTTTGGGTCAGACCATGCATTTCTGGAGGGACCAAGATGTTATATTCAGAGCTGCTACCCTTATTCTTTGTGTTGTAGTCCAAAATCTAGTTTTGGGGCTGGTTTTCTTTCTTTATTCTCTCCTCATGAAGCTGCTTACCTATGAATAGTTACCTCCTATGGACCTGCTGAGAAAGAAGCCCTGGTTTCAGGGAGGCAGCCCAGGTAGATGAGTCAATGTGTTTTGGCTCCAGGATATGAATTCAGGGGCTTAGCAGATGGTTGAGTGCCTAAACCAGGCTGAAACACCCACTGAACAGGGAGGGAACAGGATTGGGATCCTGCCTGGGAACACATGCATGCCCAGCTCCTGCTGTTCTCGGAGTTGCCAAGTATTTAATCCTCTGTGGGCTGAGACTTGAAAAGATTGTGTTTGACCTCCTCTGAGTGGGAAATGCTCCTGTCAGGGTACAACGGAAACAAAATCAAGTTCAAAGAAAGACAGGAATGTGGCTTGCTGGATGTGGGATTAGACTGCATGGATTTATAAAGATGTATCCCACCCTGCTATTTGATCACTACCACATATGATCATTACAATGCGTGGTAAAAAACAATGACTGTGGTCACCTTTGCTTTCTGCAGCATTGGGTAACCTCCAAGGAATGTGTCATGAGGCTCTACAGAACATAGCAAAAGGGATCTCAGCCTTTTCAGCCTGGACCCATCAAAGTTTAAATGCAAATAATGCTGCTTTAAAGCTTTAAATTCCCTTATATTTTGGAAAGGCCCAGATTTTAATGTTTTTCTTCAAGCCCCTTATGGTGCTCCAGTGGACTGCGTGAGCTTGAAAAAAACCCCAACAACGCAGGTTTAAAAGAGCAGCAGTACTGAGCAAACTTGTATGCATTGGGTGGCTTTGTCTTTTCTGTACGGCTAAACAGCACAACTGCAGGCAAAAATATCTCTGTATGTTAGAGGAAGAGACCATGAGGAGTCACAGTGTCTCCTTGCTGTTTCTCTATTCAGCAGCACTGGGGAGGGTAAATGCACTCAGTGTGCAGATGACCCAGCTCAGGCCATTGAGAAGGAGCCTTCCCTCAGCATATTATCTCCTTGCCACAAAATCAGATTGTTAACTAATACCAGCTGTGATCTTTCCATAGGGAAGTAAATAAATAAGGGCCTTCCTCCCATCCCCAGCTTGGCAGAAAAACCACCCACGATGTGTTTGAGGGAAAAAAAAAAAGAAACAAGCTCCCTGATGTGCAGCTCCAAAGAAAAGGAAAATGATTAATTCTTCCTTGTTGAGGTATATTGCAAAAAAGGGCTTTGTCTTCCGGCTTTATAAAAGACAATGTCTTTCTTTAGAGTAGGTCCAATTCCTTGTGGCAGAGGGATTACAGCAAAAAACAAGGATGTGAAAGCAAAGCAGTCTAGTTGAAGGTGAGTGGGGAGCAGCCCTTCCTCCTCTGTGGCAGAGGGTGAAGCAGGGGATGGTGATACAGTTCAGGCAGGGCTGAGGAGCTGCCCGAGCTGCCCACTCACACACCCCAAAAGTGCCATGGACAGGAGGGCAAGGTTGAGCACAAGGGGCCACTGCTGTGTGCAGTCTTGCCTTGGTGCTAATGTGAATTTATGGTCTGAACTGGCTCCAAAGCCCTGTTTAATATTAGCAGTCAGGTCCTGTGGGGCACCACTGTGTGTGGCCCTGGAGAGATGTGCCAGCAGATGGTTCCTGTCCCTGAGGGCCATGCAGTAAAGAGGCAAAACATCCCAGAGGAGGCAAAAAAAATCGTATCTCGAAGTGGGGAAACCGAGCTATGAAGTAGCAGCCACTAAAACGATGTGAGAAATAAATCCCCTCCCTCTGCTGGCACGGAGACAGGGAGTGCAGCCATGTGCAGGGACAGGTTGTGGGGAAGCAGCAGCATCACCCTGTAATTGAGTCTTAGGATCATAAAATTTTTAAGGTTGGGAAAGACCTCTAAGATCATCAGGTTCAACCATTAACCCAGTATTGACATTTTCACTGGTAAACCATGTCCCCAGGTGCCACATTCATGTGTATTTTTGAACATTTCCAGGGATAGTGACTAAACAGCCTGTTCCAATGCCTGATCACCCCTTCAGTGAAGAAACTTTTTCTAATATCCAATCTAAACCTGCCCTGGTGCAACTTGAGGCCATTTCCTCTTGTGCTATCACTTGTTACCTGGGAGAAGAGACTGACCCCCACCTTACCACAACCTCCTTTCTGGTAGTTGTAGAGAGCGGTAAGATCTCTCCTGAGACTCCTTTTCTCCAGGCTAAATAAATACAGCTCCCTCAGCCACTCCTCACAAGACTTGTGCTCCAGACCCTTCACCAGCTCTATTGACCTTGGACTTGCTCCAGCACTGCAGTGACTTTCTTGCAGTGAGGGGCCCAAAACTGAGCACAAGATTCAAGGTGTGATCTCACCAGAGCTGATGAGGGGGGATGATCACTGCCCTGGCCCTCCTGGCCACACTATTTCTGATACAGGCCAGGATGCCATTGGCCCTCTTGGCCACCTGTGCCCACTGCTGGCTCATGTTCAGCATCTATTGACCAGCACTCCCAGGGCCTTTTCCACTAGGCAACTTTCCAGCCTTTCTGCCCCACACACTTTCTAACCCAAGTGCAGAACCTGGCACTGAGCCTTGCTGAACCGCATACCACTGGCCTCAGCCCATGGATCCAGCCTGTCCAGATCCCTCTGCGGAACCTTCCTACGCTCCAACAGGCCAACACTCCCACCCACCTTGGTGTCATCTGCAAACTTACTGAGAGGGCACTCAACTCCCTCATCCAGATTATTGATAAAAGTAATAAATGGGGTTGGCCCCAGTACTAAGCCCTGGTGAATACCACCTCTGGCCAGCTGGATGTATGTCCATTCACCACCATTCTCTGGGCCCAGCCAATCAGCCAGATTTTTACCTGGCAAACAGTGTACCCATCCAAGCCATAAGCAACCAGTTTCTCCAGGAGAATGCTGGAACATGTCAAATATTTTACTAAAGTCCAGAGAGACAACATCCACAGCCTTTCCCTCATCACTAGGAGGGTCACCTGGTCATAGAAGGTGTCAAGCAGGGTCTGCCTTTCCTAATTGCCTGCTGGCTGGGCCTGATCCCTTGGTTGTCCTGCATGGGCTGCGTCATAGCACCAAAGATTATCCACTCCATGACCTTCTGTAGCACTGAAGTCAGGCTGACAGGCCTGTTGTTCCTCTGATCCTCCTTCTGGTCCTTCTTATAGATGAATGTCACATTTGTTGTGTTCCGTCAACTGGGACCTCCCAGGTTAGCCAGAACTGGTGAAAAAATGATTGAAAACGGCTTGGCAAGCTCTTCCAACCGCTCCCTCAGTACTCTTGGGTGGATCCCATCAGGGCTCATTGACTTGTGTGCCTCTGAGCGGCACAGCAGATTGGTGACCATTTCCTCCTGGATGACTGGGGCTTCATTCTGCTCCCCATGTCTGGTTTTCAGTTCAGGGGGCTGAGTACTCCAGGATTCCACATTCCCTGCAGGTGGCTGGTGCCACTCTTGACACTTGCTGCCAGATCTGGCTGGTTTAGCTGTATCAGCCTGGGCATGCAGCATCTGGGAAGTGTTTGTGTTTAGTCCTTAGGCCTCAGTGCTGGACATGGCCTCAGTGGTTTCGCGGAGTCCACTGAGATCTCTTTGCTGGTGACTGTGGGGAGGCTGGATCCCCACTGTGCATAGGGAGGTGAGGAGAGAGACAAAGGAGACCTGATGCTGGAGCTCTGAGAGCTCACCACGTATGAGCCACAGTGGACATTCTTCTCCACATTGCTCCCCACCATCATATTGTTGCTTTCTCATCAGTCTTGCTGGCAAGACCCTGAGAAAAAGACAGAAAGTGTAGCTGAGCACCTACCTGCTCCAATTAAAAAATCAAATAGTCCTATGGACCCCTCCAAGGCTGAAGGAACAAAAGACACATGTGGTGTGCTAATCCATCCTGATAGATCTTTAGTGGGAGGCAGGAAAAGTAGCAAGGCCCTTCCCAAAAAGGAGAGTTGGCTGGCTGCTTGAAGCCGAGTGATGGATGCTGCTCTTCCTGCTGAAGGAGGTACAGCCATGCAGAGGTGCTAAAAGCACTGGGAGAGAGCAAGGAGGGGTCAGGAGAGTGTGGCTGTACTGACACTCACAGGGTGCTGCTCTGATGGATACCAGCTCCCTCTGGTACAGTGGGACTTCTTTCATTTCTGAAGTTGCAGTCATTAGTTGCCAAACCTGACAGTATCTCTGATGCCTATTTCCTGCCCTGGCTGCTTATCCAGGCTATAATCACTTTGGTTTTTTTCCCAGGGCCAGGCAAGAAGTAGACTGGAAAAGAGTTGAGAGCTAGGATGAAATGAGGAAGAAGTATGATCCCCCAAGGAAAAGCATTTGTCAGTTAATGATGTGTGAACCCAAATAGCAGCGAGGTGATGAGGAGCAGCGAGCCACCAACCAGTATTCATTAAACCTCTAGTACTCTGAAAGATAATGAAGGCCACTGCCATCCTGGGCAGGAGCAACAGTGTGGGGCAAAGGGGCCAGCCTGGTGCAGTGAGATAATCAGAGGCATCAGGGTCACATGCCTGCCCATTTCTTGTGTTCCTGTGCTCCTGTTAATTTCTCTCCCACTTTAGGAAGAGGTGAGGCAGGAGAAAAAATGTCAAAGGTGCTTCTTCCAGGTGGGAATTGCAATGCCACTCTAGTTTGTTGTAGGTAGTGTCACAGGGCCAGGGGGATGAAATTCCAAAGCAAAAAACCCCACTGGTGGGCAACAGAGTGCGTGGGCAAGAGGGAAGCTGGCAGGCAGCTCCTGCCCAGTATCTATCAGGTTCAGGGTGCCTTTTGTAGCTGTTCTGTCAGGGGTCTGACAGCTACACTTATCATGTGCCAGGGGCCAAAGGAAAAATGTGCCACTCATTTTATGGTCAGGAGTAGCCTGTTTATCAGCACTGTGCTCTGAAAATACTGTGGTCCCTCTCTGAACAGGGATACATCTAGTCTCTTAGTCTTTGTGGTGATAGAGCAAATCACGAGACTAATTTCCTTTCTTTTTTTTTTCTTTTTTAATAACCTTGTCATCAGCAAAGTATGTTAAGTACACAGTAAGCAAAAGCCCTCATGCTACCCAAAAAAATATATTAATTTCGGCAGACATCATGCAAGCAGGTTTCCAGCACGTGTCTTTGCTGCTGGCTGGTTCTTTGTATGCCTAGAGATAGCTCATGGCCACTGGTAAATCCCATGAGCTCCACAGAAAAGCTTTATTCATAAATAAACCACATTTTCAGACAGACAGCAGGAACTTACCATGCTTATTGAGATTTGGAGGACTCTTGATGTTGAGCCTGGGGCTTTGCTGGAGCAGTAGCAGGAACCCAGAGCACCCTGTTCAACCTGTAACTCCCCATTCAAAACTCCTGTGTGGGCCAGAGCACTCTGGGGCCAGCCTGAAAACCTGCTGACCCCTGTGGTGTAAAAAATACATCCTGGTTTTTTTCTGGCCTGTGTTAGTGTAAGCCCTTCTCTGCCATCACCATGGTTCCAGAGGGGGCAGCACTGGGTCTGGGTAGCAGGGTGTATCCAGTACCTTTAGAAGCTAAACTCTGTCAACCTTTCACTGTAAAAACCAAAGCTTCTCAAACTGGTAAACAAGCTTTGGCAGTACGGTAGGTATACTCGAAGTTGGAATAGAGTGATATCTCTGATGGGATTTCAAATGCATGCCCTGAGGGAGCATTTGCAGGAGGCAACGAACAAGTTTGAGGACAGGAGTCAGACAACTGTTTCCTTGGACTATGTTTTTTAGTGACTTAGCCCTTGGAGAATGGGGGACCAGTGCCTAACAGTCCCTTTATGCTGTGTCCTGACAAAGAGGCAGTGAGTCTTCCTGAATCTCCAGGGTGGACTCAGGTAATTATTTTGTTGTTGTCGTAAGTGTCACCTGGGGTTAGACCGACACCTGCATTTGAACTTCTCCACTAACATGTTCAATCCACTGAGATACTGGCCTGCTCTCACCTCCTGTCTGGCTTTGTACTCCTTTGTACTGCTCTGGTAGCTTTTGCAGCCTTTCTGGCAAAGTGGGGGTCTGCCTGTAGAGTTCTGCAGCTCCTGAGGTGGGAGAGCAATAGTGTTGCTCTTGTCTTAAGGAGATTATGCTCAAGGTGAGCAACAAGTAATTATGAGGATACCAAGGAGCTACCAGGACAAAAACTATGTCCTTGCTGGATGGCAGTGGAGGAGGCGTGAAAGGAGGGTCCTGCCAAGCTAAACCCTGGCTTCTGGAGGAGGAAGGGCTATATGGTACAACCTGTTACATGGACAACTGTCAGCTTATAAAGGGGTAGGAGAGGACACTGGCAACTCTAAAGAATGCAGAGTAAACCCTTCCCATGCATCTCTGTTCTGGATCTTGTGGGAATACCAGCAGAGGGAGAAAATAGATCAGCCCACTGACAGCTCCTACAAAAAACCCCAATAAATAGATTTCCAAATAAGAAGTGTGTTTCTGTGGCTTCTTCCCCATCTGGAGAGCAGACAAGACAAATATGGCCTAGTTTTCACAGGTGCTGGGCACCCATGAATCCCAGTAGTTTTAGCAGGTGCTGCAGATGCTTGGTTCCTCTGGAAGACAGAAACCAGGTCATAAATCTCTCTCTCTTTACCAGTGTCATCTTCAAACTTTTAAATTAAAACGCTGCCTTCTATTGGTTCTGGGGTCTGGAAATTAATTGTCATTAATACAGTTTAAGGCTCTGTTGCTCAGATCCTTTTGTCCTTCAGGTGTGTGGTATGATCAGAAATCTGGAGCAGACTGTATACCTGCTGCCTTAAGGGAAAAAAATAATCCATTTTTGGAATTCATTTTGCGAGAGTTGCGGGCCTAGTTAAACTCTGCACTGCTGCATCTCCCCTATGGTGGCAAATGGTATTTCAGGCAAGCTGCCAGTGTGATTGTATTAGATCCACGTCACTACTACTGCTAAATCACGGTCTTGTGAATGAATGAGGAGAGGGCAAGTGAAATCAAATTTATTTTCAGTTTGTGAACCTAGATGGAAAATTTTGCAACATTTCATATCTAAATTCATTTCTGTTTTTTTTTCCTCTCTCTTTTTCCTCTTTTTCTTTCCATATATGCATGTGTGTAATCAATAGCTCTCTCTGCATTGCTTGGCTTCTTCATCTATTCCTTTGTCTATCAACACCTCCCAGACAGAGGACTTTCCCCTGACTTCTTTCTCTCCACTGCTAAGTAACCATGAGTAACCATGGCCATGCCTTGCACACAGTTCCCTGAGCTGTGTGTGGTCTATTTAGTATGTAGCCCTTATAGTCTGTTGCATTTGCTCAAAAGCAGCTGCTGAGCAAAGAGCACAACAGCACACACAGGGCCACTGTGGCTGTATCTCAGTTTCTTGCCTGCTTTTCTGTGTATCATGGGAGGATTTCTTATTTGCATGTTCTCTACTTGCAGACATACTATGTGTTCACAGACACACACATTCACATGAAAGACAGTCGTGTTTAGTGCATTTTCTGCATTTTGATCTGAAATTCAGAAAACAAAAATCTCAAGAGTAAATGTTCCCTTGATGTATATTGCAGTTTGTCCAGATACACTTTTCTCCACCAGCTTTTCCCTGTCACTTTGTGCTTCCATCTTACATCACTACTGCACTGCTCTGTGCCCTTGCAAAAGGGCGCCATGTTAGGGATGAATCTACTAGTATTCATTAACAACTAATATTTTTTGACATTGGTAACATCTGCAGCATGGCAGATTACTTTGATATGGAAAAGAAAAATAGGAATTTCCCCATAACCTTTGTAGCCTGCTTCACTCTCTGGGAAACAGAGAAAAGCTATCAAGATTTCTTCTTCAGAGTCAAGGTTTGAATGATTCACAGAGAATGCATTATCATTTTCAGCACCTCCCAGGATCATGTCCACATATTGTACTAAACCATATGGACTCATGTGTCACAGTCTGCACAATAACATGCTTCTTTCGCTCCCTCTGTCAAGTGCAATCCTGCCCTTACTCACAGGGTGAGCTTTGCTCAGACCACAGACATCTCTGTCCAGCAGGCATGAGCTGTCATGGGTAGCAGGGGCAGAAGTGCTGATGCTACGTAGCTCTGTAAGTTTTTGTCTGACATCAAGGCTCTTGTAGAAAAAAAATCCCTAGATTTGAGCAACAGCTTGAGCTGTCATCTATTCTTGTAAATTTTCCAAAACACTTAGAGGAAAACAATCATCTTACCCCATCGCTTATAGGTAACAGTACATAACTGCCACCAGAGAATACTGTCACTTTTGAAAGCTACATGTTAGTAAATTTACATGGGAAGTATATGAGGGAGGATTACAAAATATGCTTATCTGTAGTTGCAGGAAACTGGCCTTGGTGGTCCATCAAGTCCCTTCCTTATATTCCTAAGAATCTTCAAGATACTTACCTTGTAGCCAGTAAATGTCCCAGCAACTTGTGAAAGACGGAGAAGCAGAATGTTGTAGTTGCCCATGCCTGTACCCAGTGGGTGGGTGGCTTTTCTGGGTATGTGGCAGTAAGGCTCTGGGTTGTGTTTTCCTGTTATTTTTTACTGCAAAGTAAATAACTAAATACACACAAATCATAAAAAATGCCTCTAAAGCAGACTACTTTCTTTTTTTGGTAACTAAAGTGACTGAAAATGAGCAAAATACAATCCTTGATCAGGGATGTAACTCAAATCAAATCAACTGAGTCATGAATTGGCAGATCAAATCATCAAACAAGTGCATACAAGATTTGAGTAATGAAGCCACACACCATATGGTGAATTTTATGAAACAATGAGCACTCCTCCTCCTTACTTCAGTTACACTTATCACTTGCTCAAATATACTTTCTCTTCCCCTTCCTTAAAATCCTTGGGTTTTTTTCCTAGGAAGTAGCTGGAGAAGAAAAGGTAGCTTTGTTCATTCTGATCCAGTAAACATTACCTGGTGATGGTAGATATACTTGGTGTAACACCAGCTGAGGAAATACTAAGAGCTTGCAAAATAAGAATGGTTGGAGTTGGTTTATCTTATTATATACAATATGATAGCTTTTTTGGATAAACTTATATCATGAGATGGAGGACCAGAGTTGTCTGGAGAAGCAGGAAAGGAAACCAAGGGAAACTCTCTGTCTCCTTTTCTTGAGGGCTTACAGAAGGTCCTGACCACAACCAGCAAATGTGACTTTTGCCTCAGCCTAGCTGCAGCCCCTTAGCTGCTCTGATGCAGCCAGGGCTATGAGAGCTGTCTTAGAAGCACAAGTCAAGCTGAGACTTCAAAAAAGTGAGGAAAAGAGGGCTGAAGACCTGAAAACCTGGGTGGCATACATGCTGCAGTTTAACTTGAGGTGTTTTGTGGGGGGATATAACAAGAAGCTAAAGAAGGTAGATATGTGTCTAGAAGTAAAGAAGAGCTAGGTGAATACAAAGTTAATTCAATATCTCCTCAGTTAAACTCAAATTCATATTGGCCTAACAGCAGCTTGCTATAATATTCACTTTTCCCACTGAAAATTATATTAGCTGTCTATGCATAATGTTTCTTCTCTCATTCAGATGATCAGAACTTCCCTATGGGTGTGTAAGAGAGAGCTTGAGCTCAAGAATTTAAGATTTCTCAGGAAATTCAGAAACATAGCATTTTAGATACTATATATTCACTGTTGTACTACCTGTGTAGTTTGTAGGCTCTTGATGTTACAATGAAGAACAGCCTTGCAAAGGTCCCTCAGCAGTCCTAGTGCCATAGAAGTTGGTTGTTCCTTCCAATTTGTGTGTCCTATTTGCTCAATGTGACATATTTGTTACTAGTTTCAGGTCAGCCTACCTTACAGACTGTGCAGTGCAAAGCAGGAGACAAAAGGCAAGTCAGATGGCACAGGATATTACTGCAGGCTTTTTCTGGGCTGAGGGAGAGATGTTGAGTGCAATTTTGCCCCCTCTACAGATAGGCTAACAACACACCTGCAGTATTGCTTGCTGAAGAGCTGGGCTGACAGCACTTTACCAAAAGAGGCTGCTATTATTTATAGTAGAAGAAATTGCTCAGATACTGAGACTTTGTTTGCTATGAGTGCCTCATTCAGCAACAGGCTACAAAAATAAAAGTCAGATGAGAAGACAACCCATGGGAGCTTTTTGGGGAATTAGCATTTCTATGAGTTAAACCAGGACTGGCATCAGTCCTGGCTCTTACTGTTAGCTCACAACTCTGTCCGCAGCACACAGTGAGCTCATGGCTCTGGATTGCTTATGATAGCCATATGTTAATGCAGAAAGCATTTCACCACAGTGTTTGCTGACACCACCATGTCAGCTGTATTGATGCTTCAGTGATGCAAAGAAGCCAGGAATGAAATGGCAGCAGAATCATCAGTAGGCACACCCAAGAGCACTCAGCCACCTACTTTGTGGCCTCTCCTTCCCTGGCTCCTAAGACTGTTTCTGAAGGTGACCCCGACAGGTCTGTCCAAGAAGTTCAAGATAACTAACATGTAGCTGCAGTTTGCTTCCTAGTTGCACGAATGAGAATTTTCCTTTCAAAAAAAATCTTTTTTCTGTTGTATGATTCAAAGGATATTTGTTTCTTTTTCAACAGATATAAGATTCCTCAATATATATATTGACATTTATTTGGTATACTGGGCAAGTGGAGCTTCAAGACAGAAAGGGAAGCATCTTCCCAAAAGCGGGATGCTCTGGTTTGATAGGTCTAAAATCTGGTCAGAGAATCCAAACAAAGCAAGCTATCTATGATGAGTTACTGGTGGTACCATGGTATTGTTTTAGTGTTGAAACATGCTAAAACCATCCTGGTTCACCAAACTTCAAACACACATCCTGCTTTTTGAAGCAAGATTTGATAGACAAGCTGCTAGCTGGCCTAGAGATATGTGACTGGCAGTCAAACATTTTATAACTATAAAAGCCCAGTCCAACTTTCAAATGGCAGATTCTTCCACATAATTTCTTGAAGTGTGTGAAGCTTCTGTGAAGCAGGGTTGCCTCTTCATGGTAACTCCCTTGGGGTTAAGTGAGAGATCTGCCCACAACTGTATGGTGAGTTACATCAATCTCTACTTAATGATTGTTTCTTTTTGCTAGCTTTGGTACAATTACCTTAATATAATTGCTTTGACATAGTGCAGTATACTACCTGATCTTACACTGTGCTACTGGTAATTTTCAACTTTTATACTGTGCAGTAAATAATTCTGATTAAGATCTTTTGTCTGTTAATTTGTCATAATAAAGAATTCATTTTACGTATATGTATCTGATTTGCCATCATTAAAACCTGCAGGACAAAAGTGGTTCAATCACACCTCTGTAATTCCTTAAATTTAAACCATTGACAAAATCTGAGGCTAAGATTGGATCCAGCTGCACCTCGACTCCTCTCTGAGAAAAGGTTTAGAAAGCAAGGGGGTTGTTTCTGCACCTCATAGCTCAATGAGACAGCTTCTCTAATAAACTTTGGCTAGCCTTCCACTTCCCCCTGCAACACCAAGAAAGTCTGGAGCAGCAATATAATGGAGAAAATTTTCCTCTATTTTATCCCTCACTTGGGAAATAGCTACTCTCATGGCAAATAGTCACCATAAAACCATGTTAAAGCAGGAAAAAAGCATTGCTTCCTCAGTCAGCAACTTTGGCAATGGAGGGCCTGGAGATTACTCCAAAAAGTGAAAAAGGGTGGTGGAGGAGGTAGGTTGTACCTCTATGCATGTGCACGCACACCCTCAGCCACTGAGGCTGGGCTGCATCTTGGCTTCTTAATATTTAGTCTATTCAAATCTACTCTGGGACAGCTTCTCTGAATCACTCAACTCCATCTGATGGTGGGAGAGACCTGTTATGGTGGCCTTTCTGTGCAGGAACTGCTGCTGTTTCTGTGGTGGCGGCAGTAAAAAGCTGGAGCTGCTGGATGATGGGTTTATTTGAGCAAAAACAGCTTTCTGATTTTGGTACAGCCTTTCTGTGTGACCTGGCAACTTGCTTGGCGCCTGACTGGTACCCAGGTATCAGTGGGTGAGGCTCTGATGTGATGTGAGCTGAGCAGCACTGCCAACAGATGAACTCTCATGAGGCCAAGTAATTCCTTCACCAAGCAGAGGGCTTTTCTTTCTGTTCTACAGAAAATCAACTAGAAGAGATCTCAAAAGAAAATTCAGGTTCCATGAAACAAATGGGACAGACTTTTGCCATTTTGGAGTCTGCCAGGATCTGCTTAGGCTTTGGGTTCTTACACTGGTGAGAAGTGGCTCAGGATAAAACAGAGCATCTCTCATCTGTGTCAGCCCAGTACTAACTGCTCTTTGTTTCACTGCCTCTACTCTTTACCTGCTGCACAGGTGTCCTGTGCTTGAGATGTCAAGGAAAAACCAGGTTTGTTTTCTTCTTTCTTTAATTGTGCTTTCCAGGGTTGGTGTATAGCTGAAGGGCAACATGCACCTGCTTGTACAAACTTCAAATATGCCCATTTGCTCCCATTGTTTAAGCAAGAGATTCAAATGATGTCAAATGTGGGCATCTGTTTCTCAAAGGAAATAGTGGTTTCAGCTTGTCATAATTCGCTCCTGCATCCTGTGTAGTGAAGCAGCAACCCACACACAGCTGGAATTCTTGCCAGCAGGAGAGCAACAGTAGGTAGGTGAAATCCACATAGTGCCTGATTTAGGTATTTTTAGCTTGGACTCTTACAGGGTTCCAGTGTTGTGTGACCATTTGCTAGGTTGCCAGACAAAGGTGAATTTTTCTTTTGTATGAAAACAAACAGGAAAACCACCTGACTTCAAAGGTTTCACTCTCAAAATGCTTTCCATCTGTGCAGTATTTTGTTTGTTATTTGCTTTTGTCCCCAAGGGGTTAATTAAAACCTGTAGCCTTTCTGGGCTTTTGCCTTCCTGGGCTTCTTTTTTTTTTTTTTTCCCTGTAGAGAGGCTGAAAACACAGGTTTGTTTTTATATATGACAACGTAGTCATATGTCCTGAATCGTTGCTGTCAGAGTCAGAAGCAGCTTGGGAGAGCAGCCAGTATATCTCCCTTCTGATGCAAAGTTCCTCCTTGAAGGGTGGTCCTTTTATTTTAATCAATGATATATAGGAGCTTCAATAACTTCCCTTGCTACTGCCTGTTTCTCTGTTATTCACAAATCCTACAGTTATCTGGAAACCCTGAAGATTTTGACTGTGTTTATAGCTTTGGCAGTCCCATGAGGTCTAATTCTAGTTGCAATTAATGCATATTAAGACACATACATTCAGATTTGTTTCACAGTTTGCTTTTAAACACTGGAAAGGCTACACTGCTCTGCTGCACCATGGCTGCTGATAAATGAAGGAGTATATCCTTTGAGTTTTCTCTCACACCATGCAGTTCAATATTTCCTGATTCCATAGAAGCCAATATTTTATCTTGCAGCTTATAGAGATGCTAGGTGAGCATCCAAATATCCCTGCCTCAAGGCCTTGGTTAGTGCAAGGGCTTGTGCAATCTGTTGTATTCACTTAGACCCTCTGTCTTTAAAGAAACAAAAGTAAGAGCAACAAAAACAGAAGCAAGGGAGGGATAAAAGGAGAAATCAAAAAATCTCCAGAAAGGCCTGTGGCTCAGAAAGAGGTAGAGGAGGATGAACTTGCAGCCCTGGTCCAGAAGACCAGAAAATTCAGTGTGTTCTGGCTCAAGTGCTGCATGTAGGGCAAGGTGTTTGGCCTCTGCTCCAGCAAGAAAACAAGAGTTTGCCTTGAGGTTAATTTGGCTGCCATCATGTGCAACATGAGTACTGATTTTGTGACAGTAAAGCTAAATTATAAGGACCCTCCAGGTGATGCCATGTACAAGACCATGGGAAGAAACCAGAGCCATACCTGCTGCCAGCCAGCTCCAATTCTGAGGTCATCCAGTGGGATGCCATGGGTAGCAGATTGTTACAGTCATACTTGCCAATGGCCTCTTCCTTGCTGGGCCAAGGGAGATTTTTTATGTCAAGAGAAGAGACTTGACAGGACTACACATGGGAATGTTTCTTTGAAAAGACCAAAGGCAACCTGTCATCAAAGGGAGTCCAGTCCATATCGAAATTTTAAGAAGACCCAGCAGAAAGACAATGTCACTGGCAGGATTTCTGCAGCTCTCTATCCAGCCTATACAGACCATAGGTCCTACTTTCTGGCTCAGTCAGCAACATGGAAGATAAGGGTGTTATATCTCCATTGAAAAGATTAATGTCAAGCATGAGGATTAGTTCTCTACAGTGCAAGAGATTAAGTTTGGATTTTGCAAGCTTTCCCATTATCGGCTTTTTTCTCCAGACAGTCCCCACAGGCCTGTACCACCCTCCCTGGCCAACAGTGAATCTCAGGGAGTGTCTCTCATTCATCTGTATTTTATTTTGCTCCAACTTCACATTTAAAAAAAACACATTACATTGAGATTATACTTCACTGTGAAAATTTACTGGGCCTCTCCCTCACACCTACAAGGATAAAACCTACTTCCTGTACTAGAAATGGAAAAGGAGGAAGTTTTCTTCCACCAGGCGGAGGACTATGGCCACAAGTCCTGTTGCTGATCCACCTGTGATTCCTCCTCTGGCTATAGGCACCACTGTTCACCACCCCTCCTGGCAAACCTGTTTGTGTGAGCACTCCTGTCCTGCTTCAGGCAAATTCAACCAGAATAACTTACAGCAACTTTTTATGTTTTTTAAATTAATCAAGATAATTTTGCCTGAATTGGATTAAGGGGTGCTCTGACTGCGAAGCCAGGGGAAAAATCAATTTTCATCCTCTCCAAACCAACTCAAGGAAAGGCTTCTCCTGTATTCAGGCATCTGCACTGCCAAGAGCCAGGAGGAGGACACAGGTGTATGCCAGATGGAGAGCTGAGGGGATGTGACAGCAAAGGATGTGCTGACAACCTCGAAATGTAAAGTGCCTATGGCCTGACTTCACCCAGGAGCGTATGCTCCAGCAGCTGCAGCTGTTTTGAATAAGCCTGGGTTTGGGAGGTGCTTTGATTCTTCTGCTCTTAAGATAATTTCCAGCAGTCTTTTTTCCTCACCTGTTTAATAGCACCCATGTTAGGCAAGGCTGAGTGCAAGCCTGCCTCTTACTGGCTGGGGTGCAGGCTGCAAAGCCCACACGGCTGTTATCTGCAATCATTCTGGCACTGTGCTTAGCTTGGTCCTGTTCTTTATTCTGTGTCTGTATTCCAATGGCCGAGTAAAGTGCATAGAGAAATACTTCTTCCTATTAGAAATTAAATGCTTTAATTTCTTGAGGCAGAGACCCTGAACTGAAGAAGCTCTACCTGTTGGCAAAGCTGCACTTGAAGGAAAATCAGGGCTGTGTTTGTGAATCTTGGCATTGCTTCGATTTTTTGCATAGTCTTCATATCATAATAGGATCAAATACACTTTGTAGACAGTAATACTAGAGTTATGGAGAAGAAACAGATGTCTGACTTTGCACAGGAACACACACCAAACAAGAGAACATGAATCTCAGTGTAGAAAAGGTCAGACTTCTAAAATAATAAAACAATTGAAATATCTGTCACCTTTTCATTAATTATATATTTCTGTGCAAACTTGGGACCATTTTTAGTCTCCTTTAAATTAACATTTTGGCAAAAGGAATGTCCTTCATGGTGTAAGGTGGGTGGTCAGCTCTGATTCTATGCCTCTCTGTTTCATCTGCCTGAGAAATAGCAAGGAAAGACACAGCAGCTGCTCCAGCTGCTGCCAGGAAACATGTTGAGAGAGGGCACCACCATCCCAGGACCCTTCTGCTGTGCTTGCCCTACTGTCTTCAGCAAAATCCTATGACTTTCCCCTAAAAACTGAAGGAAGGGTTAGGAGGAGATTTTGTATCTTTATTTATCTCATTGGATTTAAAACACAGTGTTTTTTAAATCTTTGTATTTCTTACATTGCTATTTCCCATAGCAACTTGACATCAAGACCCAGCATTTAGACTGATGCCAGGCAGCCAAGGACATTAGCATGTCTGACCTGTGTCTCCTTTCAAATTATATTACTCTCTTTGCATACTAAGCTTGCAGGACCCCACAGATTTGTAACCTGACCTGGGCCTGCACTGCCACCATACAGTTAGTGCTCAGTCCCCACTTGAGCTGATGATGTAGCAATGAAATCTGAGACCTGAGAAAAATGCATTTCAAACTGAATAATCAGGAAGGTGTCAAAGGAAAGGTTCTGTTTTACTATGACTTATAAAATACTAGGAAAAGGCCCAATTCATTTTCTTCAGTTTTATTTTTAATAGATTGCTTAATGGGTTGCTGCTGAGTATATAACAAAACTTTAAAAATTATTGTGTCCATACAAATGGTCCCTCACAATATTAAAAAAAATGAGTATATGAAAATGCAAATACTTCTGTGTCTTTCTTGTCAGTTTTAATTTTGCACCTTGTAGAAGCCCCATTTAACTTCTAGCTATAATTAATTTCCCCTGGATTCTTAGCCTTGTTCTTCCCACCTTTAATACCAGATTGGCTACCCAGTCACAAATAGTTAAAAACAGTATCATAGGGTGAATATAATCATGGCCAGTAACTGGGCAACTGTCTGGTTAATCTGATTATTGGCCTGTGACGCACTGTAGCCCGTTAACCTTGTTTTGACCAGCTTCCTGACACTTGTGGCACAAATGAAGTGTGACATGATTAAATGAGACTGATCAGTTTTGCTCACCATGACAATAGCCGGCAGCTGCTGTGCCCAGGATTTACAAAGCAGTGAAAGCTTTGAAGTCCCGTGATTTAGCTGTTAGCCTGCTCTCCTCTGGCTGGAGGGATGGCTGTCCTCTCCAGCACACATAGTTCAATGTGGACACAATGACTTCTGTGGTGGTTCCCTGGAGATCTCTGCGGGAATCCAGCTGGTCTCCCAGAAGTGTATTTGTAGAGCAGGGATGACTTTGATACATACCTGATGCAACAAGCATAATGAACTTAGCACACACGAAAAAAGTTGGACAATGTGATCACAGAGAGACAAAAGCAAACACAGCTCTAGAAAAGTATTTGGTATGCAAATTATATTTTAGCATGGTTTGGGGATAGTTCTGGGCCAGATATTTTAAAAGTGGAAGCGTGAGTTGTGTAATTATCCAAGTACTCTCTGTTAGATTGTTTTCTAATTATAGGAGCAGCATTTAGGGGATGGCCTTTTGGCTCCAAAAGCATCATTTCCCTTACTTGAAGCCTTGCATATTTTAAAGATAGAAAGACTTCTACAGTCTTCCTGATCTACTGTGTAATGTTTTGGGCTGTTTCCCCTGGGCACTGGTGGGCAGTGGCTTTGCTGAAGAGCATGCTGGGTTGCCTGCTGTTGATGCAGTGATCTGAGCAGATACAGATAGGTACATGTCCAGTAAGTTAATGTGCTGATGTGCCCTTCATAAAGTAAAAAAATACAACTCTCTGCTAACCTTGCAAACTCTTTTGTTTACTGGAAAAGGCTGACATGGAAAAAGGAAGGAGATACTAAGACAGAAAAGCATGAATTTGAAAAGAAAATTATTATCATAGATGGCATATGAAGTTAAGGATAGTATTTTTATTCCCTGTTTCAGCCATTTATTTTTGCTAGTGCATGTGCATGCGGGCACAGGATGTCATGGGGTAGGACTGAAGACATAGAACTTGGTGCTGGCAGGACAGAGGAAATGCTCCCTAGGAAGACAGTAACTCTCTTCAATCTTGGTAATTTTGTGAAACATTTCAGGGCCAAACCCTCACATGTTCAGGATTACCTAGCAGAAAATTATGACTGCTGGCAAACTAAATTGTTTTGAATGAAAATGAACAAGGCATGTAAACCCAGTCAGAGAACTAGAGTTAACTCATCCCTTGTATGACCTTAAATGCTGTCTAGTTACAGTATCTGGGTCCTAGATGCCTTAGATAAATGTTTATAGTAATATAAGGCCTGTCATAGGAGGACTGGCAGTGCTTTATGTGTAGACACATCAGGCTGAGAAGGATATTAAGTCCTGTGAGACAAAGTGCAGCCAATTCTGATGCCAGCTGCCAGCTTCTCCTACCTGCCCATTGCCTGGGGTGACATGGCCATGGAGTCCAGCAGGACTTGACAGGCCATCTGCCCCTGGTCTCTGCTTCCCCTCCTTTTGCCCTTCTCCACTCCCAGGGTATGCCACCTCAGAAGATAAAGCCTCATACAGTCCAGGCATGGACAGAAGCCATTCATTGCTCTCTTGACACATTATTAGCAGGCTCTGGAAGCGCAGGGAGCAGGCAGCAGGCCACAGAGTTGTTTTGCTTGGAAGCAGACACCCCACATTATGGCACCATCCAGGCTCCTAGGCACTGCCAACCACAGCATGGAGAGATCGTCCTGGGGGACTAGGATGGAGCCTCTAATCTGCAAAATCCAGATCAAAGCAATACAATCCCAATCTGATGGTCCCCCTGATGTGACATGAAGCCCCAGCAAGCTAACAGCGGGCACCTATCTGTGTTTCTCTCCTGGTGACTCCTTTAGTTGTCCAGCTGTAGAGGAAGAAGCCCTAAACAGCTGCTTAGCCTAGGCTAGCAAAACCAGAGCCTGAGGGCTTCCCAGAGCCTGTGCCCTGTGGCCACTTTCCTTCCCTAGGGAAGGACCAATCTTTGCCACATTTGTAGAGTTTGGCCACCTGAGACATCACGCTGAACACCGTGTGACTGTGGTGGAAAGGCAGCTGTGTGCCTCCCCAAAACCAGAGAGGATATTTCATCACCTAAGGCAAGTAGCCAGACACTGCACCACGCTTGCAAACACATTTATTATAGCAGTGTTGTAGAGAGGTCACAGTCGTGGGTGATGTCTTCCTTGGGCTGAGCATAAGGCTAGCACCTTGGGAAAAAATCTCCCAAACAGATGAAGAATAGTGGGGAAATAATTGCAATGAAATGCTCTTGTCTTGCAAAAGGGAAAATGAATGGAATAGGATATCTTCTTGGTCAACTAATACAACTCACATTGGAAATGCATGCCAGCACACCAGTACTTTGCCAAGGCAAAGACTTTCTGGGCTAGTTTTACAGCATGGAATTATTTTCCCATTCCTGGTGTAAGTCCCCAGTCTCTCTTCTGAATGCAGGCTAAATTAAAAGATTTAAATAGCCTTCTTGGTATTTTTTCCAGGTGTCTGCCTTTGTATGTTGTTTCCCATAGGTATAGTCCTCAGTGATTCCCTACAATGACACTAATGAAGACACACTGTTAAATCTGAATCACAGATGCCATGAAGAATTCCCTGATAGTGCTATCAGAAGGGAGGTAGAGGAGGTAAGAGTTAAGCTCAAAAAGCAGTACTGTAGCAGAAGTTTCCTCAATCCTACATGCTCCAGAGAAGAATTTTTTAAATTTAATATTGCAATCTTTTGAGAGTATCTCTTGTGGAAGGATTTCTTGGAAGCTCCTAAGTGCCTTTGGTAAGTCTTTGCATTTAGGCCATACATCCCTGATATGGATGATTTGGAAACTCTGGCTCCTGCTTCATATCAATAGGGCAGACCCTAAGCATTGGTTTAACTCTTTATCTTTTATTAGGGACAGGATTGATGCAAGGTCTGTAATAACAAGCCAGACAGAAGTTGTCTTGTTTGTAATAACCCAGCAGACGGAAGCTGGAAGATGTTAGATTGCTTGATGTTAATAGCTGTTTCTTAGCACTCCTGTTGCCTGGCTTCCTGTTTACTTACCATTTGTTTTAAAGTATCTTAACAGACCTGATGTGGTATCAATTCATTAACTCCTTCTTCCTCTGTACAGAACAGGAAAAAATTGTGCCCTCCTGCCTCAGTGATGAAGACAGGAAATTTGTCATGATAGATTAATGCTATTGCTACAATCCTTTTCACTCTTGAAAAAATATTTCTACGACTTATTTTGCTCTTTTAGAGTCTCCAACTCTGCTTGTCATAGGATTCTCCTGATTTACTTTACTCACCTATTTTACAATGTTCACTCACTGTATAGGACAGAAACTCATACTCAAATGCATTTCTAAGCTGGAGCTTTCTTTTTTTTTTTGCCATGGAGAAATTAGAGCAGAGCCAGCTATCTTTTAAATGACACCTCTCAGCTGGTTTCAGGACAGCTTAATCTGACTTGCTAAACCTCAGTGTGAGTCACAGTTTAGCCATTAAAAAGGTCAAACTTGGAAATAATTGACTGACTAAAGATAAAGCTTTGAAAAGCATCCCAGCAAGTTCAGATGGCAGCATTTCAAACCGTTCCACTAGGGGCTGACTTCTGCTAATGTCCGCGAGCTCAGGGGAGCCCTTCCTGTGTATATCACTGCATTTTTACAAGCTAACCCAAAGGAAAGCCTATACAGTGCTATAGTAAACCTTAAGCAGCTTTTAACAATACACAGAATAGATAAACACTCAGCTATTACCAAAAAAATCAACAAACCCACGGGCCATCTAAGTGAGGACAAGCCCATGCTAAGTATTTGTGCAACATCTCATGCAAACAGTAATGAAGCTATTTCATGGGCATTAGCACTAGCTTCTGGAAAATGAACCCACTGGACTTTGTTCTGTTTTCAGATCCATTTTTGTACTGGTTTCATATGTAATCCCAAGCTAATGAAAACTTAATTTTATTTTCAGTTCTACTGATGCACACCAATGAGACACTTGGGTCACTAGAGATGACTCAGATCCGCCTGATCTTGAGGATCTGAGTACATGTTGCTGAGTGGGGAAACCCAAAACTGCTCTCATGCAGGTTTTTTCCCTTTCTGCACAACTCCTGTTGTTATGCAGCCACATGCAAAGAAACAAGGATCACTCCTGTATTCTGCTGTATCTGCTCCTACACGTGCTGTTAGACTGATACCATTCTTCTGGACTTTTGTGCTAGGGTTTGGTGGAAAGCCTATATGATAGAAATAGCTTCCCTAGTAGTGATTCTGTGGTTTTTCCCTACATCCATGAAGGCTGTACGTTGTCTCTTGAAGACAATTGGATAGTCCTTTACCTGATACCTTGCCATCCCCTTGTGTAACATAAGCTTCTTTTTGGCATCCCACCGTGTGTGGATGTGTGGCTTTGCACACAGCTCTGTTAACTCTGGTTGGATAATGAGCAAGGATTGGTTCTCCCTTAGTCAGTGAGGCAGGAAAGAACAGTTCACAAACATAAGTTGTCCTTTACTAGACCTCAGACCTGCTCTTTTTGTTGGTCAGAGAAAGAGAAGGAAAGTTTTTTTTTGCTGAGGGTCACATGCTGGCCAATGCTGGGCCAGAGGCATTTGCTGGCTGAAGAGTTTCAGGTGTGACTGGAGTTGCTAGGGTTTAAATTCCCATTCTGGTTTGTGGCAAAGTCATTAATTTTGCTGTTGCCTCTGCTGATGCTACTGGCAGCTTCTGAACCTGAAAAGCTCTTAGGGCTTCTGGTAGGTGAAACAAATACCCATGCATGCATAAGAGAGATCACTTCAGACTTCCATACAGAAAGGTTTGGGGTTTTTTGTTTGTTTGGTTGGTTGGTTGGCTTTTTTGGTTTTTTTTAGTGAGATTTCAGGTAAGGGTGAGGGGAGGTGGGTTATAGAACATTATTGTGGAAGTTGTAATTGCTTATACAGCTTTCTAACCTTCCTATGTTAACCAGAGTGTGATGGAAGAGAGGCAAGGGGTCGACTGCTCTCTGTAGAGTGGTAGGAAAGGACAGAGATGCATACAGGGGTGGAGAAGGGCTCTTCTTACATTGCATGCTTAATCTAATCTAGGCCATATTAATTTCCTACTGGCTCAGCATCAGTCACATCATTAGCCTAATGCTGAAATCAGATCTTGTCTGTCAGTGACATTTGTTTTCCTATCTGGACCATCTCTGTACTGCAGTACTTCCTGTCTCAATTCATGTGGGACCAACAATCCCAGTTATGTCGATCCAGACGTAGCAGAAAGCTTTTACTGAGTACTCCCTGCAGACAAGGGAAACCATCAAAGTGAGTGTTTCAATATGCCATTGCTCTCCTGTGTAAAATAAGAACAACTTCACATTACAATTTGGGGTCTTATTCCTGTCCAACACCCTGCATTGATCATAAACAAGCAAAAAAATGAACAGTCAATCATAAAAATATGATAGAATCATACCTCTTATTGTCCTGCTTTTGGCTGGGATGGAGTTAACTTTATTCATAGTAGCATGGTCTGTGTTTGGATTTGTGCTGGAAATTGTTGATAACACAGGGATGTTTTCCATACTACTGAGCAGTCTGCACATTTTCTGCTCCTCACCCCACTCCATCAGTGAGGAGTCTGGGGGTTGTGAGGGGACACAGCCAGGTCAGCTGACCCCAGGGATATTCCAGACCATATGATGCCATGCTCAACATATAAAACCAAAGGAAGTAGCAGAGTGATGGCGTTTGTCTTGCCAAGTCACTATTACATTTGATGGAGTGCTGCTTTCCTGAAAATGGCTCAACACCTGCCCATAGGAAGTGGTGAACAAATTCCTTGTTTTGCTTTGCTCACACATGTGTGGCTTTTGCTTTACCTATTAGACTGTCTTTATCTCATCCCATGAGTTTTCTCACTTTTCCCCTTCTGATTCTCTCCCCCATCCCACCAGGGGAGACTGAGCAAGTGCCTTTGTGGGGCTTAGTTACTGGCAGGGGTTAAACCATGACACTTGTCTAAATCCATACCATATCTATGTCTATAGATAGATATGCATAGTCAAGCTGAGGCAACTGAGCTTTGTGAGACAGATTAATTCAGCTGTTGCTTCTCTTCCTCTGTTGGTTTCTCTCTAGGAAATAGAAATGCAGTATTTTTGGCCCCTGCATTGGGCTATACAAGCTTGTTCTGTGATCTTATATAATAAACATGTTTTAGCCATCACATTTCTCAGTTAGGAAGCATCCAAGTGTTCAGGAGTTGTGGTGAGGAAATGGAAGATGCACTTTCCTCACATCAGGGGAGCTAGAGCCACCATGCTAAAAGTTCTGCAAATGTTGAAGTTTTCCCTTTTCCCTGTGCACCCAAAATGATGTTTCATTAAGGTTTTTTTGCAATAACCAGTGAGTTCTCTACACTTCTGAATACTGGAGAAACCTGGACAATTTGCTGTGTGAGTCATAAATTTCTACTGAGCCTCCTGTTCTTCCCAGGGTGCCAACTTCTTGCTGTACTCATTACTGATGGTTGTACCTCAGAGGCGGGAGAAGAGATCTGAGCCCCAGTTTAAGCACCCCAGGAGGGCTGTGGCTCACAGGGTGCTGGCTCTGGATTTGTAAAAGCTCCAGACATTTCCAGTGTAGTTTTTTCCACTGGAGTCAGATACTGTGGGCTTCTTTCACATTTAATTGAGAGAAATCAGTATTTTTGGGGATTTAGCTCTCTTGAAGCAGACGTGTAAAAGGCCAGATGAACCCTAGAGGTGCTTAGGAGGAGTTTTTCTGAGAACAGCTTGAGTAACATTAGCCATTGAATAGACTGGATTTTGGACAAGCTCCAAATTCCAGATTACCATTTAAAAATACAACATTTTAAACACACATTTTATTGTAAGCAAACATTCAATTTACCCTTGTTAGCAAACATATAATTACTTAAATCATAGTTTTTCAAATACTAGCCTGATTGCCAGTTAGGAACTTCAAACACTGTATAGGTTATCTTCTTCTGACATCTTGTTGCCTTGTATTTCAGGAGAGCTTAGAAGAGATAAGATGTGTTCCTTCCTTCACCTCTTAGCTAATCACAAAGTAATTTTGTGGTCAAGACCATTTTAAAGGAATCTGATTAAGGACCTCAGGGTTCAATTCCAAATGAATTAATTCAAGATCTGGCACTCGAAAAATACAGTTTTAGCTTAGGGCTTATTTTCTTGTGAAGTTTTTGGGATCCTGGCTACTCCATTGCCTCCCACCTTGTGTTTTTAATTACTTGCTTGCTTCTGGTCACATTTCCTCTACCTTGTATACAAAAGCATCAGTGTGAGATAGCACCAAGTATTTTGTGAATATTTTTTAAAAATTCCCTCATAAGCATTTAAAAGAAGGCTTTCATGATGTGATTTTTTCATGACCTGGAGCGAAAGAGAGACACTCTACTTTTAAAATAGGCATTAAACCAGAGGCAGGAGTTAAACTTTCAGACCTTCAGGTGGCATAGACCCACAGGTGGTATAACATACTACTTTCGCTGGGGATTTACAAACATAATGTAGTTTTATGTCATTTTGTTGCAAATTACAGCAAATTTTCACTTATCAAGACATATCCATTTGTCTTTTATTATTTATTTGTTAAAACCTCTGTAAGTGACAGCTGGAACAAACATGCAGTGGTCCTTCTAGCGATATATATTGACCCAGGTAGTAATTTATTGATTAGTGACTTTACTGTCAGATCCTGCTTGCTTGTCTTCATCTACTTTATATTCTGGAAGCAGCTTGAAAATTTTACACACTGGCCATTACCTCAGTGGAAAGTATTGATATGGTAATTGTCCAGGAGGTGATCAGAAGATGTTGAGAACAGCATAATCATCTTGCTGTTCTACATGCTGTCCATGATTACTTATTTCAAAATCATTGGCTGAAAATATTTACATATTAGGTAATGAATAAAACTCACATAAGAGAAACAAATTATATTTTAATTAAACCCAGCCATTTCCCCCTAAAATGCAATGGATTTCCAATGAGTCCCTCCAGAAAACACAAGTACTCAGAAGATCTAGTATAATAAAACTGTGACCTGAGTAAATGAGGGGTGGGGGATGAGTAGCTTGTGAACAAGAACTCTGACACTCTGACTGGTTTTATAGCTAGAGAACTGTAACTACAGAACTGCCTAATTCATCTGTACATTTATAACTAGGTGTGATGCAACCCCAGATGGCAGCTCAGCCCCACACAGCTGCTCACTCACTCTCCCTACGGTGGCATGGGGGAAAGAATTGGAAGAGTAAAAGTGGGAAAACTTATGGGTTGAGATAAAGGACAGTTTAATAGGTAAAGCAAAAGCCACATGCACAAACAAAGCAAAACAAGGAATTAATTCACCACTTCCCGTGATCAGGCAGGGATTCAGCTATTCCCAGGAAAGCTGGGCTCCATCACAGATAGTGGTGACTTGGGAAGACAAACACCATCATTCTGAATGTCCCCTCTCCCTTCTTCCCCAGCTTTATATGCTGAGCATGAGGTCATATGGTATGGGATATTCCTGGGGTCAGCTGTACCAGCTGGGCACCCTCAGCCTCCTTGCTGGTGGGGCAATACAAGAAGCAGAAAAAGCCTTGATGCTGTGGAAGCCTTGCTCAGCAATAAAAAAAACATCTCTACATTAGCAGTGTTTTCAGAACAAATCCAAAACATAGCCCCATACCAGCCACTGTGAAGAAAATTACCTCTACCTCATCCAAACCCAGCACAAGTAAAATGGAAAGGATGCAATTTTTTGGAAAGTGTTTTTATTTTGCAATTGAATCTGCTAGTGTAGCCCTCTGCTGTTCTGCAGAGTAGGATTAAAAGGTAAAACAAGCATCAGAACTCTCCATCAATGTGTCTGACTTTGAACTTTGTCCTTTGTATCAGAGTAGCTAGAATTGGGAATTTACTTGGCTTGAGCAAGGGAGATGGGGATATGGAATGGTCTAGACAGACTGGTGCTACCACATATGTTGGGGTTTGTGTGTGTGTGTGCGTGGCTGGGAGATGGAAAACTGCTCTGAAAATGCTCCAGCTAAAGTTTAACGTAGCTCAGAGTAAAATATGGATAAGGCAAAGCAGCTGTGTGCCACCTGAATGATAGAAATGAAGGGTGGGATCCTTGCAGACTGTGCAAGAAAGTGAATGGGCCAGAGCTTCAGGGCCTTCCCTTTCCACAGCACTAGGGCAGAAAAGCCAGGTGCTACTGGAGAGCTGGGAGTTTCTAACTTGAGCCCACAGCCTGGCAGGAGAGGACAAAGAGAATTTAACATTTAAGCAAAGTTAATTTGCACTAGCAGAACATCCCAGATTTGGTCCATCATATCATACTCTTTCTGGATGCTCATTAAACCTCTTTTTGCATACTGAACATAGAGTAGCTCAAATTTCTAGAGTCCAGTATTAGTGAGGAGCAAGTTCCTGGGAACACAGAAGCATATCACGACAACTGAGTGGATGCCTGAATCCAAGCCTGGCACTCTTGCAGGTCAGGGAAAGGTACATGAGTTTGCCCAGATGCTTTCTGTCACTGCAGAATCTGGAGCAGGAGACAGGGGAGGCTTGTCTCACTCATTCTTTGAGCTCTATCATAGCTCAGTTTGCTTTTTTTGAGAAGGCTGCCAATGCAATTGCAGATGTCTGAGAACTGTTCCTTACTTTTGATTTGATCCTTGTGTTTTAAACTGGCATAGTCGTGAGGATGACATGAAGGTATACTAATAGCCTTTCACATGTTTAGGTGTTATGACTCCTCCTTTAAAAACTGATCTCCAACTCTGTTTTGTAAAGAGAATATTGTTGCAACAGTCAGGAGAGCTACAAGATTGACGCAGAGCTAAAGATCAAAACATTATAAAGCCATAATGGAAATGAATTCTGATGGATGGATGGATGGATGGATGGATGGATGGATGGATGGATGGATGGTTATAGGCTGATATGTTTAACTTGATAGATGTTAATGGTGACGACAAATGTATAAATTTATTTGGATCTACATTTATTATTTTGCTGCAGTATGTTAAAAAATTGATTATTATTATTTTGGATCCTTCAAAAAGCTGTTGCTAAGCACAGCTTCAAACTCACCAGTCTGCTAAGTGGCAGTTCAGCCATATACAAAATATTGCAATATATTAGTACAGATTTTTATCCTTAGTTATAACAGTCCTGACTTTCCATCATTATCAATCGTGTCACTGGGCAGGATACATATAAATGATTATAATTAATTCATTTCAAAGCACTATTTACAGATTAAATCCAGCAAATTTAGATTTTACCTAGACACATTATTGCATTTTGCTCTTTTGCCTCAAACCAATGTGAATTCCCTAAAAAATCAGCTTCTGGCTTATAAGAAAGATTGTGAAATTAAATATGGCTTGTATACTGAGCTGATTAGAAACAAGAAATGAAAAATCTAAGCTTCATCTTGCCACATGCTGAGCATTGGTACTTCCTAGAGAGATCAGGCTCTCCTAGGGGTGCAGATCCTCTACAGTATACTTAGGAATAATCCTTTGTCGCCCCCAAGTAAGAACTAGCAGGTCTGCCAATATGAGTTGAAGACATTCTGTGACCTACAAAAACACAAAAGGTGGAAATCTTTATGTTAATAATTGGCAGAGATTACTTTCAATAAATATCTGGATAATATTTTTTTGTAAGAAACCCACTGTGTTATTGGTTATCTTTCATCTGGGCTTCTCAAAAGAATATATAACCAAAAAGGGTTTAAATCCCACAATCCTGGTGGTGGATTTTGCATTACAAAGATTAAATTTGCAACACAGTAACATGGAGAGAACGTTATGCCAAAACCAGATAACTTTACATCTATTCTACTGTCATCAGGTGACCAAACTTTGACACACCACTTACTAAAAGAGTGTCTGATTTATTCACAGATATGCCCTAAAGACATTTCTAGGCAGGATAGAATACGGCTACGATGTGAATGGAGACAAAGATTGTGTACCTCTTGCACCCAACTTGTTACCCACTCACACTGGGCATCTCCAGCCTCCTCAGAACTTCTGTTACATCTGTCCCTACTTCAGCTTCCCTGGGGCCACCTGCAGCCTTCCTGTGGAAGAGTGCAACGATGTGTGCCACACGAACACTGTCATCACATGCAGTTTTATTAAATGCTGTGTGATTATCAGAAGACTGGGATGTTTATAAATGAGATGTTTGACAATTTCATTCCAAGATAGGGCAGAAGGTGAAGCTGCATTTGCATATTAAAATCCAGCAGCAAAATCCCACATCTCTTAGAGCAGTGAAAGACGTTTCAGAAACTTTGGCTAACAGATGTGCTCTCCACTCAGCCCTCTTGAGGCCACACCTGGAGCACTGTGTTCAGTTCTGGGCTCCTCAGTACAAGACAGATAGGGAGCTCCTGGATCGGGTCCAGCAAAGGGCTATGAAGATATTCAAAGGACTGGAACATCTCTCTTACAGGAAACTGAGGGAACTGGGCCTGTTGAGGCTGGAGAAGAGAAGGCTAAGAGAGGATTTCATCAATGTATGTGTACTTATGTATATGAAGGGAGTGTGCCAAGAGGACAGATCAAGGCTCTTCTTGGTTGTTCCAAGCAACAGGACAAGAGGCAACAGGCAGAATATGAGGCACTGGAAATTCAACCTGAATATATGGAAGAACTTTACTGTGTCTGAGTACTGAAATAGATTTCTCAGAGATATTCTGGAATTTCTCTCACTGGAGATATTCAAAAGCTCCCGAGTAACATGCTCTAAGGAAACCCTGCTGAGCAGGGAGTTTGAACCAGATGACCCAATCAGTGGTCACTTCCAACTTTACCCATTCTGTGATGCTGTAATTCTGTGATCTTGTACTAATACAAATGAGTCTTCTGTGGTAAGCTTGGCTTTAAAGAAAATTTCCCTTTCTAGCCCTTAACCACAGTGCACAAATCTAGAAGAAGTGGCTTTCTTGTAATGGATCCTATCGAAACCACAGGCCAAGCACAGCTTGTCATTACTTCAGCATAAATTACTATGAAGATAATAAAAACAAGAAAATAATCTTTTTTTCCAAGTATGTTCCTTGTTTGTTCTGATTATTGGCTGGTACCCTGCATTCCTAGTAATCATTCATAATCTAGCATAATCTAAACAACTGGAAATTATTTATTTATCCTTTATCTTTGTGATGTAGATGGCCCATAGTTTCATCAAGAGTCAAAGCATGGGTTGACAAGAGGGATTTGCTCACACCACACAAAGTCTGCAACAGATCTGGGATTTCATCTTGCTTCAAGGGGCAAAACCAGAAATCTACCCTGATGATATGAAGGCAGTTCATGTGAGGGTAAAGTGAATCAAGTATTGTTGACATGAGGTCCGTGGCCCCATTCAGTTACACACACTCGGACCACTTGTTTATTGTCTAATCTAGTTTGAAGTTTGTTAGTGTTCACACGTGCCCACTCAGAATTGACAGCACACTTCCATGTAAGATAGCTAGAGAGAGGATGTAATTACAGTATAGGCTGTGGTGGTCAGGGCTCAGATAGACCTGACTGGCCCCTTTCATCCCCTTTTTCCTTTATTTTCCCATGTTTTCTCCTCATCTATCCACCTCAAACTTTTCTTTTCCCTTCCTTTGGTCTGTGCCCTAAACTTTGTATGGTAAATCTTGCATTCCCAAAATGCTGTTGCCATTGCATCCCTTAATTTGTCCTATACCATAGGCAATAACCACATGTAGTTTGCAAGGCATCTGGAAGATAGTTTCTTGGCAGACATCACACCAGGTAATTAGGTTTAATCAGTTTTCTCTGATGTGCTTAGGAGCAGCCAATGTTGTGTTCTCCATTTTCCCTGATGAAATTACTGAGGTTTCTCTGCCTGTCTTTGTTCTCCCTGCATCTTTATGTTAACAGGGATTAGACTTTTAATCATGTAACCCAACACCCAAAAGGTAACAACAAATCACACTGGACCCTTTATTCTGTGCTGACTTCTATGTGGCAATCAGGGGTTAAAATACTAAGGGACTAAGGGAAGCTAAATCTAGGTATTCAAACAAAATACTTACTTTAAATAAAAAATTAAATTCATCCTTCCAAATGCTGTGAAATCCTTATCAGTAAATCTCCTTGAGCTGCTCTATGTTCAACTTGAATTGTAAGAATTCAGCTTCCAACAGTATTATTGCATAGATTAGCTGAGCACAGTTTTAGAAATAATTTGGCAGCTTTTTACTGCTATAAACTGACTTTAATTCTTAGCTAAAATACTTCCGCACTAAGCCTGCCTCTTCAGCTCTTAAATACATGCTGCAAGCTTTTTAGAGAGTTAAACTTTATTCTATACACCATTCAGATCTGCTTATGTACTTGACACACACACAGGGGAATACTTTACAACCAAAGGTGTTACTTAATGAACAGGCTGTGATTTTCCCATGAAAGCAGAATGGTACTTAGTAACATGGGTTTCTTCCTGGTCATCATATACAGAAAAATGATGTTTCTTTAAAAGAAGGTCTGCTCCTGCTCCTGTAGAAGCCAAATGAGATCAAGATTAGGCCCACAGACTGAAAATGCAATTCAAGTTTTCCAAATGCTGGATTTCAGAGCTTTGCTATGATAGTAAAACCCACAGGCTAGCTCTGATTTCTGTTTGTGTTAACTTTCCCTGTACTCAGCATTGGCGAGGCCACACCTTGAGTACTGTGTCCAGTGCTGGGCCCCTCAATTCAGAAAGGACATTGAGGTACTGGAGGGTGACTAGAGAAGNTTAGAAATAATTTGGCAGCTTTTTACTGCTATAAACTGACTTTAATTCTTAGCTAAAATACTTCCGCACTAAGCCTGCCTCTTCAGCTCTTAAATACATGCTGCAAGCTTTTTAGAGAGTTAAACTTTATTCTATACACCATTCAGATCTGCTTATGTACTTGACACACACACAGGGGAATACTTTACAACCAAAGGTGTTACTTAATGAACAGGCTGTGATTTTCCCATGAAAGCAGAATGGTACTTAGTAACATGGGTTTCTTCCTGGTCATCATATACAGAAAAATGATGTTTCTTTAAAAGAAGGTCTGCTCCTGCTCCTGTAGAAGCCAAATGAGATCAAGATTAGGCCCACAGACTGAAAATGCAATTCAAGTTTTCCAAATGCTGGATTTCAGAGCTTTGCTATGATAGTAAAACCCACAGGCTAGCTCTGATTTCTGTTTGTGTTAACTTTCCCTGTACTCAGCATTGGCGAGGCCACACCTTGAGTACTGTGTCCAGTGCTGGGCCCCTCAATTCAGAAAGGACATTGAGGTACTGGAGGGTGACTAGAGAAGGGCAACGAGGCTGGTGAAGGGTCCGGAACCCAAGTCCTGTGAGGAGCGGCTGATAGAGCTGTGAGTGTTTAGCCTGGAGAAGCAGAGGCTCACGGATGGCTATCACCCTCTACAACTACCTGAAAGAAGGTTGTAGCCACATGGGAGTTGACCTCTCCCAGCCAGCTAGTGACAGGATGAAAGGACATAGTCTCCAGCTGTGCCAGGTGAAATTTAGGTTGGACATTAGGAGGAATTTTTTCAAAGAGAGTGTGAGTAGACACTGGAATGGACTGCCTAGGGAAGCGGTGGAGCCGCTGTCCTTGGACGTGTTCAAGGAAAGACTGGGCGTGACAGTTTGGTGGTGTAGTCTAGTTCATATGGTGATATTTGGTCATAGGTTGGATTGGACAGTCTCAGAGGTCTTTTCCAAACTGATTCTGTGATTGACTGGTTATGGAAATGTCTCTTCTCTTGTGGTTAAGGAATGAAGTTGGGAAGAGCATCCATGAGAGGATGTAATGGGAGGCTTTGTGAGAGCAACATACCCCTTCCTCATTGCAAAAGAGGGGGAGCAAGCATTTATGCGCCTCATGAGGGTACAGCCTGTCTGAAGGGCTGGAGCTCTGACCCAAACCCTTCCAGGTATTACGGAGGGGCTCCTTCCATGACCCGGACTCTTGCTGGTGTTGGGAAGGGGCTCCTGCCGTGACCCAAACTCTTCCAGGTGTTAGGAAGGGGCTCCTGACGCTGCCGCATGGCAGCGGAGGGTTTGTTGTATGACACGCTAATGCCACCATAACCTGCCCAGCCCCCAAAGCCGGCCGTAGGTGCCTCCCGGGCAGCAGCCGTGAGAGGCTCCCAGCGGAGCGGGAGCGGCGACCGCGGGTGGGCACGGCTGCCCTGCGGGGCGGGGCGGCGGCGGCACCGCCCCCGGGCCCTCCCCCAGGCCGCC